>CM050508.1:176639101-177216601 GCA_027563665.1 Antrozous pallidus | reverse complement strand
CAGATGGGTGAGCAGATATAGATATCAGCTTGAATTAGTATTAAATTCCAACTCTAATAGGAGCAAATAGCTTCTTTTCCTGAAACAGGGACAGTAATACCTACCTTATAGAGCCCTTGTAATAATAAGAAGTGGAGATGAAATTAAAGTGTCTGCTGCATAGTAGGTTCTCAATAAATATTGAAGTCCTCTGCCTTTTATTCTACTATTTTCCCTACCCTCCCATCTTCAAGGTTTCCTCTAACTCTAAAATTCTCTAATTCTGTACAATCTATATATATAAAAACCTAAGCGACCATTGCAACCAAATGGATAACTGTACAGACTGCATTGGGCAACCAGGCCTGTGGGGGGGGGGGGGGGTTGGGGGCAACAAGGCTGGCATGGGAGATAGTGAGGGGCAACCAGGCTAGTTGGGGGGGCAGTTAGGGGTGACCTGGCTTGTGAGGGGCAGTTGGGGGTGGTGACCAGGCTGACAAGGGTAGCAGTAAGGAGTGATCAGGCCAGCGAGGGAGGGGCATTTAGGGACGGACCAGGCTGGCGGGGGGCCGTTAGGGGCAACCAGGCCGATGGGGGCACAGTTAGTGGTGATCAGGCAGGCAGGCAGGTGAGCAGTTAGGAGCCAGTGGTCCCAGATTGTGAGAGAGATGTCCAGCTGCCATTTTAGGCCTGGGTCACGCCTAAACAGGCAGTTGGACATCCCCCAAGGTGTCCCCGATTAGAGAGGGTGCAGGCTGGGCTGAGGGGACTCCCCTCCGTGCATGAATTTCATGCACCAGTCTTCTAGTTTATAATAAAAGCATAATATGCAAATCAACCAAATGGCCAAACAGCAGAACGACTATCCAGATGACTTTCCGGATGAAGCCGGGGCTGCGAGGGCCGAAGCAGCTGGGGCTACAAGGGCCTACTCTTGCACAAATTTTGTGCATCAGCCCTCTAGTTCTAATATATAGCAAAAGACTTTAGCAAAAGAAACAGATAAATTAAAAATAATTAATTCTATTTCAGATATGCAATTTCAATGACAACCTTACTAATATTCTTTAAAAAATAAAACTTTTCTTAATTTTCAAATTATTTCTTGCACTCATGTTTGTTTTTGAAGGAATATTTTTAACATTATTACTATATATTGATCAAAAACATTATTTAAAATTATTCTATGAAAATTATTCACTTTTAGTTTTGCTATATTCACCTTAAAGGTTCTATATTTTTAACTATAATAACTTTTTAATAAATTTTTTCAGCTCAAATTACAGGTTGATTCGTTTTTTAAAAAATAAGATTTATAATTAGCACTTAATAGTGATTTCTGCCTGTTTAGGTGAGTTAACACTTTAGCACAGCTTTTATTTTACGCTAATTTTTTTGGCATTGGTCAGTGCTGCAGGTATGAATCTGCCCACAGAAGACATGCTTGACTCAGAAATGGAGCATTATTTTATCCTGTGTCGAAATTTTTAAAAGATTATTGGATTTGAAAATGTTCCTATTTTTAATACAAAAAAAAATGTTCTTATGGGTGTGTACATGTACCTATAAGAACCAGTGAACTAGTAAGTAAAAACATACATATCTTATTATAGAGGGATTACTTACTAATTCTTATATTTACCTGAGTGTGAATCCTAAGAAAATATAATAGTAAAATAATGCTGGTATATAATTACTCTTATGTAAGTCATTATTTAAAATGTGTCGGACCCCTGGTTGGCGAAATGAGGCTCGCAAGCCACATGCGGCTCTTTGGCCCCTTGAGTGTGCTCTTCCACAAAATGCCATGACCTGGGCGAATCTATTTTAAAGACGTGGCATTAGAAGTTTAAGTTTAAAAGATTTGGCTCTCAAAAGGAATTTCAATCCTTGTACTGTTGATATTTGGCTCTGTTGACTGAGTTTGCCAACCATTGTGTTAGAGTATTTTTATTTATTTATACATTACTGGCTAATTCCTATATTGAAAGAATGTTGTTGTGGGTTTTTCAAAATATGTTTTTATTGATTTCAGAGAGGAAGAGAGAGGGAGAGAGAGATAGAAACATCAGTGATGAGAGAGAATCATCGATTGGCTGACTCCTGTCCACCCCTTACTGGCGATTGAACCCACAACCTGGGCATGTGCCTTTGACCAGAATCAAGCCTGGGACCCTTCAGTCTGCAGGCCAACACTGTATCCACTAAGCCAAACCAGCTATGGCTCTACAAATGTTTTTGTTTAACTAGAGGTCTAGTGCCCAAAATTCAGGGAATAAGCCTAAGCCATTAGTCAGACATCCTTAGCGCTGCTGCGGAGGCGGGAGAGGCTCCCACCCCCACCCTTTGCTCGCCAGATGTGAGCCTGGCTGTGGCTGAATGGCACTCCTCCTGTGGAATCACACTGACCACCAGGGGCAGCTCCTGTGTTGAGCAGGATTGGGCCGAAACTGGCTCTCCGACCTCCCGCTAAGTGTCCTGGAGTGGGAGAGGTTGCAGGCCAGGCTGAGTGACCCCATAGGTGATCAGGGCGGGGAGGGACACAGGGGTTTGGGCAGCCAGGAGGGACCAAAGGAAGGCTCCAGGGTGTGTCCAGCCTGTTTTGCTCAGTCCCGACCGACTGGACCCCAGCAGCAAGCTAACCTACCGGTCAGAGTGTCTGCCCTATGGTGGTCAATGCACATCATAGTGAATGGTTGACCAGTTGACTGTCTGCTCCTTCGTGTACATCATAGCGAGTGGCTGAGTGACTTTAGCATATCATTAGCACATTACATTTTGATTGATCGGATACCCGGACACTTAGCATATTGGGCTTTTATTATATATACTAGGGACCCAGTGCACAAAATTCATGCACTGGGGGGGGGGTCCCTCAACCCAACCTGCCCCCTCATATACGGGGAGCCCTCAGGGGATGTCCAACTGATGGCTCACCCCCAGCTTGCCCAAGGCCTAAAGCCTCTGGCAAGGCTTTAGGCCTTGGGCACCCAGCCATCGATCTGCTCAGCTCAGCCCCAGCTGCCTGCGACCACCCGGCCCCAGAGACTGGGCACTTGCCACCACTTCCGCTCACAGCGCCCGGGGGCTGGGCACTCTCTGCCGCCGCCGCCGCCGCCACAGTGCCCAGGGGCTGGGTGCTTGCCGCCACTGCCATCTCATCTCCACCCCTGGGCCCAGCGCTCGTGTCACTTGGCCCCACCCCCTCTCCTGATTGGCTGGTAGCATAGCCAATCAGGAGGCAAGGTACAGTCAAATTTGCATGTTTCTCTTTTATTATATAGGATAGGATAGGATATTATGTGCCAATTATAAACACTATTTTTCAATAATTAATTAAAAATGAAAATATAGAAATTCGAATTATGTTGATGTTGAACTTGAGTGGTCTGTATTTTGCTTATTTTGACTGTTGATCTCAAGTCATCAGTGACTACCAAATTAAATAACCTATCTTTATGGCAGTTTCCTTTTGAATCCTACACTTTTCACTCAGCAGGTCAATTAGACAGTACTGTAATGATCATTGTTAGTACTTCTTATTTGACTTTGTTGCCAGGTTTTTTTCCTAGGTAGATTTTTATTTCTCTAGAAAATTACAAATACTATCTTAAAAGATATCTTGGCAAGGAAAATACCGATTTAATTTCAAGCAATACTCATTTATTATGTGGCTGGACTATCAAAGTAACCTTCTCAGTTCTACCAGGAGCTAAAATATATGAGAATATGAGATCCAGGCTGTGCCCTCAAGGACCTTAGGGTCCAATATGTAAACATAGGCACAGGTAAAGTTAAAAGAACCACATACCAAGAATTCTAGAAATTCACATTAAGGGTATGAGAGTTGAGCAGAAGAAATGGCTGGGATGGGCTAGTCATGGATTAACCAGCAAGATGAAGTTCTTTTTTCTCATTTCTAGATTACACCCATTTAAGCTGCTGTGTCTAACTTGATATAGTTGATTCAATCTCTGTTTTCCCCGGGAGCAAAAGCCATGGTGATGCTTAGAAGCACTGTGACCATGTGTTGAGACCAAAGCTGTTACTAGCATAACTGCCTCAGTTTTGCCAAGAAATTAGATGCTGTTGGGAAAATATCCAGAGCGCCTATGTTTGCTGTCTAAAGAGTTCCACAGTGTTGTGGGGTAAATGGCATCCCACTATTGACTAGACATGTGTCAAATGGCTGGTTGGAACTCTCTATGCATACAAAGCAGGCTTGAGATGGATCCTTGTATACTTGAAGGTGCTGTGGTTATGGTGAGCTGAAGTCACCACTGATTAATACAGTAGCTCTAAAATAATGATTTTTTTCACTAGCAGAACCTCTTTATCAAACTTAAGGAATCAGCTTGAGGTAAACACACCTTTCTAACCTAAGATTTTGTCTGATTCTCTGTGACTATGCTTTGATTGTAGAATAAGGTAAAGGTTTTGATAAGGTCCTGGTTTCATGCGTTGACTTTATATGATTTTTGTTAATAACAACTTTCTAAATGCTAGAATAATGAAGAAAAATAATTTGAGGGGGGAGTGTTTTGTTTTTGCATAAAATACTCCTTGTGTATTTTGCCTTGAAACAATTTTGCATTTCTATTACACTGTTCATGTGTATAATGATTTTAAAATTTTTATAACTGTTAAGGTACTGAAATTGTTGTCATGTCAAAATTACCATGGATTTGCCAATGAATATGATTTCCTGCAAATAAACAATTCGTTTTTTCTGTTGAATTTCTGCTCAGCATAATTATTTTGTCCTTTGCTTTTCATAAGTGTTTAACACCAGGTTCTGTTTCAGAGTTAGTCTCTGCAATCTCTGGCTTGCATCCTCAAGTCAGGTTGCTGTGTCTGTGTGCACGTGTGGTGTGAAACAACATTGCATTCCTTGTAACTCTGACCAGGTAATGGACATTGGCATTTGTGAATCAGGTTGTACATGCTGTGGCAAATACAGATCCATTCACTGTTGTTTTGTTAGTATACATTAGCACTGATTATGAAGTGGACATATTTATTTCCCAGTCTTTCAGGATTGTAATCTAAATAATAGCAGCAAATAGTGAAGTTTCCAGAGTTTAGCCATCATCGTTTGGTGTTTCCCTGAGTCCAAATGGAACTAGAAATGGTGTAAAAGACCATTTAATTTGCTTTTTAAGTTCTCTATCTAGAGAGAGTAATTAACTCAAGATCCACAATTAGCCTCACAGCAGTCCATATTAACCACCCCCAACCATCCCAGCTCTTTCAGAGGTGGCATAATTCTGAGATTATTTTGCACTTGAAACAGAGAGGCTTACAATATGTAGCTTGAAACACATTTAAAGAATATGAGGTTTTCCCTTTTTCTCTTTTTGTGTTAATGTCTGCTTTCTCTAATGATAATTTTCTGGTTTGCAAGTGGACTAAAAACAAATATTAATAGAGAATGCTTCCTTCATACCTAGTTATCAAGCTGCCTTTGTAACTGATTTGCTCAGTGGGAAATTTTGTTACTGAATTAGTTACCTAACACAAAAGAATTAAAATGAATCAAATATTCAAGCTTTAGAGAGAATCATGAAGAAAACTTAGGCCCACTCATCACCATTGGCTCCTGGTAATATACAGTTACTGGCTCTTCCTTGTTTATGTTTTGGTTTTGTTTTTTGGTGTTTGTTTTTTTTTTAAAGGAAATGTTCAGTTGCAGAGTGTTCCTGCATAATTCAGATATGACAAAGCTCAACCCTGGGAACCTACTCTGTGGTTCTCTGAATATCTTTTATGCAACCTGCTTTTACAGGTTTAAATTACATTCTGTGACACCGTTTTTGTGGTTGAATTAGAAACTTTTTTTTTTTTTTTTTTTTTTAGTTAAACCTGTGATAAGTAATTGTCACAGTTAGCGCCCTGGTGCAATGCTAATTTGAAGTGACATGTCCATACTGGCCCTTCGTAACATGAAGAAGCCTAACAGGTGTGAGGGGTGTGGCTTCCCATGGGCTCTGTTGAACTTCTAACCAGAGAAAAATAGCAGAAAAAGTGAAATGAACCTTGAATAAAGCTGTCAGCAGCAATTATCTCAGCAACACTTTGTGCAGAGATAAACTAAGCACTGGTGCTTTTATAACCTGAACACACTGCACCCAGGATAGATTTTTAGCATAAACTGCTGAGTACCTTTCAAGAGATGTTTTCCTAGAGCCTAATTAAATAATAACAATTATCATTAAATATGGGTTGTTGGAAGACATGTATTTGTTTTTATTTTAATACATGGTTTTTTGTGTGTGTTTGTTTAAGTAGTTTTGATAGCAGAATGTGCCCCTCCCCCCATGCTTCTGGTTTTGATAAGTATTGTGTGAAATCTCAATATAGAAAATTATATTATCTTTTGGGAAAGGATAGTTTCACAGTTAGAAAAATGCTTCAAAGTTTGGCTTTTAGTTACTTTGAGACATGCTCAGTATATTAGCCTAACCTGTATGAAGCAGGATAACATATGCTAATGAGATGAATGCACTTCAAGTCATCATACCACCATTGCTGCCTGTACTTCTCTGGAGCAGCGGTACACATGCACTGTACTTCGTGAGTGGAATAGGAAGAACCCAGGGAAGATGTGATAAATCTTTTTCAGTCTGTTCACCCCAAGCACCATTGTTTTCTGTGAAAGCAGTATTTGTAAAGTATAATTTAATGCACTTATAAAATAATTCAAATGACATAATGACTATGTTTGTCTGACTTGAGTGGAAATATAAAAAAGTTAAAGTGTGATTCTCCCCCCCCCCCCCCAAAAAAAAAGGATAAAAAACAAATATCAGGTATAGAAGCTCTCTGGGCAAAAAGACAGATGAGATTTTGCAACATAAATAACTCTTATTTATTTCCTTAAAATGCCTTAAAATAGAGTATGGTTTCAGATAATCTAATGACATCTAGAGACCAAATTTTTTTATATATATAATTTAACTTTACAGTGTTTCTGCACCCAACAAATCAGAGGCTGAGCAAGTTCACATTTAAAGTGAAGGTGATGTCATTAAAACACACCCAACTCTGAGTCTACATATGTTTCTCTGGACTCTTATGTGCTCGTGGTCTGGGGTGAAAATAAGAACCTCATTTTTCCTTTCTGTGGAATGGGATTGTGCAAACTATAGGGGGGTGCATTCTTACAAGGATTAGATGTAACATAATAAAATAAAGCTAACATAGTCTACACTATATTCACGAACCTATAGCTTAGAAAACTATTAACTTCATCAAAGCAGAAACTACTTACCACTGGCTGTATCCCTAGCACTCAGCTGAGTTCTTGGCACATAATGGATACTGAGTGACTTTAGTTAAATGAATAAACAATAGTACTTTGCACTTTACTTAAAACAAATTTAGTACTACCTGTCTGTCCCCTAGATTTATGTAGCTGAATTTTTACCATCAATCATATATAATTGATGGTAGAAATTTAGCTATATACAAAATTTATATACATATATACATATACATACATATAGATTAATCTTATGACTTAGAAACTTTATCAAGGAGAGGATTGAGGCACTGAGAAGACAGGGAACAAAGTTATTAGAATTTTAACCCAGGTCCTTTTTTTTTATTTTTTAAGTACAGTGTTTTTGTATTGGCCCACCAATATTTTTATACACATGGGATCATATCACAGGCAGCATTGATGGGAGAAAGTCGGAAGATGGCACCTTGCAGCTTTAAGACAGAAAAGAATAACAGTTATTTTTCTTTAATGGTGGTGACAGAAGAGAAGTGAGCTTCCAGGCTGAATAAATGTGTTTAAACTGAAAGTTCTCAGTAGTAGGCTTAACTATTCTCCCCACTCATTGCAGCAGATAGAAACACTCCTTTCCTCTTCCCCCAGTAACCGGTGTTCCTCTGTTCTTGCTTAAGTAGGAATTAAATGGGAAACTTGTAGCAAGTTCCACGTTTGGACATCACCTGTAACGTATCCTTTTAAAAATCTCAGTTATAAGCAGGTAGGAAGGTCAGAGATAGGCTCTTAGAAACACTCAGAGCCAAAATATATCTAAACATATTTTCCTCTGGGTGGCTCTTAGAGGAATGTCATACAAGCTCTTGAGAAGAGCTAAGAAACCCCTAAATAAGCCTACTTAATACATGTTTATTGAATGATTAGTTATAGGCTCTGAGTAACTATATAGTTAATATTACTATTCTGCAGCTAGCTCTAAATTATAAAGTAATTACAGGGAAGAAAGACAAGGTCAAGAGAATTCTACATATTTCAACTTACTTTACCCCCTCTCACCAGCCTTGTGAGTTAGAAGCAATATATTTAATGTTCTTTTTCCTCTTCTGCCCTCCACCAGGGGGTGCTGATAAGCAATTAAATGACAGAAGTAGAGAAAAGAACAGAGAAACAAATGCCATTTTAATTCAAAGCATAGATTATTTGCCTCCGTGTAAAATAGTGGACTTTAAAATAGAACTCTTGATTCAACTGAAAATACCTTATTTGATTTAAAGCTGCCTTACAAATAACAACTTGTCTGCTTGTGTGAACTAGTATGTTTATGTAGATGAACCTGACCATTCTTGCTAAATGATTGTGAAAGAGACATGCCACTAGGCAGTGTTCGGGGTTCTAGTAGAACTATATTTCTTATATAACTTGATGCTCTTCCAAAGTACTCTGGTATTCTGGTATTATAATGTACACACTAGAATAGTGGTCGGCAAACCCATTAGTCAACAGAGCCAAATATCAACAGTACAACGATTGAAATTTCTTTTGAGAGCCACATTTTTTAAACTTAAACTTCTTCTAATGCCACTTCTTCAAAACAGACTTGCCCAGGCCGTGGTATTTTGTGGAAGAGCCACACTCAAGAGACCAAAGAATTGCATGTGGCTTGCGAGCCGCAGTTTGCCAACCACTGCACTAGAATAATAAAAATCCAAGATTGCTATTATTTTCTATAGAGAATGTCCCCAAAAATGTGTACATATACATTTTGAAAACTCAATTGATGTTTCTTCTCAGATTTAACCTATTGAAATCAATAATTATTCAAAGTGTATACATTTTTTGGGACACCCTATATATTCAGTTTATAAAGTACATCCGCTTAGAAATTTTGCTAATTATGTTACAGCCAGAGGCCCCGTGCATGAAATTTGTGCATGTGGGAGGGTCCCCTCAGCCCAGCCTGCACCCTCTCTAATCCAGGACCCTTCAGAGGATGTCCAACTTCTGATTTAGGCCCGATCCACTGCCAGTTTAGGCCCAATCCCAGGAATCAGGACTAAACTGGCAATTGGGCATCCCTCTCACAATCTGGGAACACTGGCTCCTAACTGCTCACCTGCCTGCCTGCCTGATTGTTCCTGACTGCCCCACCCTGCCGGTCTGATCACCGCTAATTGCCCATCCCCCCACCAGCCTGGTTGCTCCTAACTGCACCCCATGCCGACTTGGTTGCCCCCTATTGCCCCCCCCCATTGGCCTGATTGCCCCCAAGTGCCCCCCTATCTCCCCTAACCCCCCCTGCCAGCCTGGTCACTCCACACAGTCTACTTTTCAGTCATTTGGTCATCCCTCACTAACACCCCCTTCCAGCCTTGTTGCCCCACGCAGCCTACTATTTGGTCATTACTATTACTGTGACATTGTCCTGGACAATATATATATATATTCCTATATTATTAGTATAGATAGGCAGTTCTTTATCTCCCTATGGTGTAATCTGGCTTACAGCCTAGGATGCAATGGAAGATTGAAAAAGAATACTTGGTGTTGAGTAACCTCTTTTTGATAGAAAAACTCAAGGTAATGTTGGACCACTGCAAAAAAGTGTGAAGTTGGGCAATTATAATGTGGAAAAGTAGCATCAGGTGATTCTTCTATTTTTAAGAATCCCAGCAGATTAAAAGAAATAGCAACTGAAATGAGTCAAGACAATTTTTTAAAAAATTTTATTTTGGAAATTTAAGATTATTAAGCCAATCGAGTAATTTAGTATTTTGTAACAAATTATAACATCTTTAAAGGACACATAGTTAAGGTTATTTAGTAGAAAGGCCTAGATTCGGAGTTAAGAAAACATGTTTGTGCTCTCGTTAAGCAGATGTGTGACTGTGGGCAAACAACTTTACCTCTCTACACCTCAGGTTCCAGGTCCGTGATGGCGAACCTGTGACACGCATGTCAGCACTGACGCAGGTAGCCATTTTCCATGACACGCGGCCACATGTGGTCACATACAGAGAAGTATGGGGCCACATGCCGAGAAGGACGTTTTATCCTCGGCTACTGCAATTGATATCTCTAAAGTTGTATCAATGACAACAGATGGGGCACCAAACATGGTGGGGGGAAAAGTCGATTTGTCAAATTGTTTACAGAAGCTATTGGACATCCGATTGTGCCTTTTCATTGTATTATCCATCAGGAGGTTTTATGTGCCAAGGCAGGATTCACTAACTTAAACGACTTAATGTCAGTTGTTACAAAAATAGTTAATTTAATAGCTGCTTGCCCCCTTCACAAGGAGAATTTTCTGCACTTTTACTGGAGATTGGTTCCACCTACAGTGGACTGCTGATGAACAATAATGTAAGATGGCTGAGCCAAGGCAAAGTTCTTGAGTGCTTTGTGGAGTGCATTGAAAAAATTAAGGTATTTCTTGAGGATAAGGATCTGGGAAGCTTTTCTCAGTTCAATGATGATAAGTGAGTCAACACCCTGATATTTTTTACAGATCTCTCTGTTCATATTAATGAACTGAACTTAAGGTTACAAGGTTTTGGCAAAAGTATTGACATTATGTTTGGATATATAAAAGCTTTTGAAAGTAAACTTAAAATTTTCAAGCGAGATGTAGAAACTAAAACTTATAAGTATTTTCCGCTAGTAACAAAGTATTTTGAGAAGGCCAGTGCAGCTGTACAAAATGAAATGGAACCCTTCCTTGCATATAAAGTTACAAGGTTTTGGCAAAAGTATTGAAAGTAAACTTAAAATTTTCAAGCGAGACGTAGAAACTAAAACTTGTATTTTCCTCAAGTAACAGAGTATTTTGAGAAGGCCAGTGCAGCTGTACAAAATGAAATGGAATCCTTGCATATAAAGTACCAGCATGTTTTAGACTCATTACTTGATCAGTGATAAATTTAATCAATTTGGAAGCCTAGAACAGACCATAAAAATAATTAAGTATCCTGATGTAGTAGTCTATAGTAGTTTGGACTTAAAATGGTTTCCAATGGATGCAAATTGATGATTTGGAGATGCAACTTGCAGAATTTCAAGACAGCATCTGGGCTCAGGTGTTTGTTGACTTGAGGTCAAAGCTTGAGAATCTGGAAAGGTGCGGCTTGGAGAATCAAGAGCAGTGCCATTATGAGCAGGAAATTTGGAGTGCCTGGAACCAATTACCAGACACTTTTAGCACCCTGAAAAATATAGCAATGGCTTTACTCACAATTTTTCCCTCTTTGTACTTTTGTGAGACCTTATTCTCAGTGTTAAATGATGTCAAAACCAACAAAAGAAACAGATTGACAGATGAAGTTAGTAGCGCTTGCTTGGGCTTAAAGTGTACAAAACACCAACCTTCAATTGAAGGTTTAGCCAATGAAATTCAGCAACAAAAAAGTCACTAATAGGCAGGTTAGTTAAAGATTTCCCCCTCCCCCTCACTTACCTTAGTTCATGTCACCCCACACAAGTTAAATAATATCAAGACCAACAAAAGAAACCGACTGACAGATGAACAAAGAAGTCACTAAGCAGGTAAGTTAAATAATTAGTTTTTGGTTTATTAAATACAGTTATATATTACAATTATACATTTTTGTTATTTAAACTATAAATATCCCAAAATTATGTGTGTGTTTTTTCTCGAAGTGACACACTACTGAAGTTATGCTCGTTTTTTTGGCGAATTTTGACACACCAAGCTCAGAAGGTTGCCCATTGCTATTATAGGTCTTCTTATGAGGAGAAACTGCCTTTTATTTGGAATCTGTTGGGGGTGGTAGGGTTACTGGCAGAAGTTTAAGAGTATGCTGGGGGTTCTCTCTGGGGGTTCTCATTTACTGGCCCGGAATGAAGTAAGGCATGCTTGAGAGGGAAGATAAGCAGTACTACTTAACTCATTTATGGATTCAAGATATGAGGTCCCCTGGTTGGCGTAGCAGCAATTGATGAATTCTGATAACTTTTCCAATTCTGATATCGTATGAGTCTAAACTGAAACCATCTATAGCAGACATCTTGTTTCTTCCAACTCTGCTTGCTTATGTGATAGCATTCATATTTGTGAACATAGCAAAAGGCCCCAGAATTTGTCACTTTCGGTGTTTATTTCATTAAATCTTACCAACTTGCCAAATCAATTGAAGACTAAAATACAGTAAGGCCAGGCAGAGGACACAGTTTTTGAGCTATTTACACAGGAGTTTTGGAGATAATTCATCTTGACCTGCATGTTTCTTACACTATTTAATTGGTTCTAGATTATTATTAGTCACTTCCTTTTTAACAGTGTGCATTTTTTTTTTAATGAGGTGACTAAACTGCTCTTAACCCTACTATAAGAATGTGGCAGCGGGCTAGTCCAGACAAGTGGATGTGCACTTGGTAACTAACATTCTTAATAAGCTTGCTTCAACCTGCCACAGATTACTTTTCTAACATATACATGACTTTTTTAAAAAAAGCTTAGGTTGTGAATAAATAAGCTTTTTTTGGTTTGCACTCTGGTTGGCAGTAAGTAAAACTTCAGCCTCATGATTCAGTTTGTCTTAAAACAACCTTAATCTGTCTAGCTAAGCAGTGAGCATCTGACAATTTTAAAGAGGTGATCTAGCAGTCATTTTAAGGGCTCCTTACTCATAAAAGACTTTGTGTCAGGCAGACATGTGATGTAGTTGAGAATTTCATGGCCTTTGGAGTCAAATCTGGTTTGCTTAGTAGTTGATTGATCTTAGACATGTTGTTCTATTTCTCTAAGATTGTTTTGTGATAGACGCAACCATGATTATCTTTAATTGGCAGGATTGTCATGTATGATAGGCATATGGTAAGCACTTCTATTTGTAGTTCCTGGTAAGTGGAGTAGCTGTTTTAATTA
Organism: Antrozous pallidus; assembly: GCA_027563665.1. Classification (NCBI taxonomy): domain Eukaryota; kingdom Metazoa; phylum Chordata; class Mammalia; order Chiroptera; family Vespertilionidae; genus Antrozous; species Antrozous pallidus. The sequence continues at coordinate 177,203,504 of CM050508.1, read as the reverse complement.
ATCCAAAGAAGGTAATTATTGTTTATCAGACCATAGGGCAATATATAGTAGGCCTTAATAGCTGTTTGATTGAATGCTTTTTAAATGGCTCTGAGGTAAAACTTCCTAAGTTTGAATTTTGGCCAATTACTTGGTATCTGTGTGACTTTAGGCAAGCTTCTTTAAATATATATATTTGCATTGATTTTAGAGAGAGAGGAAGAGATAGAAACATCAGTGATGAGAGATAATCATTGATTGGCTCCTCTCCCCCCTCCTCTGCCCCCCCCCCCCCCCCTCGCCCCATGCCTCACCCTGAGAATCAAGCCTGAACCCAGTCATGGGCCTTGACTGGGGAATTTAACCGTGATCGCCTGGCTCATAGGTTAACGCTCAGCCACTCGGCCACACTGGCTGCGCTTAGGGAAGCTTCTTAATTTGTGTAAGACTTAGTATCCTCATCTTTAAAATGGAGATTAATAATATCTATCTGGCAAAGTTACTGCATTATGTGGCATAATGCATTTAAATCACTTTGCATAATACCAATACATATCAAATTCTTAATAATAGTAATTACTAAAATATTTTTTAAACTACTGAGTGGTTTCATGGGTATTTGTAAACCAGTAATTAGTTCAAAACTTACAAATTATGTACTTCAAAATATGTGTAGTCTATTATAGATCATTTATGCCTCATTAAAGCAACATTCAGTGGTTTGTGTGTGTATGTAGTATAGTGTAGGTGTGTATGTTCATCTGTCTTCTTTGTACTGCAATAATTGTGTTTAATGCTGGTGTCTAGTAACATTCCCAAATCTGGATAGAATTAATTAGCTAGTGTCTTGTCAGCATGACACGCTTGAAAGGCAGTTTTTATTTTTTTTATTTTAAATATATTTTTATTGATTTCAGAGAGAAAGGGAGAAGGAGAGAGAGATAGAAACATCAGCAATGAGAGAGAATCATTGATTGGCTGCCTCCTCCACACCCCACACTGGGGAACAAGCCCGCAACTTGGGCACGTGCCCTGGCCTGGGATCCAGTTGTGATCCCCTGGTTCATAGGTTGACTCAACCACTGAGACAGCTGGGCTGAAACTTTTAAAAACAGTTCTTATATTAGTTGTTTTTTTTTTTTTTAAAAAAAATACAAGGGAATTGTATTTTACAAACTGCTTTTTCAAAGATACAAAGAATAAATCTGTAGTTCTGTTACTAAGTATGTCACATGCAGGGCAAGGATCCTGCAGGTCAGTGAACTGAGTCTTCTTAATGGTGTGTTAAGATCACTGTCCGTTAGAGCTGGAAGGGATCTTAAGAGATCGTTCATATGGGTTGTTCACATATTTTACAAAAGAGTATATTAAGGCTCCTGATGACTGGCCCCTAACTTAGCCTTCTAAATTCTGGTCCAGTACTCAGAATGTCTTCATGTTTGTCATCACAATAAGGAAGAAAGACAGGCTGTAAATATGTACTTGGAAGAAGGTTAAAATTTGACTAAAAACTAAAAAACTTTTTCAGCTCTAGTCAGTGTGGCTCAGTTGGTTGGAGCGTCATCCCGTACATCAGAAGATTGAGATTTGATTTCTGATCAGGCACATACCTCGATTGCTGGTTCGACTCCTGGTCAGGACACATATGAAAGACAACTGGTCTATGTTTCTCTCTCTCTCTCTCTCTCTCTCTCTCTCTCTCTCTCTCTCTCTCTCTCTCTCTGTCTCTCCCTCTCCCTCTCTTCGTCCCTTCCTTTATTCATTCCTTCCTCTTCCCCTCTGTCTAAAATTAATAAGCATATCCCCAGTGAGGATTTAAAAGTTTTTTTTTCCAAAAACTAATTCATATTTTTATTTGCCCTTTTTTATTGTTGACTCTATTATAGATGTCCCCATTTCCCCCACTTTTCCTTCCCTGCCCCTCCCCAGGCCTTTATCACATTATTGTCTGTGCCCATTGGTTATGCATATATGCTAATTCATATTTTTAAAGAAAGCATTAAGAAAGGTCATATGTTTAACCTGAGGCACAAACTTAAAATAATTATGATAATAATACTATCACAATGACTTATCAGAGATAGTCCATGATTAATTATAATAGGTTGTCTTATGTACATTGTCCTATATTTCATTTTAATTTGTTTATAAGGAAAACATTGTGTGCTTTCTTAATTTTATAAGGGGAAACATTGAGGAGATTCTAAAACTTCACAAAACAATATGGTTTTTGGGCTTCTTAGTTATTTCAAATTCTCATTGTTAATGATAATTAGTTTTATCTGCACATATTGCATAGTTCAGTGAATCATAACTGTTTTTGGATTGTGAATTTGAGAAAAAAAATCATCAAAGACTTCTAAAGAGCTTTTGTTTATATGGGTTATATCTATTGACATTTGACATTCAAAATTAACATTGAAAAAAGTGTTTGTTTAAGACAACAACAGTAAATCCACTACATATTAATATAAATAGCATTTAAAAAATATATTTTATTCATAGAGGAAGGGAGAGGGATATATATATATATATATATGCATATATATACATATATGTATACACACACACACACACACACACACACATATATAATTTAAAAAAACCATTAATGACAAGAGAGAATCATTGATCGGCTGCCTCCCACATGCCCCACACTGGGGATCGAGCCAGCAACCTGAGCATGTGCCCTTGACTGGAATTGAACTCTGGACCCTTCAGTCCTCAGGCTGATGCTGTATCCACTGAGCCATACCAGCTAGGGCAATAGCATTTTTTTATGAAAGTAATTTTCCAGAAAATAAGAGGAGTGAGTGAGTGATGTTTTACACTTTTACAAATCCCCTTAATATGTGGCTTCATAGAAGACAATTAGATTTTCATATTTTCTCCATTTAATCTGTTGTGCTATATTTTTTGGTTGAAGTATAGGAAGAAAATCTGATCTCACAGATCTGTAGTTGGACTGTAATTCTTTGACTTTCTATTACCACACATGTAGAGGATAGAGATTCAAAAATAGGTTCACAAATTCAAAATAAAGTTAAAGCAGATTATGTATTGCTTAAATGGTTTTATTGTTGAACTAGAGACATGGTGCACAGATTTGTGCACCGGTGGGGCCCTCGGGCTGGCCTGTGAGGACTCTCTGACATTCTCCAAGGAGCCCCAAATTGCAAGAGGGCAGTTCTCGAGTGATGCACCCTGGAATTAGGATCCCTCCTCTCTGGTTCTGTGCGTGTCACCCGAGAACTACAGCAGCCAAGTCACTGCAGCTCAGCAGCTCCTGTGTTGAGCATCTGCCCCTTGGTGGTCAGTGCACATCATAGCTACTGGTCAGAGCATCTGCCTTCTGGTGGTCATTGGGCGTCATAGCTACTGGTCTGATAGTCACTTAGGTTTTTATAAATAGAAGGTGTTGGAGTTTGTTTTTGTAAGATCTATTAGTGAAATTTTAGCTGTGAAAATTGTACTTTTCCCTCAACCTCTCCCCATTCCTACGCATCCAGAAGATTATACTCCCAAATGTGCATCATTTATTTAAGGGTGTAGATTTAAATAATAAAAGAATCGTATTTTAACTTTATATTTAATTTGTGAGCCTGTTTTGAATTTCTTTTTTTTTTTTTTACCTTTCAGTAATAACTTTATTTTTTTTTATTGTTCATTTTATTAATTACATTGTTTCCCCTTTTTTATCCCCCTATATCTTCCCTCCACCCTGTACCTTTCCCACCCTCCGCCCTCACCTCCCCCTCCCCAATGTCCTCTCCCATTGTTGCAAGATTTTTGTCCAGTCTCTTGCTGTACTTCCAACAACACTTTTCTCCCCAAGAATTGTCAGTCCATTCCCTCTCTATGTCCATTTTTCTGTTATAGTCACCAGTTTATCTTGTTCATCAGCCTATCAGTTCACTTGATTTTTATGTTCATTTGTTGATAGATGTGTATTTGTTGTTCATAATTTATATTTTTACCTTTTTCTTCTTCCTCTTCTTAAAGAATATCTTTCAGCATTTCATATAATACTGGTTTGGTGGTGATGAACTCCTTTAGCTTTTTCTTATATGCGAAGCACTTTATCTGATCCTCAATTCTGAATGATAGCTTTGCTGGATAGAGTAATCTTGGTTGTAGATTCTTGCTATTCATTATTTTGAATATTTCTTGCCACTCGCGTCTGGCCTGCATCGTTTCTGTTGAGAAATCCGCTGACAATCGTATGGGTGCTCCCCTTTAGGTAACCAACTGTTTTTCTCTTGCTGTTTTTAATATTCTCTCTTTATCTTTTGCTCTTGGCATTTTAATTATGATATGTCTTGGTATGGTCCTCTTTAGATTCCTATATTTTGGGATTCTGTGTACTTCTTGGGCTTTTAAGTCAGTTTCTTTCACCAGGTGGGAAAAGTTTTCAGTCACTATTTCTTCAAGTAGGTTTTCATTAACTTGCTCTCTCTCTTTTTCTGGCACCCCAATAATTCGGATGTTGGCTTGCTTGAGGTTGTCCCAGAGGCCCCTTACGCTATCTTCAATTATCTGAATTCTTTTTGTTTCTTGCTTTTCCAGCTGAGTGGATTTTGCTTCTTTGTATTTCAAATCTTTGACTTGGTTCTTGTGGCCCTCTGAACTGCTTTTAGGACTTTGTGTAATATTTTTTATTTCAGTCTGTGTATGCTTGATTTCTAGTTGGTCCTTTTTTTTATCTGTGAGGGTCTGGTTCGTATCCTCAGAGGTCTTGTTCATTTCCCTGAGGGTCTCATTCATTTCCTTGTAACTATCATTCATTTCCTTGTAATTCTCATTCATTTGCTGGTTGGTCTTGTTTATTTCCTGGTAATTCTCATTAAGTTGATCAGCCTTTTGTAGGAGCCTCTTGAAAAGCCTTATAACCGTGGTTTTGAACTCTATGTCTTGTCGTCTTTTCTCCTCCATTTCTTTCACACCTGATTTCTTTCCATGTCTCTGCATGGTGGCTGCTTTATGTGGTGAATATCCTCAAAGGGACAGTGGCTCAGTCTCCCCAGTTACCTGAGGTGGGTACTCTTACTGCAATCCTTTATGGGTTGTATTCAGTGTTTTTGAATTTAAACCCAGTTTGTTGTTGTTAGCCCTAGGAGGGTTTGACCTCCAGGCCAATTGGCTGTGAAGGGAGACTGTGTTCAGGTTGGATGGGCGGAGTCTCTGAGCTGCGCGGCAGCAGCAGCGGCAGCTGGGTCCTATGCGGCGCTCATGCGCGCGGGTCTCTGATGGATGGGGATGGCTGCAGACACCTCCAAGAGAAAGCCGCTAGTCTCTTCCCCTTGCCAGACAACTCTGCCTTTCCCCAAATGTGCCTGCACACCAAAAGTCTAGCCCAGGACTGTAAAATATATGGTTTCCGGAACCAGGAGACAAGTTTCCAGGGGACAAGTCGCGGGTTTGCACGACCCTTGGGACTAGGAGCCTCTGCCATGCCCCGCTTCCAGGGTGCGTCCCCCGGACCTCGGACCTCGCCCGGTTCTGGGGAATCTGTGCAGGGGACTTCTCCTCGTACCCCGGATCTCGGACCTCGCCTGGCTCAGGAAATCTGGGCAGTGGGACGCCTCCGCCCTTCCCCGTTGGAGAAATCCGGCCGGGGTTGCTGCTCCAGCCCCATCCTGCGCACGCGACCAGGGCAGCTCCTAACCTGTTTCCGTCTGAAAGGCTGCGCTCCCGCCGGTCCTGAGTCTCAGTGTCCCACCGCTGCTTCTATTAGCGGAGTTTTCATTCAGCCAGCTTTCTGGCGATTCTGGGTGCTTGTCTGTTCTGCTGTTATGTTGTAGTTCCTAAATCGTTGCGCGGGGCAGAACAATAGGTGTTTGCTTATGCCGCCATCTTGGTGTTCCCCCAGTCTGTTTTGAATTTCTAATCTCTACATTTGTGATGCCAGGAAGTCAAAGAATTATAATCCAACATGGCCAGAAAATATATTTTGAAAATGAGTCCTAGTCTTTAATTTTTACAAATGAAAATGAAAGAATACATTGTTTAAAACAATCTTGTGTTTGAAAGATTATTATAATGTATAAGTTAATTAACTAATATACGGTATGTAAATCTAAAATTTTAAAGATGGCCCTTTTCAACTATAAAGTCACACAAACCTGCAACCCTAATCTTTTCCCCCCAACATATAGATAGTAAATACCCCAATGATAATAATATTTATCTTTAACAGTTACATAACCATTATCTCATTGGATCTTCTCTGAATACCAGCTCTATGAGGGAGATAGAACAGATTGTATTACGATATTTTGTAAATTAAGGACAAGTTGAAATACGTCATTTTCAAAGAAAACTGAGGATAGAAATGTCAAGTGATTTTGTCCATAGTTATTGGATAGTTGAAAGATTTGCGAGCCTGGAACCTCAGCCTTCTCACTTCACTCACATCTTTTATGTAAGTTTAGCTGATGAGTCCCAGTAAACATTTAATTTAGTCCGAACTTCTTCAAATCACTCTTTGAGTTATTATTGCTCCTCTAAGGGTTCCACAGCCCTACAGAGACTGCCTAGTGGAGATATAACCCCATTTTTACTTACTTGTATTCCTTTTTTTGTACCTGTTCCTTTGTGTATCTCTTGTCTCTCCAACTAATATATGTATTCCCTTGGGACAGATACTGTGCCTTATGGTTAATCAACACTGGGTATATAGTCATTCAGAAATTCTTGACCTTTTAATTTCCTTAGTGCATTGTGATTACTAGGACCTGAAATAGTGATGCAGAGTTTCACTTGGTAAGCTGTAGACCAAGGAGAAAGTGCTAGCCACTCTCCTCAGGAATGATTAACAGCTATTGAGATAGTTAATGTTTTTATTTTATTTTTATTTTTTTACAATCCTATATAATAAAAGCTTTACTATGCAAATTGTTCAACTGGAAGTTTGACTGCTTGCTACGTGCACCGACCACCAGGGGGTGGCATGGAACATGGCGGGCATTGGTGGTGCTGGCTGTGGGCTGCAGTGGAGGTGCTGCCGGCCCTGATGGGCTCTGATGAGAGCAGGACTACAACAGGATGGTGGAGCAGGTGAGCAGGCAGCGCCAGGTCAAGGCGGGTGCAAGCAGGAGCCTATTGCCCCACAGAAGGCAACCAATGGCAGTAGTGAGGGGCGTGGCTGCCACCCAGCTCCCAGGCATGGAGGGAGCTGGGCAGGGGGGTCCATCCCTGATCAATAGTCCCACAGTCTGTAAACAGTGGCGGCAGCAGGCGACGGGGCTGCTGCCAGGTACTGAGGGAGCAGGGCAGGGGTCTCAGTCCTGATCTACTGCCTAGTAGACAGAATGGTGGGACAGATGAGGGGGCAGCACCAGGCCACAGCGGGGTGCCAGGCAGGGCTGCCGAGCTGTGAGGATGGCCACTAATGGACCAACTCACCCAAGCATGAATTCATGTACCGGGCCTCTAGTATACAAAATAAATCTTTTACTAGCTTGTAGATATAAAATAATTGACCATTTACATGCAGTAAGCATTAATATTTCAAGAAAAATGATTTTAAATATTATATGCAATAAACATTAATATTTTAAGAAAAAATATTTTAAATATAATATTACCAAAACTGTACTAACAGTGTAATATCACAAAAGTTATAGGAAATACTAAAAATCTGCGAATAACAGGATTACTTCTATTCTAAAACTAGAGGCCCAGTGCACGACATTCATTCACTAGGATGGGAGGTGACCCTCAGCCGGCCTATGCCCTCTCACAGTCCGGGACCCCTTGGGGGGGATGCCTGTGGGGAGCGGGCCCAAGCCAGCAGTTGGACATTTTCCCAGCATCCTTAGCACGGCCGCGAAGGCGGGAGAGGCTCTCATCACCACCACTGTGCTGGCCAGCCATAACCCCAGCTGTGTGTGAGCGGCAAATACTGTGGGAGCACACTGGCCTCCAGGGGTAGCTCCTGCATTGAACGCCTGCTCCCTGGTGGTCAGTGCACATCATAGCAACCGGTCGTTCTGCCATTTGATCAATTTGCACATTAGGGTTTTATTATATAGGATATTTTCCCTCCTGGCTCTGTTTTTGTTCATCAGTTTATGTTGTTCATTGTATTCCACAAATGAGTGAGATCATGTGATATTTATCTTTCTCTGACTGGCTTATTTCACTTCGCATAATGCTCTCCAATTCCATCCATGCTCTTGCAAATGGTATGAGGTCCTTCTTTTTTACCTCAGCATAGTATTCTGTTGTGTAGATGTACCACAGGTTTTTAATCCACTCATCTGCTGATGGGCACTTAGGCTGTTTCCAAATCTTAGCTATGGTAAATTGTGCTGCTATAAACATAGGGGTGCATATATCTTTTCTGATTAGTGTTTCTGATTTCTTGGGATATATTCCTAGAAGTGGCATTACTGGGTCAAATGGGAGTTCCATTTTTAATGTTTTAAAGAATGAGATGGTTAATGTAGATAACTGTAGAGACAAGTCCATTTAGGAGCCATCACTTATAGAACCATGTACTTTTTAAAATTTTCTTTTTTTTATTGCTCAGTTTATTAATTACATTGTTCCCCCTTTTTTAACCCCCTATAGCTCCCCTCCACCCTGTACTCATCCCACTCTCCACCCTCACCTCCCCCCCGCACTGTCCTCTCCCATTGTTGCAAGATTTTTGTCCAGTCTCTTGCTGCACTTCCCACACCCCTTTTGTCCCCAAGAATTGTCAGTCCATCCCCTCTCTATGTCCATGATTCTGTTACATTCACCAGTTTATCCTGTTCATCAGCTTATTAATTCACTTGATTTTTAGATTCATTTGTTGATAGATGTGTATTTGTTGTTCATAATTTATATTTTTACCTTTTTCTTCTTCCTCTTCTTAAAGAATATCTTTCAGCATTTCATATAATATTGGTTTGGTGGAGGTGAACTCCTTTAGCTTTTTCTTATCTGCGAAGCACTTAATCTGACCTTCAATTATGCATGATAGCTTTGCTTGCGAGAGTAATATTGGTTGTAGATTCTTGCTACTCATTACTTTGAATATTTCTTGCCACTCCCTTCTGGCCTGCATCGTTTCTGTTGAGAAATCCGCTGACAATTGTATGGGTGCTCCCTTATAGGTAACTAACTTTTTCTCTTCCTGCTTTTAATATTCTCTCTTTATCTTTTGTTCTTGGCATTTTAATTATGATGTGTCTTGGTGTGGTCCTCTTTAGATTCCTATATTTTGGGGTTCTGTGTACTTCTTGGGCTTTTAAGTTAGTTTCTTTCACCAGGTGAGGGAAGTTTTCACTCACTATTTCTTTAAGTAGGTTTTCATTACCTTGCTCTCTCTTTTTCTGGCACTCCTAATTCTGATGTTGGTATTCTTAAAGTTGTCCCAGAGGGCCCTTACACTATCTTCAATAATCTGGATTCTTTTTGTTTCTTGCTTTTCCAGCCGAGTGCATTTTGCTTCTTTGTATTTCAAATCTTTGACTTGGTTCTTGCGGTTGTCTGGACTGCTTTTAGGACTTTGTGTAATATTTTTTATTTCAGTGAGTGTATGCTTAATTTCTAGTTGGTCCTTTTTCATATCCTTGAGGGTCTCGTTCATATCCTCATAGGTCTTGTTCATTTCCTTGTAGGTCTCATTCATTTCCTTGTAGGTCTCATTCATTTCCTCGTAGGTCTTGTTCGTTTCCTCACAGGTCTTGTTCATTTCTTTGTAGGTCTTGTTCATTTCCTCATATGTCTTGTTTATTTCCTTGTAGTTCTCGGCCTTTTCTAGGAGCCTCTTGAAAATACTTATAACCGTGGTTTTGAATTCTATGTCCAATCGGTTTATTTCCTCCATTTCTTTCACATCTGATTTCTTTCCATGTCTCTGCATGTTGGCTGCTTTCATGAGTTGGTCCATTAGCTTTGTGTGGTAGATGTCCTCTAAGGGACAGTGGCTCAGCCTCCCCAGTTACCTGAGGTGGATACTCTTACTGCAGTCCTTTATGGGTTGTACAGTATTATTGGAGTTAAGCCCAGCTAATTGTTGTTAGCACTAGGAGGATTTGACCTCCAGGCCAATTGAGTGTGGAGGTGAGCTGTGTTCAGGTTGGATGGGCAGAGTCTCTGAGCTGAGCAGGCAGCGTCCGCTAAGTTCTGTGCGGCGCATGGGACTGTGTTGGGTGGTAATGGCTGCAGGCATCTCCAAGAGAAAGCTGCTGCTGGTCTCTGGTCTCCACCTGTTGCCAGACAACACTGCCGCTCCCCAAACGAGTCTGCACACCCAAAGTCTCCCCCAGGGTTGTAAAACAAAGCTGTCCGGTGCTCTCCCATACGAGGGAGCACGTCGAGCGTCTGTGCTGTCGCACACTTTACTCGTGCAAACTGCTGTTCTAAGCTACGCGTACTCTCCTCAAACTCGGAGACTTCTGCCACGCCCGGCTTTTAGCGTGTGTACCCCAGGCCTCAGACCTTGCCTGGCACTGGGGAATCTGTGCAGTGGGATGTCTCCGCGTACCCCGGACCTCGGACTTCGCCTGACACTGGTGAATCTGTGCAGTGGGATGTCTCCGCCCTCCCCATTGGAGAAATCCAGCCGGGATTGCTGCTGCCAGCCCTACAGCCCACGCACGATCAAGGCTCCTAACCTCTGATTCCGCACGTAACTTCAAGGCTGTGCTCCACCGCTCTTCTGTGTCTCAGTGTTCCACCTTTACTTTTATTTGTGGAGTTTTCACTCAGCCAGCTGTGTGGTGATTCTGGGTGATGTTTGTTTTGTTGTTCCGTTGTAGTTTTGGAATTGTTGCGCAGGGCAGCACAATAGGTGTTTACCTATGCCGCCATCTTAGTTGCTGCTAGAACCATGTACTTTTAATGAGCATTTCCTCCTGTGACTGGGCCTAATGCAAAGGCAGGCTTATCACAGTGGGAAGTTAATAACCATTTCCTTCTCCATGTCCTAAAAATAATGACCATTGGAATGATAACAGGTCTTCTGCCTATGTCACTATACACCGAGTTGCCAGATTATTATGATCTCTGAACGCATAATAATCTGGCCACTCAGTATATGTTAGAGGCCGGGTGCATGAATTCATGCATGGGTGGGGCCCACCCAGCCTAGTCAGGGGGAGGGAGATGGGCAGTTGCCCAGCCTGCCTGCTGGTTGAACTTCTGTTTGAGGGGACAGTTTGCATATTAGCCTTTTATTATATAGGATATACACTGAGTGACCAGATTATTATGTTTTCAGAGATCATAATAATCTGGACACTCAGTGTAGTTTCAAAGCCAACTTTTAACCCTTTCAAAAGTCCTTTGAGATAGTCAGGGCAGGGATTACTCACCTCAATTAGTAAATGAGGAAACTCTGGCTTAGAATAGAGAAGTGACTTTCCCACGATCAAGAGTCTAAGTAGTACTTAAATAGAGATTTTTCTGGTACCTGGTGCAAGTCTCTTTCCATTACACTACACTGCTTCTGATTGTCAGAGATGTTTACCATCATTATTATTTGACTAGTGGCCCAGTGCATGAAATTCGTGCACATTAAAAGGGTGTTAATTAGAGGAAATAATTTAATATTGCTATTTGCTCTTTCTCTATAATAGAAGTATCAGAGACTAAATTCGTGCACGGTGGGGAGTTCCCTCAGCCCAGCCTGCCCTCTCTCACAGACTGAGAGCCCTCAGGAGATGTCCTACTGATGGCTGAGGCCCGCTCCCCATCAATCTGGCCACCCTCTGTGGGAGGTGACGGGGCTGATCAAGGGAAAGCGCCGGCCCCATTACCCTGCTGCTGCAGCCACTGCCAGCCACTGCAGCTCTCAAGGTTTTTTCATCAACACGAACTCTAGTCCCTTCATTGTGAAAAAATGACAACTTTCTTTAGGCATTTTCAAGATGTGTCTTTCATAGAATATGACATTTCTTTCTTTCTTTTTTTTGTTAATCCTCACCTGTGGATATGTTTCCATTGATTTTTATAGTGTGGAAGAGAGAGGGAGCGACAGAGAGAAACATCAATGTGAGAGGGACACTTTGGTTGGTTGCCTCCTGCATGAGCCCTGACCTGGGCCCAGCCAGGGAGGAGCCTGTAACCTAGGTACATGCCCTTGATCAGAATCGAACCCAGACCCTGCGGTCAGCAGGTCGAGGCTCTATCCACTGAGCCAAAGCAGCTAGGCAGGATATGACACTTCTTAGTCCCTCCAGCAGTGGACCTTTGTTTTTTCCTCCAGGAGTGTGATGGAAAAACCTAGATCACCTTCTTGGATTCTTATAACCCAAGTTACCAAGAACACTGCAAGTGGCGGCGTACAGGAGCTTAGCCAATGAGTGGTCAGAAAAGGTGTTTACACTGGAACTGGTTTGGCTCAGTGGATAAACCGTGGGCCTGCAGACTAAATGGTCCCAGGATTGATTCCTGTTAAGAGCATATACCTTGGTTGGAGGCACATCCCCAGTGGGGATGGGGCGGGGCGGGAACATCCCTATCTCTGAAGGCCAGCAGTCAGTTCTGTTGTGGGTGCCGGCCTGGGGGGCATGCAGAGACCCCTGAGCCACAGACAGCAGTAGCCACCAGGGTCTCCACATGCTCCAGAGGCCAATAGCCAACCCTGTGGGGGGCGTGGACCCAAACTGCTGCTTGGCTTCAGAGCTCTCGAAGAGGCCGGGGGGCAGGGCAGGAACATCCCCGCCCCAGCAGCTTGGCTGCTGCCCTCAAAGTCCAGCAGTGGCCGGGGGTGTTCTGGGACACCTGCCACTGTGAACGTACAATAGTCGGTTTCCCTCTCTCCCTGCCTGACTCGCTCCGCTTGGCGGCCCAGCGCGCCCATCAGATCAGCAAGCAGAAGTTGTGTCCGCTGCTGGGGGTGTCCTCCACTCTCTCCATGCTCCTCACACCTACATACATTTCTAAGAACTGGGTGCGCCCAACCTTGCCTGCAGAGATCGGTGGGACTCGGGAGGAGGGCACGGGGGTCTCTTGCCTTCTGGACCTTCGGTCCAAGTGTCCGCCTCTCCCCATGAAGGCTGCCCTTTGGAGGGCCCTGCTATGCACGCAGGGCCTCCCCAGCTCCCCAGCTCCCCAGCTCCCGTTCTCTCGCCTTCCCTACCGTGCCCAGAGATGCTCCCCCGCAGACCCAGGACCCCTTAGGCGCCTCTTCCTGTGCCTCTGCCAAAGCACAGCACCTGTACTTTTCCAGCTGCCTCTTTCCCTCTTGAAATTGAAAGTTATTGAGGTCGCTCAGGGTTATTGCTCCAGACTTTATAATGGAGTGTCTAGCTGGTGACCCCCCAGAGCCCACTGGTTCAGCAGGACCCCCACCGCCACCTGCCTGCTCTGCCAACCCAGCGCCTGGGCCTGACGACTCACAGCTCTGCCTCGCGCTCATTACCCAAGGTGCCCTGGGCGCTTATTTGCATGTCCCACACGACAGGTAAACTCCACAGCTCAATAGCAGCCTAACTATCAGAGCAACCAACATGCAAGCTTCATGAGGGGATCCTGTGGCATCAAATTCCCATAACCGTCCCGAGGTCATCTCAAAAGGATGCAACTCAGTCACCGTAACTGTAAAAGAGGGATCTCGCTGGCCCTTAAATATCGTGCGGGCAGATCTTGTAGCCTGCTAGCTTCGGGAGCAAATATACTAAAATTGGAATGATATAGAGGCATTCCAAATTTTGCACCAGCTCTCTTCCCCTGGCTGCCCAGCACGGCGGCCTCCCGTCCCAGCGTGCTGTAGCCACGCCCCCCCACACTAGCCTCCTGTCCTGCGCCTGGCGCACTGTGGCCACACACCCTGCTCCTAATTGGCTGGTAGCGTAGCGAAGGTATGGTCACATTTGCATGTTTCTCTTTTATTATATAGGATTACCATAGGATTTCATGGTAGGGATGGAGGACTTTTTTGCAAATGAAAAATATTGTGAAGATAACGTGGCTTGAAATTTAACCTGTGCTTCTTGAACATCTTAGCTTTGGTTTTATTTGTTCTGAAATGAAGCAAATTGAGCTAATTATGACAATTATGTTGATGAATATGATTGAATAGAAAGGACAAAATAAATATATTTTTGCATTTAAAAGAAAAAAAAAACAATCAGCCTGGCCAGTGTGGCTTAATAGTTGAGCATTGACCTATGAACCAGGGGGTCATGGTTTGATTCCTGGTCAGGGCACATACATGGGTTGTGGGCTTGATTTCCAGTAGGGGGTATGCAGGAGGCAGCTGATCAATGATTTTCTCTCACCATTGATGTTTCTATCTCTCCTTCTCCCTTTCTATCTGAAATCAATTTAAAAACATTGTTGTTGTTTTTTAATTAAGGAACTGAATTAAATTTACATTTGTATTACCAAGACTAATTGTAAGAGCTTCCACCTTGATTAGAGTCTTTAGTAAATAAAAATATACTCAAATTTTTTAAAAATTTAAAAAATCAGATCTTTTAGAATTTTTAAAGTATAATTTCAAAACATCTAGATGTCAAAAAAAAACAAGACCTCTAACCAGATGAATTTACAGATATTTGGGTTTTCTCAATTTAATCCACACCTCCTCAAAAGTTACTAATAATCATTTTTATGCTATTGGATATTTTATTTTATTTCTAATAATAATAATAAAAACTTCACCTTATATAATTGCTACATTAAATATACATTTCTTTTCATGAAAAACACCTCTGTTGGCTATTTAACATGGTTTTAATTCTTCTATGTAGACAACAGTAACATGCACTAATATTTGCCTAAATTTAATTTAAATTTCAATATAGTTATTTAATATTGTAAACTTTAATAGAAGTAAATATATATTGCTTTGGGCTAAACTATGCAAATTCTGTGGGTAGTGTTTTAAATTACAATGGTAATAAGAACAGTAAACTGAACATGCGCTAGGTGCTTTACATACCACTATAGATTCATAAGTTGTAATAATGATCTAAAATTGTGGATTAATAATGACTAAAGCACAAACAACCTTTTTTAAAAAGAATCTATCACTAACCTCCAAAAAAGATTTATAGAGTACCTCCCTCAAAATTAGGAAATTGAGGCATTATTCTGCTAATTAGAGGTAACATACAAGTTAGGAGGGATACGTATACGATAGGTTTATTTTAGGCTTGTTAAAGTTTCCTGGAGCCCAAGTCTATTGTCTAATGAATAATAAATAGCCTCAACTATTGTAACATTAATATACGGAAACATTTTCAAATTTTAAGGGCCTTCCTGGTAATGTAATATCTGGGCTACTAGAGTGATCTTTCTAATGTAGCTTCAGAAATAATAATAAATATCCCAGAAGTAAAATCCTGTTGTAAAACATGGCCTCATTTTATTTACAAATGATGGATTCTACTTCTTGCAGATGTGTCTTGCTGAATCTGGGCTCTCTTATCCCTGCCATCGACTGACAGTGGGAAGGAGATCTTCACCTGCACAGATCCGGGAGCAGTCTGAGGAGGTAAGCCTGTTAGCCAGCTTGTCGGTGAACATAAGGCCTATCCTCCACACACCTGCCCACTTCCTATTCTTTTTTATCTGCCACAGCAATGAATAGATAAAGTTAATGTAGCGTGAATGAAGTCTCAGTAAATCCCCCCCCAGTAAACTCTTTAAGGCAGAAACTTTCCATGCAAGGTTATGGCTAATGTGGTCTTTCTTGTTCTATAAGTTTCATGTTTCATCAGACAGAATTTGGGTGCATTGGTTAAAATTATTTTTACGTAAAACTGTCAGCTTTACAGGCATTTTCTTTGTTGCTGACTATTTATTAGGATTGAGTACATTTATTAGAATTGATTCTGAAGGTTCTTTAACTCATTGAGTCGGCGCCCCTTCTATGCAAAGATGAATAACAGTGTACCTATACCAAGATGCTCAGAGACAAAGATGATATATTAGTAAACTAATAATAATGACATCCTATATAATAAGAGGTAGTATGCAAATTGACCATCACTCCAGCACACAAGATGGCTGCCCCCATGTGGACACAAGATGGTCGCCACAAGATGGCCAGCAAGGGAGAGCAGTTGGGAGGGTCCAGGCCTGCAAGGGAGGGCAGTTGGGGCGATCAGGCCTGCAGAGGCGGGTAGTTAGGGGTGACAGGGCTGGCAGAGGAGGGCAGTTGGGGGTGACCAGGCCTGCAGGGGAGGGCAGTTGGAGGCAACCAGGCTAGTAGGGGAGAGCAATTAGGGCGACCAGGCTGGTGAGGGATCAGGCCGGCAGGGCAGTTGGGAGGGAAAAGCCTGGAGGGAGGGCAATTGGGGGGAACCAGGCCTATAGGACAGGGTAGTTGAGGGGGACCAGGCCTGCAGGGGAGAGCAGTTGGGAGGGACAAGACCTGCAGGGGAGGAAAGTTCAGGGGGACCAAGCCTGCAGGGGAGGGCAGTTAGGGGTGATCAAGTCAACAGGGGAGGGCAGTTAGGGGTGACCTGCCTGACAAGGGAGGGCAGTTAGGGGTGACCAGGCCTATAGGGGAGGACAGTTAGGGGCAACCAGGACAGCAGAGAGGGCAGTTAGAGGCAATTGGGCCAGCAGGGAAGCATTAGGCATGGATCAGGCTGGCAGGGGAGTGGTTAGGAGGTGATCAGGCTGGCAGGCAGAAGTGGTTAGGGGTGATCAGAAAGGCAGGCAGGCGGGTGGTTGGGAGCCAGCAGTCCTGGATTATGAGAGGGATGTCCGACTTCCAATCCGGTCCCAGATTGGAGAGGGTACAGGCTGGGCTAAGGGACACACACGCCTCTACCCCATGCACGAATTTTGTGCTCTGGGCCTCTAGTATTACAATAAATGCAATGTTAGCAATCAGTGTACATAGGGTGCTATGGAAACAAAGCAGAGGGCCAGATAAGATTGAACGAACATGTTTGTGTATGTGATGTCACTGTGTGTGTTTCTTTGTGGGGCTGAGTGATATTAAAAGGTAGTACCTTTTCCATGGCTACAAATAGCACTCTGTGTCCAACTATGACTAGTTGTAAGGGAATGGGAAAATGGGCCTGAACACTATAGCTTATCAGTTTATAGAGTATTTATTGAGTTTCTGTTATGTGCTAGGAAATATCATTACCATGACTTAAAAAATGTACGTGACAGAGATCATAACTAAATAGCACAGAAAAAATTTATACCAATCTTTTTCAGGCTAAAGCTTGAAAGTATTTGCAAAGTTTGGGCTAGTTCAATAAAATCATTTTGCACTTACATTCTATATAAAATAGGGCAGCAAATTTTTATTTAAACTGACTATATGTTGTGGACACTCCTTGTGTCCACAGGACCTCTTCAGCCATATCTGCATGTGTATTTATATTCCTTAAATGTATGAAAAAGAAATGAGACTGCATAAGTAAAGTTGTAGTCTATGATCATCCTATGAAAATGTCTGATTTTTAACATTTTCAGAAATCTACATAGAAATAAGGTTTTTCCCTTGTTACAAATACTACTATACTGTTTTCTTGGGCCTCAAGAAATGCTGATTTCCTTCAAAGAACCCACATCTTTTTTCTAGCATTTCATCTCACTAATTCTCTTAAAAGAAAAAATGATAATGAATTTCATGTTTGGCAGAAATAATTTATTGAAATATTTCTTTTTAATATTTCTGAGTACATTTTAAATGGCTAAAGTAGATTATGCTTGAACTCTTTAATGGATAAATCCACTAACATTAAAAAGTGACCAACTAGCTCCATCCAAAATTCTTAATTGTTCCTTTATCTGAGAGGTGATTGATACCTATTTTACTTCATTTTATTTCCTTCTCTTACCCTTGCCATTATGTGTGAGAAGTCAGTGTCACAGAGTGAGGAGTAGTGTTTGTGAAACGGACATACTTTTTAGGTTAATTAGAGAAGGGAGAGTGGGCTTAGGAAGCTTTGCCAAACTAAAGTAGACACAGCCTTGGGAATATCCTAAAATCTGATTATCTGAGATGAATATTATTCTTCCCTAGCTAACTATAAATACTACCCCCTCCAGGGAGCTGGTGAGAAATGGGAAAGAAGCTGTGGTTTTTATGTTGTCATAGAGTTATAAAAACGAAGGGATTTTTAATTCAGTTTTTACTCTTCCATCCATTCATCCCTCATTCATTTAAATATGGTTTAATGTCTTCTAGGTTCCAAACATTAGGACTACAGTCTGTATGCTGAACGAGCTCACCCAAAGTATCCCCTCAAAATATACCTTTTTTTTTTTTTTTTTACCTTTAATTGTAGGGTTCTGTCTTCATGAGGTACCCAGTTCCATTCTTGAGCAGCTGTCTGTTGATAGTTTTCTTATATTAAACTGGAACCCATGTCTTGGTAGCTTCCACCCAGTAGTTTTACTTTTTTCTTCTGGTTGTAATCCTTCTTCTATATGACTTCATATATTTCAAGACAATTACCATTTTGCTATTGACTGTCTTAGTAAGTCTTAAGTTAGGAAAGAGTTATTTGAGATAAGTAGTTAAATTTAAGTTTTGAATTTATGGATTGCGATTATAAATTTTCATTGCAATCCATAAATTGGGGAAATTATATTTCTTACTTACATTCTCCTTTTGGACCTGCAAATACATTTTATATATAACTAGTCGTCCAATGCATGAAATTTGTGCACATTAAAAGGGGATTAATAAGAGGAAATAATGTAATACTGCTTTTTGCCCTTTCTCTATAATGGAAGTGTCAGAGATGAAAAAAAATTAGTAAAATGTATATGAAAACCTTCCCCCTGTCAGACTCTGAGGCACACCACAGGACCCAGAGTCAAGTCCCCGCCCACACACATGCGCCTCAAAATTGCATGAGACTCAAACCTGGCCACACACCTCACCCCCCCACCCCCATTTGGCATGATCCAGACCCAGCCAATCCCACCCTTGTCAAGCCCCGCTGGGCAGGGGACATAGCCTCAGATCCCTTGGCCTGGTGCCAGGACTGGGGGTGTGGCCTGAGATCCCCCAACCCAGACGGGGGCACGGGGTGTGCCTTGAGGTCCCTCATCTAGCCCCTCTGGGTGGGGGACATGGCCTCAGGCCCCCATCAAGCCCCACCAGCAGTGGGGCACAGCCTCAGGTTCCCCGTCCAGCCCCACTGGGCAAGGGTGCGGCCTCAGTTCCCAGACCCAGCACTGGGGGTGAACCTTGAGGTCCCCTGTCAAGCCCCGCTGGGTGCGATCTGAGGTCCCCGGCCTGGTGCTGGGGTAGGGGGCATAGCCTGAAGTCCCCTGTCAAGCCCCCACCTGGTGGGGGGGGGGTGCGGCCTGAGGTCCCCTGGCCTGGCATCTGGGCAGGGGGCATGGCCTGAGGTTCCCCTCAGCCTGACCCTAGGGTGGGATCACAGCCTGAGGTCCCCAGTCAAGCCCTGCAGGGTAAGGGATTTGGCCTGAGGTGGGGGAGGGCGTAGCCTCAGGTCCCTGTTGATTGCTCCTTAAGACTCCTTATGGGAACTTGGCCTCAGCTATGGGGGCAGCCATCTTTGTGACTGAGTGGTGGTCAATTAGCATATTCCCTCTTTATTAGATAGGATAGTTCCACATTTTTCTTCTTCCCATCCTCCCCTTGCTCTGATTCCCCCTTTAATGATCTTCCCATATCTTTGGGTGCCTAGGTATCTATCTCTCCTCTTCCCAATTCCTTGGTGGGACAGTGTAGGGACCCCTTGGACCAAGCTCCTTAGGAATTGTCCATTCCTCAGTGGACAGTGGAGGAGTAGCCCAAGAATAATAAAAAGCAAATTCTAAATATAGTTAATGTTAAAACCATTATTTTATAACTTCTTGTCATAATACAATAGTTATCTCTTGCCGAAACCAGTTTGGCTCAGTGGGTAGAGCGTCAGTCTGCGGACTGAAGGGTCCCAGGTTCGATTCCAGTCAAGGGCATGTACCTTGGTTGCAGGCACATCTCCAGTGGGGGGTGTGCAGGAGGCATCTGATCAATGTTTCTCTCTCATCAGTGTTTCTGGCTTTCTATCCCTCTCTCTTCTTTGTAAAAAATCAATACAATATATATATAAAAAAATAGTTATCTCTTTCTTAATTACAATCCTATTGAACCTGTTTACAGTTATTGTCCATTGAAATTTTCTCAGACCTTGCTTCTAAGATTCTTTCAGTTGACTTTCTCATCTTTGACAGCTTACTTATCTATTCTCTTACTGTTTCTCTTCCTTCACCAATTGAAATATTTATATATTATCTAAACTCTTATCTTTATCACTCTTATTTATTTTTTAACTGGTTGATCTTATTCATTTTCATGATATCAACTATTATTTCTGTACTGATGACTTCCAAATTTAAATTTTTTCTGAGCCTCTCTCCTGAACTGGTAAGATTTTTTTTTCCAGCTGCCTACTAGATGTTTTTACCTACATGTCCTACAGCTTCCTCAAATTCTGAGAACTGGTCTCAGCATCCTCCCTCCCAGGACCTAACAGCCTCTATCCACTAAGTTACCCAAATCTTGGTGTCATATTCACCTCTTTCTTTTTTTTTTTAACCTTTCTTTTTCTATTGATCCTTAAGTCTAGCTGGTCAACATTTCCCATCAGTTCTGCTGAAGTATATTATTTTAAGTCTGTCCCCTTCATTCAGTTTCCACTGCTATGGCTCAAATATAGGTTCTTGAGTTTTCTCACTTGCAACTTTAAAATAAGTCTCCTTTCTCATGTCCTCAAGTCTAATCTGCCATGTGCTACCATACCACCCCAAACACACACACACACACACACACACACACACACACACACACACACACACAGCCATCAGTTATTCCCTAGAACAGTTGCTGCCTAAAAACCTTTAGTGCTTTCCCTGTTGGCATCCGAGTAAAGTCCAAATACCTTAGTGTGCTGATTTTAGGACTGCCACATCTAGACCCATCAAACCTTTCGTCCTACCTGCCAGTCCACATTCCTCTTCCATGCATAGAGCTAATGATTCCATTTGCTTTGCTGGATACTTTATTGATTTTTTTAAAATATCCAATTCCTTGCTTGAGTTTTTTGTCTGCTTCGAGTACAACTCTCTCCCCATCAAATTTCCATTACACATGCTCCACGATATTGATATCTTTTTTTAAGGTATGGGTTAAATAATAGCACTTATGTGAAGCCTTACACAGTCTTCTTCACTGGTCCTAGAGTGACCAATCACTGTCTTCTTTATTTTCCAATAGCCTTTGCTTAGTCTTTTCTTATATCTCTGATCACACTGAAAAAGACATATTTGCAACTAAATATGCCTTCCTTTAGAATAGGAGTTTCTTGAAGGCTGGAACTAAGTTTTATCTCTATTTCCCTAATTTTTTAATGTGGTGTTTTGATATAATAAGTAGTTGGTGAAAGGTATATCTGCTTCAGTTTTAAGCTTGCCTCAGTGCCAAGTATATCTGAATCCTAAATTTTTCTCTCAAACCGTTTGGTTATTATCTCCTCTAGGAAGTTTGTCCTAATCCCTCCAGTGCATTAAATGCTGTCCTCTGAACTTACCTGTCATAGTACTTATCACTAGATATTATAATTATCTTTATATTTTATATAGTGTTCCTTGAGAGACCATTATCTATATCTTTCACATGGGTCCAGCCAATGTAGCACTTAGTAGGGGCTTATAAATATTTGTTAAATGACAAAAGGAATAAATTAATATAATAAATAACTAAAATAGAATCACAGTTTTTTAGCTATTTTGAAAGTTCTGAATAAATAGCTTATTTGTATTTAAAGAATTTTAGGGCAGCCATCACTGAACCAAGAGATTATTATTTGCATCAGCAAACATTAATGATAAAAAGGTTGTTTATCTCATTTTTTAGAAAAAGCTTTGCCTAACCTGTTAGATGGCTGATAAGAAAATGTAAGGAGATTGGGAGTTCCTTATACATAATTAAGTAGCTCATTCTTGCAGATACTTCAATAATTCATATTTGAAATATACTTTTTCAACAAAATCAGCTTTTTAGATACCTCCCTTTGAAGATGTTATCATTGGAGGATTTCACTTTCTCGGGCTCTTCAGAGATTTGGGAACGCTATACTTTGTGAAGACAAAATGACTAATGGGTTACATAAGCACAAAATTAAAATCACCATCCTAGTTAGAGGTTAAGTACTGTTATTATGGAAAGGGACTGCTATTTGATTGAAAACTGAAATCAGAGAAAGAGGATAGATGTGGGGACTAAAGTAAAGGGGGTGAGAAATAAAGATGATACATAGAATAATCCCTTTCTTTTCATCTGTGTTCTCCAACCCTCCTATTTAACCTGATGCCTCTTAAAGAAGGGGTGACTACTAGGCAAGGCTAATGGAAGGCTAAAATGATAGCTTAGCCAATAAGAATTTGAGGAAGTTTGTCATACGGGCCTTTTGTTTATTTTCTCTTGCCTGTGAGCCTGGGTGAGCATCCTAAAGGAACATGTAGTGTATCTTTAAGGTTTTGAGCCTTTACCTGTTTAAGACTGAGCCTTGAAGTTCAAGGGAACTTCGTACTCCAGATATTTGCCTGCCTGAAATACAGAGGGAATTCAAGCACAGTTATGGTCTTAGTAAATGTGTTGTTTTGTGGAGGAGGCTCCCTCAATTCCTTGAAATGAGAAGGGTATTTTTAAATATTTAAGCTGTTGAGCTGTTAAAGTCAGGAAGAGGTGTTGGCTCATAACAAAGCAAAACACTAAAGTAGGGCTATGATCACAAATATAACCAAGGCTTCGGTGAGAAATAATGATATAGTCAGGATAGCAGATGGACTGCTTAGGGCCAGGACCATTCATTTTTATTTATCCAATAAGTATGTGTTCATTACTTTCTCTGTTCAAACCATTGAGAAGACTGTCTTTAAAATAAGAGGGAAAGTCTTACAATTCTGGGCATTAATGCTTGGTTATGCCCAAGGAAGAAATGCTAAGCCTACTGAGTCAAATGGGGTAAATGTTTTGGCTTCCTCATTTGGAGCTGTTAGACTCACTAGGCCAGTGGTTTTTAAATTTGTTCCATAATGTCCTGAGAGCCATTGGAGGTACCCCAGCTGTCAAAGGGATATGAGGAAGAAGACCAAACGCCAGGAACATTAGGCTCCCCAATGTCCTATCCTTGCATCAGACAGAGTGGCCTTTTCATATATTATATGCATTGTAATTTTACATAATGTTTTGCTTTGGGCTGGGAGAAGGAGCAAACCCTGTGAAAAGAAATTTGAAAATCACTGATGAGAGATCTTTAAAATCCCTTCTAGCTTTAAAATCTGATTCCGTACCTGGCTGAACTCTAATATCCCATCTAAGTTCTTGAGTCTTTGATTCTAAGTTTCTCTTAATGCTTTTCTGACAAATATTTATCTCTAAGTTAGGTTCTTCTGCATTGACTAAAGGATCAAATAGTTTCCTCATTTTTATAACTTAAGTACACAGCACACCATATTTTAAAAGATAGAAATTTCATAGTGTATTTTATGTTATCTTCCAATAATACTGTGAGGATAGTGTGCCATATTTTACTAATGAAAATTTTGAGAACCATTGCAGTAAAGAAGTGCCAAGTTTGAAAATGCTACCCTTGCTTTTCAGACATACCCCTGACAAACATAGATTAGTGCAAGCTTTGTAAAAGTCTTATATAGCTTACCTTGTCTCTGACCTCTCCAATTGTACCTGTTATATCATTTTTTGAGCAATTATTTATTGAGCACTTAATTGTATTACTATAGGCTAGGGATGAAATAGATAAAAATCCCTTCCTTCATTAAGTTTATAAGCACCTTTTATTTTCCCTCAATCTCCGATCTTTATTCTAGGGGTATCACAGCAAGTTTAGAAATATATTAAGCCTTAACTGAAAAATATTAAGTTTTGCTCTAAAAAATGGTTTCTTATTTAATAAAACTTGTATAATCCTAAATGTGATTGTGTAACTTATATTTTGAAATTTGATTTCCTTAAATAGCAAAGCACCGATGTTCATATGGTTAGTGATAGTGATGGAGATGACTTTGAAGATGCTCCTGAATTTGGGGTAGATGATGGAGAAGTATTCGGCATGGCGTCAACTGCCCTGAGAAAATCTCCAATGAGTGAGTATTAATAGTTCTTTGGGTCTGGCATTGTAATTCTCCCTTTTATTGCAAAAACTTGTGAAGAGTAGTGAACTTAAAAGTTTCTTACTGACTTTCGGATTTGGAAAGAGAAAATATAACAAATAAGCATTATTCATTAGAATTAGAGCCTCTTGAGTTTTGATTTAATTAAGCCTAGTGATTCCCAATGCTTTAGTAAAATTCATTAAAATGCAAGGAAATGTAACTTGTTTCACATGTGTAATTAGCTATGAATTTGTCCCTTTACTTTAAACCCAGAGTTTGTTCAACACATAGCTGGACTTTCTGTGACTGTGGTTGTTTCCCCACATCTTATTAGAAATATCAAAATTTTTATTATTTAAATATTTTAATGAATTAAGCATTAAATTGTATTTTTTAAAATCTTGTGAGTAAATTGACCATATCTCCAAATCAAAAAACAAACAAACCAATAGTAGTATTACTTTTCCATTCACTGGTACTCATCTTTGGAAGAAAAGATAAATAAATGTACTTTCTCCCTCTCACCTTACAAGATGCATACTGTAGAATCATAAGTGGTTGCTATATGCAAAATGACCCTTAAAATAAGTCCTTAAATGGATCATTTATTCTGAAATTAGGGAATTCCTGGGAGAAGAAATAGGCATATTTGCATTAAATATACTATTTTTCTGATTAATAGGTTTTTAAAATAAATTGAGATTCTTTTTATATAATTTAGTCACAAGAACATTTCAAGAAAACCTTGGAATTCTGAATGATGCCTGGCACATGTTTTACATACCTACTAGCAAGATTGTGTCAGTTGCTTTTCCAAAATTTATGAACTTGGAATTTTTTTAAGTTTCTTTTTAAAGATTTGATGAAATCTCCTAATGTGTATCAAGTTAAAATGTCTCCTCAGATATATCACAGAAACTAAAACTTAATCTTATTTTCTCTTTATTGATTAAATATATTTCTTATATGTGGGATTAGATGTTATGTGGTTTGTTTTTTGTGTCTATTTGTTTTGTTTTTTTTGTTTTTGTTTTTTCTTTTGTTTGTTTTTTAGTGCCAGAAAACGCAGAAAATGAAGGAGATGCCTTATTACAATTTACAGCAGAGTTTTCTTCAAGGTAGGGTTAGGATATTAACTATATAAAGTTGATGTTCTTTTAATGCCACTGTATTTTCTGGAGCAGTTTTAATCATACATAGATGGATTATATTTTTAATTTATCCTTAAGGTATTCAAAGGTTATATTTGTCAACTTATGTAGTCCTGGTAGTAAAACATGTAGTATTATACCATGTAGTAATGGTATAACTCATTAACCATTTATGCCACTTCAGAGATGTAGTCATCTTATCTCTGTAGCTCTTTTTTTTTTTTCTTCTTCTTCTTTATTGATTTCAGAGAGGAAAGGAGAGGGAGAGAGAGATAGGAACATCAGTGATCAGAGAGAATCATTGATCAGCTGCATCCTGCACTCTCCATACTGGGCATCGATCCATCAACCCAGGCATGTGCCCTGACTGGGAAACGAACCGTCACTTGCTGGTTCGGGGGTCATCACTCAACCACTGGGCCACACCGGCTGCGCTTTGTATCTCTCTTTGTTGAAGCATAAGTGATGGATCACTAATTTAACATTTTCACTGTAGTCCCAAAGGACTAAGTTATAAAATACAACTTCTTAGTGTATCCTAGGGAAAATAAAATATGCTTCAAAATAACATTACATAAAAAGGTAATTTTATTTCTTATTTTTTTAAATATATTTTTATTGATTTCAGAGAGGAAGGGAGAGGGAGATAGGAACATCAATGATGATGCATGCCCCCCACTGGGGATTGAACCCACAATTCGGGCATGTGCCCTTGGCCATAATTGAGACCAGGACCCTTCAGTCCACAGGCTAACGTTCTTTCCATTGAGCCAAACTGGCTAGGGCTAAAAAGATAATTTTAAATGGAAGTGAATTTTTAATTTTTGTTTGGAATCATTTAGCATTTTTTCTTTTAAGAGTCTAATATAGCATGTTTTATGTGCATTTACATGAGATTTACATGTGCATTTGAAATTCTCTAATGGTTTTTAAGTAAAGAGGATTTAAATATTTAACCATAAATTTTCACGTAAATGAATTTTTCTTTAATTCTATTTTCCAATGTAGTAGTATAATTTGAAAACTTTTAAGGATACCATTTTCCCCCTCTCTGTTGGACTTCCAGAATAAATGAACAAAAATGCAAAGTATAGGTCACAGTAGCTAGCAAAATCTTATGACATGGGTAACCAGGAACTGCTATTTATAAATGTCATGGTTTTGTGGCACTTATTAAATACATTTGCTAGATGTACTTAAAATTCTACTGTTCTAATATATCAGTATAGGCCAAGGAGAACTCTAAGAACTAATGAAGCTCATTCCCAAGCCTTTAAAAAAATGTTTTAATGTTTGGTCTATACATACGAGACATTAATTAGCCTTGAATTTACTTACATTATTGTTTAGACTGTGTAACTTTAAAGTTAATTTGAGATGTATTTTAATTAATAGGGATACTTTTTCCTATAGATATGGAGACTGCCATCCTGTATTTTTTATTGGCTCATTAGAAGCTGCTTTTCAAGAGGCCTTCTATGTGAAAGCCCGAGATGTAAGTGCAATCTTACTTTTTCTGGTTAAAAAGGTTTACTACCAGCCTAGGGTAATGCTTAAGGTCTTCTATTTTTTTCAGGTTGAATACTTAATTTTGATTTTGGTTCATCTACCAACATAATCACCATCAAAATGCCCATTTCAGAGGGGCAGTAGTGTGATAGGGTACTGCTGGCTCTTGCAGAAGGCCTTGATACAGGGTTGTTATTTTTGTAGGGAAATAAAAAAGAGTAGACATGCTTAGAAGGGACCAGGCTACTTGTTTGTATTCTTTTCAGTTATGTGATTGACAGGTTCTTGCTAAAGCATTTGTCCTTTAGTCTTTTCCCAAAATGATTATTCCATCTAATGGTATATATCTAATAGCTACAATATATTTATAGCTACAATATAATTATAAGCAATGTGTTAAGTGTAACAATAAGAGCAGAGAGTATCATTGCAAAGTATTAAAGGAGTGGCTTTAATTTGGATAACAAAAAGATTCTTCCTTAAACTCAGAAATGGGCTTTGTGATCTTGAAATCAAGTAGATTGACATTTATAACCAAATCAGAGGGTACATTTGGAGCAAGAAGAAGGTTCTATGCCATCACTCTGTTGACATAGCAGTCGAGACCTGGCAGAAATCAGTAATCTGGTTTCTGCTTATTTGTACAGCTTCAGCTTTTCCCATTCCCTGCCTTATACTTAGTAGATCTAGCAATAGTGTACCATTTGTATTTTTCCATAATCTTACTGAAAGATGAAACAGATGGGCTGGAAACCAGGGTACCAGGACACAGACTTTATTAGGAGAAGAGAGGACCCTGCCGGCTCACTTCCCAAGAGGGAGAGAGAGGGCACGTGCAGAGTGAAGGTGCCTTTAAAGGGGGAGGGAGTGGGGCTTAGGGTACCCGGCACACACTGATTGGCAGCTTCATATGAGGCACGTGATTGGGCACCCCTGGACCCAGGAGTCTGGGGGCTTAGGGTATTTGGCAGGTGCTGGTTACATCATAACTCTGCCCACCACTGGGGGGGAGTGAGTACCTATCACTTACTCCTTTTTTTTTTTATGTTGCCCTACAGTCAGGAATGACTTCTTCCTGCTTTTTACCTAGTTGTCTCCCCACTTCCTCTGAGACTTAACCTTTCCTGACTTTTCCACTACTCCCTCTAACATTGACCGCAGCCACTCCTTTAATACTTTGCAATGATACCCTCTGCTCTTATTGTTACACTTAACACATTGCTTATAATTATTCTTTATCTCACTCCATATATACACACACACACACACATATATACATATATATACACACTATATATTTATCTTCTTTTTGACTTTTTTTTTCTTTTTAGCTGTGACTGTGTAACCCTTACTTTCTTATACATAGGAAATACTCTATCCTATATAATAAAGAGGTAATATGCAAATTGGCCATCACTCCAATACAAAAGATGGCCATCCCCATATAGACACAAGATGGTCACCACAAGATTGCCAGCAGGGGAAGGCATTGGGGGAAACCAGGCCTGGAGGGGAGGGAAGTTGGTGGGGGGGACTAGGCCTGTGGGGGAGAGCAGTTGTGGGCAATCATGCCAGCAGGGGGCAACCAGGCCTGCAGGGAAGGGTAATCAGGAGCAACCAGGTCTGCATGGAAGGGCAATTGGGGGGGAGGGGGAGACCAGGCCAGCAGGGGAAGGCAGTTAGGGGTGACCAGGCTGGCAAGGGAGGGCAGTTAGGAGTGACTGGGCCAGCAGGGGAGGGCAGTTGGAGCAATTGGGCTGGCAGGGGAGCAGTTAGTCATCGATCAGACTGGCAGGGGAGTAGTTAGGGGGTGATCAGGCTGGCAGACAAAAACGGTTAGGGGCAATCAGGCAGGCGAGTGGTTGGGAGCAAGCAGTCCTGGATTGTAAGAGGGGTTTCAGATTGGAGAGGGTACAGGCTGGGCTGAGGGACACACACACACACACACACACACACACACACACACACTGTGCATGAATTTCATGCACCAGGCCTCTCGTATGTTTAATGAATGAAGGAAAAGCCAGAGAGGAAGGAATAGTGTGTAGATGGAGTAGAGGGAAAGTTATTGAAATTAAAGAGGGCACAGAATTTTAGAGTTCAAGGATGCCTCTGAAATTCTAGTTTCTAGTGTATGTTAAACTCTGACCTAAAGAAAAATTTGTTTAAAACAAATTTTAAAAATTGAATTGCAAGACAATATTTAGTGATCAAACTTAGAGCTATCACTGAGTTTAATGAGATAGATTAAGAAATATAGACATCAACTGTTTTTTACCCTAAAAAATTATGGAATATCTCATCATAGAGGCTGTTTTAAGCATCTATTTCTAACTCTTAAATCTATATTAAATGAATATTTGAAGAATTACTTTTTTACAATACATGTTTGTAGTTTCCATAAATATGGCAGGTTTATGGGAAATACTGAAAAGCAAAAAGAAAATATTCTAACACACATTTATGATTAACTTTATGATATATGATTTTTTTCATAATTTTTATTATATATTTCAATGACTATATTTGTGATTATTTAATATAAAATTGAGTCATATTAAGAGTCTTTTTAGTCTTTTGATATAATATGATTATTTTCTTAGTTATATTTTAACTTTTTATTAAGATGATTTTAATTTAGAAAAAGTAAAACAGAATAGTACAATAAACACCCAAAATTCTCTATACATTTAATAATTACTACAATTTGGCATATTTGCTTCTTCTATATACAGGGCATTTAAAAGTTTTAATGGAGTTTTGAGGTTTAAAGCTTCAAAATTAAACTGCTACTCACTTATAAAAGAGCATCATTTGAAATTTAATTCTTTACATTTTTGTACTTATTTAAGGATTTTGAGGAATAATTTTTATAAATTTTTGTTTCATTTCTTCTCTGAAAATTGCAAACATTTACTAGAACAGAAAATAAATTTAAAATTTATTATTGAAAACTCACTGAGACAAATGTAAAAGAAATATAAAGTTTCAAATGAGTTTTTTAGTTTGTAGTAATTAAATGATTGAAATTATTAAAACTTAAAACTGTTCAAAACCAGTTTTGTTTTAATAATATATACCATTATATATTATTTTTTATTAAGCCATTTTAAAGTATATTACAAACATCAGATTTTATCCCTAAAATCTTCTGTATGCATTTTCCAAATATAATGATATTTTTCTACATCATCACAGTACCATGTAACAAAATTACCATCAGTTTCCTAATATCTATTTTTTTAACTTTTTTTGGGAGGGGGGACGTGGGCATAATCCACTCAAGAATCATGAATTATATTTAGTTGTTAGATATCTTAAATCTCTTTTAAGCAAGCACTGCCTCCATTTTGTTTGGGTGTTTTTTTGGTGTGTTATTATTTTTTTCATGACATGTGCTTTGTGAAGAAATCATACTAGATAACTTATATATTGTTCCAAATTCTGGATTTGTGTGTTTGTTTCTTTGTGGTATTATTTAACTTGTTCCTCTATTTTTGTGTTTCCTAAAAAAATGGATATTAGGTCTAAAAACTTTGTTTTATTCAGGTTGAACTTTTTTTGCAAGAATGCTTTGTAAGTAATGCTGAGTACTTTTTTAACAGGATTTTAATAGTTGCTCATTGTATGACCATGTTATTATATTTAAACAATTATTTATTGTTGGACATGAACATGTTTGAAAAAATACCTAATTATAGCTTGGAAATAATTTTTTTAAATTTTTTTTATTCTTGAAAGTATTACAAACAGTAGTATATATGTTTTCCTCCCCCCCCCCCATTTTCCTCCCCCCAGCCTTCCCCACCCCCCAGCACATGTCCTCACCTGCCCCCCTGCCCCAGTGTCTTGTATCTATTGGTTATGCCTACATGCATGCATACAAGTCTTTCGGTTGATCTCTTACAGCCCCCGCCCCGCATCCTCCCCAGCCTTCTCCCGTAGTTTGACAGTCTGTTCAATGCTTCTCTGCCTCTACATCAATCTTTTCCCCCTATTTCTTTTCTTTAAAAAGATCTTGCATCTGCATACTGGAAATAAATGTATAAGAACAAAAAATGTTTGAGTCTCAGTTTCAATGTCCAACTTCTGAGTCCCAGTTTCAATGTCAAATAGTTCCTTATGTGTACATGTCAGCAATGGTATCTGGATGGTAGACATATGGTGGCAATGCAGGTTCCACCCTCTCTGGTTTGGTCCTGGGCCGTCTGCAGCGATGCACAGCTGCTGACTGCTAGCATGGCAAGGTGTCGTCAATGTCCCCCATCTCTGGACCATCCTCGTGGCTGGAACAGACCCATCAGTTCCTCGATGTGGCAGGAACCCACATGGTCTTGGAGTTGTTCTCTGAAAATATACAAACATTCTCAACCAAAAGTTAATAAAGGGATCTTTTCTATAAATTAGACTTGGGATTCTTTTTATTTTTGCCCAAATGATTTTCCTTTGGCTTATTTTGACATCATGTGTGTTTTTCATAGGTGTCCTGCTGTTGGCATTATAAATGGAAGTTACTTTTCTGGAGTAAAAATTTTCTAGATGTAATTTACATACAGGATATTTTTCTTTACATGATATTACCCCATTATCCCTCCCTCTTTTTTGAATGGGGGCTTTTGGAAATTTTATATTGCAGTCTTGGTAACTTTAAATTTTAATTTTTGCACACAAATATGACTGCTTTAGGTTCTTTGGATGTTAGGCAATTTTACGATGAGGTGAACTACTAATATAAATTTTAGTTACTATTTTAGGAACAGCTTTTTGTCCAGTACACTTAAATTTTCTTGAGTATTCACTTATTTCACTTGGCCAATTTAAATTAAACTGAAAACTTGATTACTATTTTCCTGTCAATTTTAATACTCAAGCAGAAATCTTAGTTTACCCAGTAAATACTTGTGGAAAGGAATATTTGCAATTTTGAGTAGGTCCTCAGCATTCCAGGTAATAAACTTAATTTAGATATAGGGCAGCTGTTGCTGGCCGAGTCTCTGTCTGTAACCTGGGTCCCGGTCTGAGCTGTGTGTGAGAGGCAAACCAGCCATGGGGGGCAGGAGACCTCCCTCAGAAGGGGTGAGAGTTCAGTCCCCTGCAAGGTTTGTGGATGAGGGTCTGTGCCCCACCTCTGTTGACCTTTTAATTCTCTCCTGTTGGCCCCTCTGCAACTGTGCCTGTCTTAGGTTGTTCCTTCCTTGAGGAATCTTACCCGTCTCTGGCTAACCAGCCATCCTCTGGGGCCAAACAGGGTGATGTGAGGTTCAGTCCTGTCTCCTTTGTAGTCTATGTTCCCGTGGCCTCCACGTCCAGTACCTGCCTTGGGGTCCCCTCGCCTGCTGGCGGGGTTCCGGTATTTATCACATATCTCGGGGATCCCAAGTTTCTTCTCCAGGGAGGGCCCAGCTCACACCATTGAGCGAGAGACAGATCCATGGTGCCAGCCGCAGCTTGGAAATAATTTACTTTTCAATTCACTCTTTAATAAGAATGTATTTGTGATATATCTGTCTCTGCTTTCCAGCAAGATTGCTAAGCAGTTGAAGTAACTGGAAGATGCCAAGCCTTTTTATAAATTAATTTATCCAAAAATAGGGATAGACTTCTTTTAAATTCCATTTTTAAAAGCTACTGTAAGATACATGATGAATACCTTAAACATTATAACTTTAAATGAAGGTACTTATTTAAATTTGTAGTACATAACAGACAAAAGAACTTTTAATAAGCAACTTATACAGTAAATTGGTATTTGGGTTTATGTAAACTGATGATCCCTAGAGGCACATATACTCTTATTAATTTCTGGGTATTTTTAATGAACCAGTGGGTTGTTTTTTATTAGTACCTTGGTGTTTTCAAAAGGGAAAATCATTGGTTCATGTAATTAAATGTTTTGTGTCATATTAGATTTCTAATAAAATCAACTGACCTTTTTGGACTCCTAAGCTATCCTTATCTTTCTCCCCTTTTCTAGGGCTTTTTTTCTTTTCTCATTTTTCTTGTTCAACAGTTTATGCATTGTTTACAATGTTACTCTAAAATTGAGTGTTTTAACCACATGATAGATACATTTTTTCAAACTTAAATTCAAGCAGGTACATTTATTACGCTCATCAACCAAATTATACACATACTAGAGGCCCAGGGCACAAAATTCATGCAAGGGACTCTGCTACCATCACTGCCACCACAGCGGCTGGGGGCCTCTGCCTCCTCTGCCTCTGCCTTGACCCCCGCCTACCATGGCAGTGGGGGGGTGGGGCTCTGCCTAGCCCCTGCCACTGCCCCTTCATCCAGAAGGACGTCCATTCTAATTAGCATATTATGCTTTTGTTATTGTAGCTAATATCAACATTAATATTGGAGTGATGAGGAAGCTCAGAAAAGCTAAACGATTGGCCTAAAAACGCATGAATTGTAAGTTGTATAGACCCAAAAAGATCTCAGGTGTGGGAAATATTGGTTTATACTATTCTACCAAACTTATTTTCACTGGTAACTGCTATGCTGCAGAATTCAGTTATCATACTCTGTATCTCCTTTTCAGAATTCACATTTGAGAATTAAAAACAAATCCTTTTCACCATTATTTTTTAAACTTCTAAATGAGTCATTTTTAAGAAAACAATTTGCTAATGTTCAAATATTTTAAGGCAGGTGTGACTGCTACTGTGGCATTCTTACTAAATTTCTTTCATCTTAAATATCACATGTTTAGTTTAAGCTGAGGGAGGCACATTAATTTTACCAGGGCAACAGATGAACTTCAAGCACCAGCATTCTTCACTTGAAGTGAGAAATTGAGTTCCAAGAGTAGATAAAAACAAGATTGAAGGTTTAAATCCTCTGCTAGGCTTTTTGAACTTATATACTCATTAAATGTTTATTGGAGTGGTGGGATTACAAAGGATTTGGGGAGCTTCATCAACTCGTATATAGCTAATCACTAAGTAAAACACTATATTTGATAAAGTGTTTCTCACAATGCCACATTCAGTCCGTCTTAATGAAAACTGCTTCAAACTGATTTTATTTGAGAGCACTTTTTGGTAAGAGGGCTCATAGTGCTTTCTGCCTTGTTCATGAGGAATTTACATGGTAGATAAATCAAAGCAGAGCTCCAACTTAGTAAAACAGGTATTCTAAGTTCTTGTGTTTAAGTTTATTGTGACAAAATTTGACTTTTGATAATGGGTTGATAAGTTTTATGACCTCTCCCTCCCCTTTCTCTTAACTATTAGGATGTTCTTTCAGTTGATGGCCATAAATATTTATCACATGCCAAATGTGGTATAGAGATTACCTGCCCTTGAGATGCTCAAAGTCTAGTGGGGAAGATAAGACAATATAAACAGAGCTACATAGTATAACATGGTATAGAAGCAAAGAGGAGAGGTACTTCATCTACCCTAAAAATTCAGGGAGCTTTCTTGAGCTACTTCTGATGACTAATACTTAGGCAAATACCAGATTTATTAAAAATAAATAAGAAAAAAAAAAAGCAAGTAAGAGAAAAGAAAAAAGGCCTAAAGCGAAAGCAATAATTTAAAATGAGGGAAATATAAACTGAAAATCAAGACAGGTAGTTGGATCGCAAGGTATGAGTCTGGGAAGATCAGCAAGGGCCACGGCCTGGGAGGCATTGTGATTCCCAGCATCACTTACCATTTTAAGGGTATTTGTTGGATGAGGCTTATATTTTAGCTTCAGATCAGTAAACAATGGTCAGCTTCCTTAATTAAGGCTGTAGAAGAGTCACTATTGATCACATCATGTGTTTCTCAAAAGATGGTTCTTTTCCTCCTCTAAGTCTTTCCACCTCTCTCATTTTTGCTACCTCCAAATTCTCTTCACAACAAAAAACACCCTAGAAAAAATCAACAGCAATAAAAATCCCAGTGCTAGGATTTATCTCTCATGTGAACGATTGTTCCTTTTCCAGCATCCCCTTGGGCGACTGCACTTTGATATATCAATAATCCTGTTATATCTCCTTAGATCTTGACTTTAGACCAGTGCTGGTTCCAAATATTACACATAAAATAAGGAAACCAGTGCTCAATTTTGTATTTCCTCCTTAGTAACTCTATGGCCCCAAATATGCAGTGAGCCGATTTCTACTCTGGTAAGAAGAAAAAAAGATGAAAAGAATATCTATATGGTGTGATAAGGATTAAACGGGATGCTACGCATAAATGCATTTAGCACTGTGGCTATGGTGCTATTAACCAGTTTTGGGCAAATTTGAGGAATCTTTGTACAGTGACAAAACAGATTTTCTCATGTAATTCATGAACTAAGAATAGTTCTAAGAATAGTTCCAGAAAGGAATTTTGAGAATCCCCGTTAGCATTTTCAGCACTAAAATGAGTATTATGCTTTAACTGTGCCTATTATCAAGTTTTATTACCTTTTTAAAAAAATTAGACTCTTTTAAAGTAGTTGCTATTTCTACTCTTCGTGTTAAATCTAAATATCATATTGATCAGTGTTTTTAAAGAAAAACAAGTCCTGCCCTAACTGGTTTGGCTCAGTGGATAGAGCATCGGCCTACGGACTGAATGGTCCTGGGTTCGATTCTGGTCAAGGGCATGTACCTTGGTTGCAGGCACATCCCCAGTATGGGGCATGTAGGAGGCAGTTGATCGATGTTTCTCTCTCATCGATGTTTCTAACTCTGTCACTCTACCTTCCTCTCTGTAAAAAATCAATAAAAAATATTTTAAAAAATATTTTTATAAGTCCTGCAGTAATCTTAAGCCACTGCTATAATTGATGAGTTTCCAGCATTCTATCATCCAGAAAAACTAAACAAACAAACTTATTTGTACTTTGAGAAATATTCACGATCTGTTCATCTTATCTTTTGTCTTATTTTCAATTTAAATTTCCTAAAGGTAGACAGTGTTCTTAGAGTAATTTTGTATCATAGCTAGGACAGCAACCTACACAACTGTGAGATAAGACCTAGATTCTAATAGAATTTTTAAAGTATATTTCATTATGCAAATAAAATGTGTGGTAAAATAGGATATGGGTACATTTAAAGTAGAAAATGAGTTACCACATAATCCCAATCTGAAAATAACCACTATTAAATTTTTTTACTTTGAAATGTGATTTTTTTAAAAAAGTCTGCAAACACATCTATAAGAAAGTTATTTTGTATAAATGCAGCTGTATCAAATCTGCTGTTCTATAATTAGATGTGAATACTAAACAATACATTGTTAGTACCATATTTAGAATTTGTCTCTAATTCTCCAGTTGAGTTATCATATTTACTGGCACACACTATGGGTACACATTCACACACATTCTTCTATTTAGCAGGCCTGTGGTTAAGTAGGCGCAGTTATTCCTCTCAGAAAAGAAGAGGATCAGAAAAATCCTGCCTGTTCTTTTATGTGGCTGCTTTTCTGGTTGTTGTTACTGCTCCTGTGTGTTCACCTGGAAAACCAATGAGATGAGATCTTTGGTCTGGCCTGAAACTGCCTGCATATTTTCTTGTCTCCATACTTTGTCTCCCAACCTCTCCAAAGAGCCTGGCTGCCTCTCTACAGTTTGCCATCAGAGCCAATCACTTGAGCTTCTAATTTCCTTAGTCATAAGAACTTTAGTCACATGTTGTCCTTCCTCAAAGATATTTCATGATCTGAGTACTACAGTCTAAACAATGAAAACTGATAAAGCTTTCTACCCAATAAACATTTGTCAGCTTATTTTGTGAAGAGAATTTGATTTGATTTTAGGCTTTTTGTTTGTTTTTTCTTAACTTATGACTTCCATGTAAGAGTTCTTCCTATGTGAGTCTCAAATACATCTGTATCCTCAAGATTTCAGAGTGCTACCCTAACATCTGCTTCAGCAAGCGAGAGGAAAAAGACACCATCTCCGCATCTCCGCACCTTCAGTTACTCCAGTTCATTGCTGCCCGTTGGTCCCCAAACTCAGCTTTGGGAGCCAAAAAAGGCAAAGTGTCATGATTTTCCCTACAAATCAGTCTGCACTCTGGGTCTTCTCTCTTCAAAAATTATTCACTTTGAATTCTGTGAACACATCAGGCCATTGACAGCACTGGGCTTTTTCCAAACTTTTCTCATTGGTTTTTCTCCTTTTCACTTTTTTTCCCTCTCAGCAACCTAAATTTCAAATTCAGCTCAAGGCACAAAGAAGTCAGTAACTATAACTTGCTTTTAAAATTTAGCTCAAGTAGCCGAGACCGGTTTGGCTCAGTGGATAGAGCGTCGGACTGCGGACTGAAGGGTCCCAGGTTCGATTCCGGTCAAGGGCATGTACCTTGGCTGCAGGCACATCCCCAGTAGGGGGCGTGCAAGAGGCGGCTGATCGATGTCTCTCTCTCATAGATGTTTCTGACTTTCTATCCCTCTCCCTTCCGCTCTGTAAAAAATCAATAAAATATATTTAAAAAAAAAATTTAGCTCAAGTATAACCTTCATGAAGCATCAGGCAGTCTGAGTTCATGCTTAGACCCTGGGACTTCCTTTGTTACAGTACTAATCACCACTCTCATCCAAATAAAGTGTTGGACTTCTCACCTCCAGAGCTATATGGCACCCAAGGCACAGAATAATGAAGTATCTTTTCCAAGGTCACACAGCTGGGAGGTGGCAAAGCATGAATTTCAACCCAAACAGTATGGTTTCATGTTGCCCTGCCTTTATTTACTCGAGTCACCATGCTGGGCTAGACCTGCAAATATCCATATACAGTGTACCGGAATGATCCTAATTAAAGCCTAGATATTTAAAATAATAAAACAGCTACAGAGGACAAGTTGAGGTACTTGATTATATAAAGGAATGTTGTTTCTTAAGAAACAGAACTTAAAATATTTAGGATTGCGATGTCATGATGTTCATGATATATGCAACTTTATGTATGTTTCAGGAAGAAGCATGAAAAGAATGATAGAGCAAATATGACAGAATGCTAATAATCTAGGGAAAGAATAAATAGGTGATTATTGTTGTATCAGTGTATCTATCAGTTGTTTGGATCTACAGATCATCCCCAAACTTGAAACAAGCAAATAATAGTGATGATGATTCGGATTATTATGGTAATAATGATGATAGAAAAGAAGGGAAATGGAAGAGAAGAACTAAGTCAGGTCCCAGTTTACACAAAGGAAAATAATTTTATTTTACATTTATTTTCATTATTATACTGAAAAAACTGACCTATCATTTCTAGAAATTATTTCTCATTTCAACTTTTAAATCATTGAACATTCAGGTTATGAATATTCTGATATTCAAAAGAAACTAGACAACATCCTTTTCAGTTCAGCAGCAAATATTTTGTGTCTGCTCTGCGCCTGGCTTATTTTGGGACATAGCCAGCTCCTTCCTTCCAGCTCCAATATCCTTTGGTTCTGTGATGCTAAGTGCCTAAATACAATAGCTACTGTAGCTCAAGGACAAGTCACATTGGTTGTCCTCAGCTTGGCATTTCCTAAGGATCAATTTAGACCTTAGTTCCTCAATTTGAATGTAAAGATTAGTGAACCCCTAATGGCAGAGAGCACAGTTAAGCATCCCACACACTGTTGCCAGTAGGAGAAATAAAGGAGCTGCATTATCTTTAATACATTTTTATGGCTATCATTTCACTTGGAATTGCATTCAAATCCTTTATTTTGCATTGATAGTTTTGGACTCTTCACCCTAACAGCTACATTTTATTCAGTACCTACTACGGGGTTAAGCATTTTAAATAGGCTTTATACCTGGTTTATCCACAATCCTTACTATACCTCTTTTGCCCCAAATTCATACACCTGGTAAGTGGCAAAACTGGGTTTAGCACAGAGCATTTTGCTACTTTAAAACTAGGAGACTGTCCTTTACACTGTCTTCCCTGAACCTCAGTCATAGAGGGAGTCTGATAAGAGTGTAGCTGTGCAGCTTGCCTTTGTCGTCTACCAGACTTACACCCTCTCTGCCAAATTAGAAAGCACAAATGAAATATAGGGTTGTTTTTTTAATTCCCCAGTCTTATCACTTATCATATGGTACTGTGATGAATTCTTTGCTTCCCCATACACCACCCTCTGCAACTGTTTGAGGGCAAGAGAACTTTGTTTTATTCATCTTTATATTTTTAATACCTAACACATAGATACTCCACAAATGTTGTAAACTAAATTATTAATGGGCCAAAGGAAAAGTGTTACAGTAATGGAAAACAAAACATTTCTTATGCTTTCTCTATGTACCAGATGCCCTTTCTTCACAAAAGCAATTTTCTGATATGCTCAGTTTTCATTGTTTTGGCCTGTGTTTAATTGAGCTCAAGAAAAAAGATCAGAAATCTGAGTCTAGGGTTCCTTTACTAGTAGCTGTGCCTATAATTTAATGAGATTTATGTAGCCCAAATTTACTAGCATTTGCTTATTAGTAAGTCTTTATATTTTTCTTATTATTACTATCATAACAGAAGAAAAGTTTTTGTTGAGAAAAGACATTATTTTAAGATTATTCCATCTCCCTTTCTGAAAGCTACTAAGGGAGTATCCCAGCCCTGAAGATCCTCTTCTGATACTCTTTTTATTGTCTCCTTTTTCTCACAGTTTAGAGCTTAAAGTGAGGTTTTTTTAAAAGTGTGTTTTACTGGCATCTCATGTTTAACAGTGTCAGGGGTTTATGTCCCTGGACGAAAACTGTTTCTCCAGAGCCTTTTTTCTCTCAGCTTCCAGTGAAAAGAGGGGCGAGGCGAGCCAGTAGCTTACCACAAAGCAATGCCACCACAAAGGAAAGATTAAGGGTTTAGAGAGAGGTCAATGTGGGTTTTTCTCTAACTAAACACTTTCCTAAAGTTTCCTTGTGGAAAAATAATGAAGTCATCTCAGAGTTTTTAAAGAATTTTTATTTCTTTTTCACCGTCTGCATTCGCTTGTCTTCTCAGCATGGATGTTTAATCTTCCTAGGCTTTGTGAATTGGCCCAAATGAATAAGTGGTGAGCTGTCTCTCTAGGAGCTAGAGGCTTATTCTAAGGGCCTAATCACTGAGTAAACACATCTTTGCCCTCCCTCTCACAACTGCGATATAATAGTCGAAATTCTAGCACAGTAACCTGGATATTGCAGGGACCAATGCTTTGAAATGCAGAATGGTTGATCTTCCAAAACAGACAGTGCCTGATCTTCGCCTGCCTCTTTCTTCTTTTGTAAATTAAATATTGCCAAAGAGATGCTGTTTTATTGCTTGATATTGTACATTAGTGCCCTGGATTCCCAAGTTTAGTTTCAGTCAACACTGTTGGTTGCACTTATAGGGAACTCTGCGTGTTGGGTTTCTTGGTAGCCTCTTCGGCACATGTGTGTTTGGTTTTGGAAGAGCATTTAAATTAAATCAGAGAGATAGCAGTGTAAATCGCTAATCTCTTTCCCAAAGTTCCATTGCAGTGTTCTTGAGAGAAATAGACATTTTAATGATTTAAGCATTGCCATCGTTTGATTAGAAATACGCTGATTTAAAAGTGGACGGCTCTTGTTCCCACTCTCTCATTAAATATAGTTGCTGAGATACGATCGAGTAGAATTAGAGTTTGACATTCCTCCATTCGGCTAGAGAGCTCTAAGAAGAGGAACTCTGAGTTTGTTAGTGCTGCCAGGTTCAGTTCCTTTCCCCGAAGCAGCAGATTTCTAGATTCGTTTACTAAACGTGATTAGGCATTGCTGCTGCCATTTGGTGTCTTTTTTTTCTTCTTTTTTTTCTTTTTCTCTTTTTTTTGCCTAGAGGGGCTGTTTGAAATCAGCATTTGTTTCTTTCATCAAACATGCTGAGATCTATGCCAGTTTAGGGATGCAAAGACTGAAAGAGACCCAGTCCTTATACTTGAGAGACTTTGTCGAGAGGGGGTACTGGTAAACAATTAGAATACTAACAGGGAAGAGATAAGAGAGGTCCAGAAGAAGAAGCTCATAATGCTGCCTAAGGGAATTGGGAAGTTTCACAGAGGAATTTGCTTTGAACCTTAAAAGATGAGTAGGAATTTATCAGATAACTATCTCTTCAACCATGTATATGATTACAAACTTCCTAGAAGCCTCTACTGTTTTCTGCAAACTCAACATAGATGAACCCTGAATCTTTTTTATTCACCATTTTATCACCACTGCTTCCTGCTGGGCCTAACACAAAGTATTTCAACAAATGCTTGTTGAATGAATGAATAAATGACTTGAAACATGGAAGCGCCTATTGTTGGAGTAGTGAGCTACTTATCATAGGAATCCTGCCCTTATTCTCATCACATGCTGTCTGTGAGGCTGCAGAACCACTGCTGTCGGAGCCATGGCCAGTCTGGCATCTTCATATTGTATAAGCACTTTAAGCCTTACCTATAATGTTGGCAATTCCCCTGCTATTATCAAAGAGAGAACAGTAGGTTTGGAGTCAGTCAATCCAGGTTTTATACTGCTTTCTTAACTGGTTATGGAATTTAGGACAAGTCAGCTTTTAAATTTCCTCATAGACTAATGAAGTTAACACTATTTTATAGATTTATTCTGGGATAAAATAGATAATGATATGTAACTGCCTCCTCTAGTAGATGCTTTTGGAATCTTAATCTACATTTATTATAAAGTTTAACTTTGAAATAGATATTTTAATGATTTTTATTATAATTTGGTTTGTTTATTAGGAGTAATTCCATCAGATAGTTTATCAGACTTCATTAACTTTCATCAACATGAGCCTTATATTTTTTTATAAATATTCTTTATTTAGTATCTCACACAAGTTTTTCTATATTATCATCACATTTTTATTTAATATGAAGGGAAGGACTCAAGCTTCCTTGAAATTTTCCTTTGCTAGAATTTCAGATGTTTGTACATTGTCTTTACTATAAAATTTTACCTTTCCATTTCCTAATAATTGACTTTTTTAAAGTCAGCTCTTCTACAAGATAGCACCAAGAAGTCAATTAACAGCAATTTAGGCTCTTTAATTGTCATTGTTATTGTTAAAGCTGTTATATTGCAAATTATGTTGCTCAATTTTAATTTTTAGTGTCTATGATCTTGCTGAATGTCCAACTATGATGGGACACTTTTAAGAGATCAAATATCATTTCTTAAAAGCAAGTTTTAACAGGTAGAGGGAAAGAATAATTTTCCATATAAGAAACTACATTATTAGAAATATAAACCAGAAAGAATTTATGTGAACATTTTCCTATCCTTTCAAGTGGCAATTAGAAGTTACCTGCTCTTGAATTAAAATTTTAATATGGGGACACATTAAGCGCTTTAAAGTTACCTGTGGAATTAAAACAAACTGCATTTTAGTCTTTTTCCTTTCAGGTAGAAGAGACTACTTAGTATTTAGATTTAAAATATTAAAAATATATAGAGAGAATTTGACATTCACTCTTTTTTAAATTTCTTTATTCCCTCATTTCCCCCTTTATCCTCCCCCACTCATGCTCTCACTCCCCTGTTGTATTTCTTTTGTATAGTTGAAGAGTTCAAAATAAAATTTTCCTTTACACATAAATTATTAAATATGAAGAATGGCAAATCCATTTTATTTAAAGAAAATGCAATTCTTTTGCAATTTCTGCTTGAGATAAACTTGCACAGGTTAACAGGAGTCTATAACAGCAGTCTGTACAGTCTTTGCTGCTTATATTGACCGAATCTGATGCCCTTCTAAAATTTAAGAAATCTTACATTAGTAGGTATTTTAACTTATCAGTTTTTTCTTTTCTTTTCAGAGAAAGCTTCTTGCTATCTACCTCCACCATGATGAAAGTGTATTAACCAACGTGTTCTGCTCACAAATGCTGTGTGCTGAATCTATTGTCTCTTATCTGAGTCAAAATTTTATAACCTGGGCTTGGGATCTGACAAAGGACGCCAATAGAGCAAGGTAATATTGTTCACAACTTATAGTTGGGCTTCTATTCTTTTTTTTTAAAGCCATCATTCTATTTGGTTTTTATCATCATAAACATTTTCATCCTCAGCATTAAATTCTTGTCATTATATTTAATTAGATATAAGCCATTTGTTCTAATAAAATATGCAGTTAATCACTATTATGAATTTAACTTTTAAAGATTTCTTAAATTCAAGAATAACTAGAAAACTAAAACACATTGTTCTCATCTTTTTTGCAATAAGATATACTACATTTCTGTTTATTGTATGTTCTAATATTATAATATGTTGTTGAACATTTAGTGAAGAATCTGTTTTTAAATAGTGTTTGGAAAGGGAAGGCAAGTCTAACATATAATCCTAGTAGCAAGTTTATTTTTTAATAATTCCAGTGAAGAAGACAAGACATTCTGGATCAGTCTATTGGAATTGGTAATAGCTTAACTCTAGCATATGCTAATTAATGTAATCACTTTATTGCACATATTCTTTTGCACACATCCATAATCTCAATAGGAAGAAAATCCTTTTTCTAGTTGCCAGGGTAAATTTACTTAGTTTGTTAATCATAACTGTAAGTGATGAATAATTTTTCATATTTTGCCTATTTGCATTTCCCATCTGAAATATATTTCATGGTGTTTAATTACACATGTGGCCACAACATCCCATGATGTTACTTTGGGTGTGTTAACACAATCATAATCACAGGCTGTTGGTTTATGAACAAGGAGATTAGATTAATTCATTTTAAGGCAAGTCTATTGTAGCTACCTATTTTAAGTGATTATAGAACAATTAGAAATTAATCATCTGATTTGTCTTTATATTATTTTGCGGCATACTGAATTTTTGCTCATCATTCAGACTTTGTTTTATGTAAGCTGAATCTAAAAAGAAAAATGATCTTCCTTTAAATGTGAAGCAAAAGAATGTAGAAGCAATTCCTTCATCTAATACTTCATTTCTTTAAGCAAATGGTTAGGAAATTTCATAGGATGACTTGGAAATGTTCTGCCTTGGAAATGTCCCGTGTTATACATAAATAAAGAACCTTTAGCACCTGTATTTGTTTA
This sequence comes from Antrozous pallidus, assembly GCA_027563665.1. Lineage (NCBI taxonomy): Eukaryota > Metazoa > Chordata > Mammalia > Chiroptera > Vespertilionidae > Antrozous > Antrozous pallidus. The sequence continues at coordinate 177,159,821 of CM050508.1, read as the reverse complement.
AATTAAATCAGGCTATTATGCACACTCAGTTAAAGGTGATGAAAAGCAGTGCCAAAAACAGATAAAAATGCAGCATCGAAGGTCTTTCATGAGGTAAATACATAGACTGGAGACTTGGCTAAATCTTTTACTATTCACTGGCAGTAAGGCATCTCCTCCTTTCCTTTTATCCACAACTTGATGGAGAAGGAAACACTATTTCTAAACCATCTGCAGTGGCTAAGTTCAGCGGGCTACCTGCTGTTATTTTGTTCTATCCTCCATTTAAATCCTTAGTTCCTTTTATTTTACAATGACAAAAAATTGCAGTGTAGTTTCTTTTGAAAAACAGTGTTTGAGGGTTTTTTTTTTATGACTGGCAATCAACAGCCATGTAATTGCTTTGTTATGTTTTACTAAAGAAGTCTGTTAAGTAGCACAACTTTGATACACTAGTGATAAGAGTTTGCAGGTTACAGACACCTGTGGTGACCAAAGCGACAGAAGCTGCTTATTAGAAAGAGCCAGTACAGCTGTGTCCTATTAACTCCTTATGACACTTTTAAAACACAAAATAAAGGCCTTGTTTAAGACTTTAGAGCTATTTCTCAATGAACTGAAGGATGGGCTATGAAGTATAATAGGATATTTCAGTCTACAATTTTTAAAATGTGGCATCTTCTGTAATCAAAATAAAAAAGAAGTGATATTAAAGACAAATTAGAAATATCTAGGAATTCAATTTAATAGAGAATGTAACGATTTCTGGAATTTAAAATACTTGGCATCCTTATTTAATATCAAATTCTGTATTATAAATTAAAAACTATTTTAAGGTAAGTTATTATATTTCTCTACAAATTAATACAGTTATGTAACTACTTTTCATGTGCAGCTCATCATTATTACTGTTAAGGCAAATAGGAAAATATACATGTACAAATAAGATGAAAATTCATTGGACTGACATATTCCTAAAAAAGAATAAAAGTGGATTTCCTTTTGACATATGAAACTGTAAGAGAATCAGTTATTTATAAGTGATATAAGTGCCCCCAGAAAGGGTTTACTTTAGCCACAAGTTTCTTACCACCTGTCATAGATTCATCTAGATAAAATTGTCTAATTGAGTTTTGTCTCTGTGGTCTCTCTTGGATTTTACCACCACATTTATCCAGAGGTGTTTGTCATGAAAATTGCGCATTCCATTTGATGATATTACCATTGATTAACAAAACTTCAAACTTTTAATTCAGTAGAAGACTGCTGCATTAATATTTTGATTAGTGGGCTACCTGTGGAAAGTTGTTCTTTCATCATTTGTCTATTACTAGGGAGTGAAATGGGACAGATTTACATGTGGAAATATAGAAGAGATTTCCAGGCATCAGAAATAAGATTGTTGCCATAGCTTTCCTTTTATCTATGGGGTGTTTGTTTGTTTTATGACAAAATGTGAAAGTTTAGAAATGAATTTCTGGTGGATGGCTTGTCTGGTCCCATACCTGGCTATTCTAGTTGAGGCTAGTCATATAAATTTAGAGAATCCTGAACTTATAAGCTATTTAGTCCTGATGCTTCCTTAGTGGTTTTCTGGAACTATCCCTGATATAATAGCCAGGGGAAATTGATGCCCAAGGTGGGTAGAGACTTGCCAAGCAAATTTACTTTTGCTTATGAAATACTCTGATTAAGCCTAGAGAAGCATTAGTCATCCTCAATTTACTATGAACCTCCCATTTCTGCAGAATATAACTGAAGGATATGTATGGAACTAAGTAGGTAAGGTTACTAGAATGTCAGTTGCTATTTTCTCATTTCACTAATAAACTAGAGTAAAAAATAAACAGATTTTTATAGAATTTCACTGTTATACATCCCTGTGATGTTGATGATTTTGGATTTTTCACCTCCAAAATAATTCTAATAACTTTCTTTATAAGTTGAATACTTAAGTTAACCTATACCATTAGAGTAGAATAATTCCTAGATTGATCTTGCAATATTCCACATATGAACTAAGACATCAGACTTTCGCTGTAATGATTATTACAGTGTACATGCTCACTGAATTATTGAATAGAACAGCAGTCATCAACCTTTCGGACCTCATGGACCACCAGTGGTCTGTGGACCACCAGTTGGTGATCATTGTTATAAAAGGCTTATTTGTTTTATTTGTTTCATTAAACAAGGAACTGTACAAAATTTTAGGGGAAAGAAACTCAATAAGCATTTTGACAAATTAATCTATTGCATCCAATTCCATATGAGAACATTGCTTATAATTTCAGTATTGTGTATTGAAGTGGAGGTTTCTTTCTTAGAAAACTGAACATCTTGTTGGCTGTCATGTCTAGTTAGATTTCAAGGCCACTGTTTCTTAAATTAGCAGGCGGAAAGCCCTTGTCAGTCTTGAGAGGTGCTAGAAAATGTAATTTTCTAAATAATCCATTAAACAATAGCACTAATAGAAACAGTGAGCTATACCTATAAATGAAAAACATGAAAGAGCTAAAAACAGATAGTAAATAAGGAGATCCTACAAATCACTTCTGGGAGTCAGCTAAAATACATTTCAAGAAAGGTATATTTCCTTTATGTTTATTCATTGAATAAACATTTAGTGTAACATGAACCAGGGTTGTGCTATGCATTGAGGACACAAAGTTGAAAAAGATGTAGTGCTAATGTTCAAACATTCATAGTCTAGTAGGCAAGACCAGACCTAGAGCCAATATGTAATATGAAGTATGTACAAGGTGCTTTGAGAGTATAAACAAATGTCCTAGTGAGTTATTCTATCTGAGGGGGGCAGGGCACACAGAAAGATGAAATTAGAATTTTACTTTTTCTGTTCAGAGATTAGCAACATTCCTAGTTTATTAGGTTGCAGATATTTTTTATTCTTACCAAAGAATATTGGTATTTTAAAGTTCACCATTAGGTGTTTGAAATTAAGTCAGTGGTTTACAAACATGACTGAAAGAGAGGAAAAAATAGAAGGATCTGGTCAGCTTATATATTCCTATATGGTCTGAACCGGATTGAGGCTTAGGGTCACCCAACTGAGATGGACAGATCTCAAGAAGTTGTTTTCTTTTTTTTTCTTTTTTCTTTTTTTTAAATATATTTTATTGATTTTTCACAGAGAGGAAGGGAGAAGGATAGAAAGTCAGAAACATCGATGAGAGAGGAACATCGATCAGCTGCCTCTTGCATACCCCCTGCTGGGCATGTGCCTGCAGCCACTGTACATGCCCTTGACCGGAATCAAACCTGGGACCTTTCAGTCCGCAGGCCGACGCTCTATCCACTGAGCCAAACCGGTTTCGGCAAGAAGTTGTTTTCTTAATGATTGGTCCAGTTGTGGCATATGCTTACAGGCAGATAATGGACCAGAGATCAGATACTCTTTTTGGATTCTAACATGTAGACACCATAATGGATTTAACTGATACAAAAAAAGTACTTTTAGCACACTCGATTCATAGTGAATAAGTTCTTGAGTTATAAAATAATAATTTCTTAAAATTCAGGACTGATATCAGCTCTAGCAAGCCTCATCTCTCTCTCCATCCTTCTCTTGGCTCATTTTGGATTAAAATGCACATTCTATGTGCTCCCATGTATCCCTATACTAATTATATCAATGTATTCATTACATTGTATGGTGGTTCACTAGCTCCCCACCAGGTTGTCAGCTTCCCAAGAGAGATATGTTTGTAATCTCAATGTGTTACACAATTCCTTTTGAAAAGTAAGTGTTATAGTGATTTAAACACACACACACACACACACACACACACACACACACACACACACACCACATGCACTGTCTAGTAGGCTTATTGAAAAATAAAATAAGAGAGGCCAGCTTGGGTAGTGGAAAGAGCTTTAGAAATGCTGCTTTATCCCTCTAATTGTGTGATCTTCTCCCATAGTCCTTAATAAAACTAATAAAGCAAAAACTTATTCTTCTTGCAGAAGGAACTAAAATGTGGACACGGGTACCATGTCTTCTGCTAGGCCTACAGCACCCAAGAATGTTGCTAATGTGTTCTCAGAACCCATGGACCACCTAGAACGAGGATAGATATTCACCCTGGATGAGTTCATCCAGTGATTCCAGAGTTTCTTCCCCAGATTCACCAAATTGCTTCGTCAGAAAAAGTCACATGACATTGTGGCACAGTAAACCTCCAGTAATAAGTGAGTTAATAGGAATCTCTTGTTCTGACAAGGAGGGCCCACAAGGCAAATGTCTCCATTAGTCCATCCATATATACTTGTGTAGATTATCTAATTCTAAAAAGCTTTGAATTGACTAGAATAATGCCAACTGGATAAGCACCAGCTATGAGTGCTGAAGAATGAGCTGCTTATATGTGAATAAGTTCCTGAGGTGAAAATGTTTTGCACATCAGTGTACGTACTAATAGTTTTAAATCAGGCATTGCACACCATTTCTAAGCAATGTTCAGAGTAGCTGCAAACTATTCCTGAGGAATTGCTGACAGTGCTGATTTACACACTTTACTTGTAACATGTATATTGCATTGTATTAAGTTTTGCATACACAGTACCAGTGTTCACAGACAGATTTCTGTTGCCTGTCAATATTAGCTTTTGAACTTAATTCCTTTGGGTGTAGTATTTCAGGTAACTGTAAACTTCTGCTGCTGTCCTGACAGGTACTTGTTAGCCTTAATATTCAATGATAGTTTTCTGCATTACTTAATCTCTGGCAAGAGTTAATTGACTTAAAGTTCTTCTTATTAGCAGCTACCTTCACCTGCACTTACCATCTCAGTAATTATCCATATTCACTGTGGCTTACGCTTAATTCCAAACAGGTCAGTGGTTCATGCCTGGCTAAAACCTAGCTGGCCATTTTACTCTAACCCTACACTCCCATTTGATCTAAAATACATAGCCCAGGTGTGGAGTCTGCATGGGAGACACAAGGAGTGTTAATTTACAACTGCTATCCTAAGAGCAGATATGGGTTCTACAGAAGTAACTGAGAAAACATGTGGTCAGGGAACTAAGACTTTCACAGGGCCTTCAGTGCCAGGCTTCAGTATGATTTCCCCCAAACTTCTTCCCTTTGTGCTATGTTTTCCTTCCAGTACTTTTAAAGGAAGTGTATTGCCATCCCAAACATCCCAGGTCAGGGGCTTAATTAATGCTTTAAAATAAAGATTCCAAAACACCAGGAGAGTTTGTCATTTTCTCCCTGGTTTGTTTTGTGAAGAGGGAGGAGAGAAGGTGAGGAGGAACCCCTCCTGTTCCATGATTACATCCTACCCACTCATTTTCTCCTTTTCTCCTCTGCTTTTGATTTTTAGTGGCAGTCTTAACAGAATGTCAAGATCAATTTGCAGCATGGTTTAACTCAAGGTTTGCGTTCTGCCAGCAGCAATTGTCCCTGCAAACAATGCTGTGTGTTCGTGTAACTTCAGAAGCTTTCAGAAGGATCATGACAGGGGCAGCATCTGATGACTTTATTAGTGTAGGATTTCAAATGGGCTCAGTAATTGTTCATATCTCTTTGTCAGCAAGTCATAATTACTGCTCAGCATTGTCCAGGGGTACACTTATGAATAGTTTACTAGTAGTACTGAAAGGAAAGGAAAGAGGGAAATTATAAAAGGTGATGGCCTCATGATTGAGAACAAATCGGTCTGTGTTCAGATGATAGGTAAACTGTTTATGATACATTCTTTACTCTTTTTAAAATGGAAGATCGTCCTTTTAAAAATGTTCTTTGAAGTAACTTTAAATGACCAGTTTATAAGCCTTTTCTATTCTGATTTAGATACTTCCCACACTACTACTACCTAGTACTATACCCATAACTGCCCGATTGTATATGCATTGGGTTAGAATCAATCACTTGTGTAAAAGTAGATATTTTTTCTCAACATTAATTACTGCTCTTCAGGAAATAAGCATTTAACTCAAATACAATAGTTGATGTGTTTTCAATCTATGTGAAAATTTTTGTTAGAAAAGAACAGTACAAAGATGATACTGTTGACAAGATAGTTCAAAAGAACAAGATTGTAAATTTTTATCATGAACTAGATCTTTCTTAGTACTTTATTGATACCAGTTTGTAATGATCTAGTCAGAGTTACCTTATTGGGGTGTAGGTAAGGAATCATTTTCTGCCACTTTCACCAATAATGGCAGCTTCTTTACCCTTAGATCTGTATTTCAAGCTCATGCCACTTGTGACAGGAGTTTCTCTGAGAATATCATTAGCTAAAAGTTATTTTAAAAACCAAATACATAGTAATAACTGAACCATCAATTAAGCATCTACTATGTACCATACACTATATGTGTATGAGTTCATTCAATCCTCACTCTATATATTACCTCATTTAACCATAATTCTGAAAAGTAAGTTTCAAAGATACAGTTTCACATATAAAGATATTTTTGGCTCAGAGAGGTTCTGTAACTTACCCAAGGTCATGCAATGGCTGTAGCAAATGTAAACCCCAATCTACCTATGCTTTTCGGCTACATAAGTTTTATTTCCCATGACCTTGCCAGGTTGGATTATTCAACAACAATAATATACTGAATAACTGTGTGCAAAGCTCTGTGGGATGTATAAGGAAAGTATAAGGCATGGGCTTTTTGCTCAGGTAACAAATAAACCTGGGATTCACCAAACATTTGAGTTAGGTATTAGAATCATTCTTAGTGTCCAATTTGTAGCCATGCAGGCATTTTCCCCTATATAGGTAGGCATACCTTGTTTTATTTCTCCTCGATTTATTACATGGTACAGTTGTGCCTTTTTACAAACTAAAGGCCAGGCTCTTTACCAGCAAAAATATTACAACTTGCTTTTTTATTGCAATATTCACTTTATTGCAATATCTCTGATGATACTACATTCTCTAACTGAATACTGCTAGGGAAAGCAAAAATGAAAGCTTCAAAAGATAGCATGTTTTTGATCTGCTGTAAAAGCTAAAAATGGTTTTTGCTATAATTCTTCTTCCTATAGAGAGCTTCTGCAAACTTCTCCCTTTGGTTCTAGTTTTGGCCTTGGAATTATCTGGAATAAGCCTAACTTCCCTTCTGCATTATCGATTTAACTACAGCTATCTTGTTTCCCCTAATTTTCTTGCCTTTTCTTACCAAATATGTTTATTCTTTCCATTGTTCCCCAGATGGTAGGGTGTTTTAGGCCCAGCCCATTCTAAAGGTGGCCCACAATCTAGCATAGTGCTCCAGAGGATGCTCTTCTGGTGCTGTGCTCACTTCTATTCTGTAATTTTATTATTGGCTCCTATTGAACTGGGGTCAGTTAAAACCCTCCTACCAGTTTTTCAGGTGTGGGGCTGCCCAGAATGAGCTGGATGTGAGTTGTTATTAAACTAGATCTCTACCTTTTTCTACTAATATAATTGATTAACATGATCTTTTGAAATTCTGATTCTATTAACACTCCCAAGTTTTATCACTCATAAATGATACCTTAGTTCCTTATCTCTTATCATTCTTGATAAATGTCCAACTCCAGAAAATTTTTATTTTTCTCTTTATTTACCACACTTAAATGGGGTTATCAACAGAAAATAAATCACCTTATATATTGATTTCAAACATCTGGCTCTGACCAACACTACCTATTGTACATACTTACTCAAGTATCAGCAGTGCTAAAGTTTTTGATCTCATAATGCCATGTAATCTATTGACCCCCACCACTTGACTTCATTCAGGTCTCCAATCTTCATTTCTCATCCTATTTAGATTTCAAGATTCACCATTATCACTCCTTGTATACTTTAAATTCCTCATTGCTGTCTCCCTCCATTGTACTCATTTTGTTAAACCAAATTATTCACCTTCTCTATGCCTATGCACTTGCAGTTGAACTTGGTGGAGAAAATTGCACTGTTTAAAAAAAACCCACAAACTTTAAATGAATACACAATAATGCTGAGCAAGCCTTCATGTGATTTTCTGCTAATTCATTTTTTCTGGATGAGAGGTTTTATTTCATATCACCTCATTTATGAAAGAAATATCTCATGTCCCCCTTCATTCTCCTTCCCAGCTGCCCTAACTAGTTGATTAAGAAAATGGATGTCATCAGACAAAAATGACCTTAGTATTCTGTTCTTCAAGTCTGCAGTTAAAAGTCTCCTCTTCAAAAAGGCCTGATGAACCTTTCTAGAAAAGGCTTCACCACCATTATTCTCTTTTATAGTACTCTTTTATAGTATTTGCCTAGAACTTTTCATAATAAGATATTACTTTTGCTTATTTAAAAACATTTTTTTCTAATTCTTCCACTGGGATATAAGCTTCCTAAAAGCAAGAATTACATTGGTCTTTTTCACTTTTATTTTTTACTACAATCTCAAGTTTTTGTTAGATGTCATAAGGATGCATGAGAGCATACTGGTTAAAAGTATGAATGATTTTTGGATCTAGTCAGACTAGGATTGGAATTCTAGCCGTGCCACTAGGTCACCATAGTGACATTGGTCAAGATGCCTAAGCCTTCAAAGTTGCAGTTTGTGTATTGGAAATGGTGATTTAAAAAACCACATCCCTCAGAGTTGTTATTAGGATTGAAGGGGATAATTGATTTTTAAAAGTCTGGCACTGTGTATGTATTTGATTTCTTTGTGTCAGACATTTATGAACATGTTGATGAGGCAAAGACAAGTGGTTAGCTATTTGAGATCACTTTCAGTTTGGTAGCACTCTGCAAGTTCAATTTCCTGGTGACAAATAATTTATCTAACTTAGCCTGTATATCTAAATCTTATTCTGAGGAAGACTTTTAGATGCTTTTTCATATTCCTTACTGAATTCCAGATAGTTGAAGCTTATGAAATGCTCTGAAGTAACCTCATGGTTACTTGGGCTGGTTGTGTTCTTAATAATCCATGCTGCCTCCTAGTCATCACTGCTATATTCTAAGTGTTCATGCTCCATTGTCTAAGTGACTTTCCTAGACTGTTTAGAGGACTGAGATCAAGTTTACTTGTCTGTATTTTTTGAAAATCAAGGTATTTACTTGTCTTTAGGGATGCAGATTCCTCAGATGGTAGTAATTTATATTATCATTCATTCTAGCTTTTTGGTGACCCATTTGCTCAACTATCTATCCATTTCTTTATCTAGTAAAGTATCTATTAAGCATTTACTGTACCATATCACTCCTTTATTTTCCTCCTACATATTTTGTCTGTTTTTCATTTTGCATTTATTATTTTCCTACTTTAAAAATGGACATGATAGCTATACAAAAATTAATGTAATATAAAACAGGAAAATAATATCTGCTAAAAAACAAAAGTGTCAAATAATGAGTATTTATAAACACTTGAGTTGACTCAAGTTTTGGGCATGAACACTAAATACAGCTCTGTAGTTCTGGCAGCTAAAGGAGAAAAAAGGAAATGTATAGTTGTAACCTCCTTTATTCATTTATACATCTAATATATATTTATTGAGTTTCTGCTTTTTGCCAGGTACTGTAGCCTAGAGTTTATAGTTTATCATTTACAATTCTCATTGTCTGATTAAAGGAAGTAAAATAGTTCATCTGAAGATTTCAGGCACTAGACTTAGTGTAATCACTTTGTAAGTTATATAAATGTCTAATTGTTGTATACCTGAAATTAATATAATATTTTATGTCAACTGTAATTGAAAATTAAAAATAATTTTAAAAAATATTTTTACATTTTCCTAGCACTGAGTTCAGTGAAGCATTTTATTATATAATCTTTTCTGTTTGAGAGTCATTAGGTAACATGATAAACCATTATTTTTCTACTGTTATTTTGCATAAGACAAATTCTTTTAAACAGATGTTTCTTATATCAATCTCCTGTAAAAAGCAGAGGGTTTTGTATTAAATCTTTTATTGTAATGAGAATTCTTTAGGGAGCTTATGTAATACTAGAGGCCTGCTGCACGAAATTTGTGCACGGGGGACGAGGAGTGTCCCTCAGCCCAGCCTGCACCATCTCCAATCTGGGACCCCTCAAGGGATGTCCAACTGCCTGTTTAGGCCTGATCCCGATAGGATCCTGATAGGATTGGGCCTAAATGGGCAGTCGGACATCCTTCTCACAATCCAGGACTGCTGGCTCCAAACTGCTCGCCTGCTTGCCTCCCTGATTGCCCCTAACTGCTTCTGCCTGCCAGCCTGATCACCCCCTAACCACTACCCTGCCAGCCTAATTGATGTCTAACTGCTCCCCTGCCAGCCTGTTTGCCCCCAACTTCCCTCCTCTGCCGACCTGGTCACCCCTAATTGCTCTACCCTACAGGCTTGATCGCCTCCAACTGCCCTCTCTTGCAGGCCTGGAACCTCCCAATGGCCCTCCCCTGATGGCTGTCTTGTGGTGGCCATCTTATGTCCACATGGGGGCAGCCCTCTTGTGTGTTGGAGTGATGGTCAGTCTGCATATTACTCTTTTATTAGATAGGATAGAGACCTGGTGCATGGGTTGGGGCCAACTGGTTTGCCTTGAAGGGTGTCCTGGATCAGGGTGGGGGTTCTCTTGGGGCGTGGGGCGGCCTGGATGAGGGGCCTGTGGTGGTTTTCAGGCTGGCCTAGCCCCACAGCGACCCAAGTGGAGGCCCTGGAATCTGGAATTAATTTATGTTTTACAATTGAAATTTTGTAACCTGGAGCAGAGCCAAGCCTCTGCTGGCTTCTGGCAGAAACAGCCATTTCCATTTGGGTTAATTTAAATTCTATAATTGAAACTTTGTAGCCTAGAGTGGAGGCCTAGTCTAGGGCTGCGGAAGCTTGGCTTCCTCCATCACCTGGGCAACCCTATCCTCTCTCTCCAGCTCCTTGGCTGCCACCATTTCTGTTGGATTTATGCATCTTCTATAATTGAAACTTTGTAGCATTGAGTGGAGGCCTAGGCCGGCAAGGGCAGGGGGAAAGCTTGGCTTCCTACATTGCCAGGGAAACCCAAGCCTCCTTCCTGCTCTCAGTGGCTGTAGCTATCTTGGTTGGGGTTTCTTTGCTCCTGATTGGCTTGTGGGCATGGCTTGTGGGTGTATCAGAGGTACGGTCAATTTGCATATTACTCTATTATTAGATAGGATCGTCCTTAAATACTCCTTTTTTTTTTGTAGTCACAGATAACAATATGGTGATTACAAGAAGGAGAGGGGTGTGGAGGCAATAGAAGAGGGTAAAGGGGAGATAAATGGTGATGGAAAGAGATTTGGCTTTGGATGGTGAACACAATACAATATATAGATAATGTGTTAAAGAATTGTATACCTGAGAGTGGAACCAAGATGGCGGCATAGGTAAACACCTATTGTTCTGCCCTGCGCAACAATTCAAAAACTACAACATAACAACAAAACAAACATCACCCAGAATCACCAGAAAGCTGGCTGAGTGAAATCTCCACAAATAAAAGTAAAAGTGGGACACTGAGACTCAGAAGAGCAGCAGGAGCGCAGGCTTGAAGATACCTGCAGAAACAGGTTAGGAGCCGTCCTGGTGGGGTGAGCGGGCTGTGGCTGGAGCAGCAACCCCTGCTGGATTTCGCCAACGGGGAGGGCGGAGACGTCCCACTGCACGGATTCCCCAGTGCCAGGCGAGGTCTGAGGTCCGGGAGACGCACCCTGGAAGCCGGGCGCGGCAGAGGTCTCCTAGTCTGCGGAGAAACCGGGTAGCTGGGAAAAGAAGTTTGCGCGCAAGTAAACTGTGCGACAGCACAGATGAGCGACTTGCTCCCTGGAAACTTGTCTCCTGGTCCCGGAAACCACCAAACTGCTTTGTTTTACAACCCTGGGCGAGACTTTGGGTGTGCAGACTCATTTGGGGAGAGGCAGAGTTGTCTGGCAAGGGGAAGAGACTAGTGGCTTTCTCTTGGAGGTGCCTGCAGCCATCCTCATCCAACAGAGACTGGCGCGAGCGCCGCATAGGACATAGCTGACACTGAGGCTGCCTGCGCAGCTCAGAGACTCCGCCCATCCAATCTGAACACAGTCTCCCTTCACAGCCAATTGGCCTGGAGGCCAAACCCTCCTAGGGCTAACAACAACAAGCTGGGCTTAAATTCAAAAATACTGTACAACACATAAAGGATTGCAATAAGAGTACCCATCTCAAGTAACTGGGGAGGCTGTGCCACTGACCCTTAGAGGACATCTACCACATAAAGCAGCTACCATGCAGAGATATGGAAAGAAATCAGGTGTGAAAGAAATGGAGGGAAAAAGACGACTAGACATAGAGTTCAAAACCATGGTTATAAGGCTTTTCAAGAGGCTCCTAGAAAAGGCCTATGAACTTAATGAGAACTATGAGGAAATAAACTAGATCAACGAGGAAATAAGACCAACCAGGAAATGAATGAGACATACAAGGAAATGAATGAGACTTACAAGGAAATGAATGAGACCCTCAAGGAAATGAACAAGACCTCTGAGGATATGAACCAGACCCTCACAGATATGAAAAAGGACCAACTAGAAATCAAGCATACACTGACTGGAAAAAAAAATTACACAAAGTCCTAAAAGCAGTCCAGAGGGCCACAAGAACCAACTCAAAAATTTGAAATACAACGAAGCAAAATGCACTCGGCTGGAAAAGCAAGAAACAAAAGGAATCCAGATAATTGAAGATAGTGTAAGGGGCCTCTGGGATAACCTCAAGCATGCCAACATCTGAATTATTGGGGTGCCAGAAAAAAAGAGAGAGAGCAAGGTAATGAAAACCTACTTGAAGAAATAGTGACTGAAAACTTCCCCCACCTGGTGAAAGAAACTGACTTAAAAGCCCAAGAAGTACACAGAACCCCAAAATACAGGAATCTAAAGAGGACCACACCAAGACACATCATAATTAAAATGCCAAGAGCAAAAGATAAAGAGAGAATATTAAAAGCAGCAAGAGAAAAACAGTTACCTATAAGGGAGCACCCATATGATTGTCAGCGGATTTCTCAACAGAAACGATGCAGGCCAGACGCGAGTGGCAAGAAATATTCAAAATAATGAATAGCAAGAATCTACAACCAAGATTACTCTATCCAGCAAAGCTATCATTCAGAATTGAAGATCAGATAAAGTGCTTCGCAGATAAGAAAAAGCTAAAGGAGTTCATCACCACCAAACCAATATTATATGAAATGTTGAAAGATATTCTTTAAGAAGAGGAAGAAGAAAAAGGTAAAAATATAAATTATGAACAACAAATACACATCTATCAACAAATGAACATAAAAATCAAGTGAATTGATAGGCTGATGAACAGGATAAACTGGTGAATATAACAGAATCATGGACATAGAGAGGGAATGGACTGACAATTCTTGGGGAGAAAAGGGGTGAGAAGTAAAGCAAGAGACTGGACAAAATCTTGCAACAATGGGAGAGGACTGTGGGGAGGGGTAGGTGAGGTTGGAGGGTGGTATAGGTACAGGGTGGGGGGAAGCTATAGGGGAATAAAAAAGGGGAAACAATGTAATTAATAAACTGAACAACAAAGATTAAATAAATAAATAAATAAATAAATAAATAAATAAATAAAATAATTGTATACCTGAAACCTATATAATTTGATTAACCAATGTCACCCAAATAAATTCAATAAAAATCATTTTGACACACATACATACACACACAGATATTCATTTTTTTATTATCTAACTCATAACAGGCATAGATCTCCCAGGAAAAGCCTTCATAGTCAACCTATTCATTCAACTCTATAAAACATCACTTATCTCAAGTGGGCCTTTATCAAGTGATGATGGGCTGTACTTCTTGCTTGGAAGTTTTGATAAATTGCTAAAGTGCTAATTTTCTGTCCTTTCGGTCATTTATCTTTAAAGACTTTCCTTCTGTGTATAAGATTTATCTAACGCTCTCCAACATTTTTTTATCCACTAGAATGATAATTCTTTTCAAATACATAAGGAAATGAATGTCAAGGTTCTAAGAGAAACTGACCAACTCTGAAATATATGATGCTGAAGATTTTTTATGTAATAAATCACAAAGTCTCAGAATTTTGCAGCTGGAAAAAAATCAGAGAACATAATAGCATTAAAATTATATAAATATAATTTTATATATATTCTCAAATATTTATCCTAGAGTTAGACATGATCTTATCTATGGTGATGCTGATACATACTATAGAAATTATATAACTCCTTGTTTAGTGATATGAGTATGGTATTGTTATTATAACTTATTTTAGGAACCGTTTTTCCATATTCTTAAGTTTGGGAGTGGGGAGAAAAAGAGAAACCAATTTCACTCTGAAGCCCATAAAAGAGAGGGAAAAGAAGTAATATTTATTAACCTACAGACTATTTCTAAAAGTAGGTATCATTATCTTCATTTTATATATGAGAAAGCTAAGACTCAGAAAGATTGTTATCCAAAGAAACAACTAGCAAATAGAAAATCAGGTTTGTTTGACTCCAAAGTCTTCGTTCTTTCTACAGTATTATGCTGTTTGCAATAATTACTAGTTTCTTTAGTATATTAACACTAGAGGCACGGTACACAAAATTCATGCACTCTGCGGGGAGGAGAGGCAGTCCCTCAGCCCGGCATGTGCCCTCTCACAGTCCGAGAGCTCTTGGGGGATGTCCGACTGAAGGCTTAGTCCCACAGAGAGCGAGCCTAAGCTGTCAGTTGGACTCCTTAGCACTGCTGCGGGAGGGAGAGCCTCTCACCCCTGCTGCTGTGCTCACCAGCTGAGCCCAGCTTCTGGCTGAGTGGTGCTCTTCCTATGGGAGTGCACTGACCACCAGGGACAGCTCCTGCATTAAGCGTCTACCCCTTGATGGTCAGTGCATATCATAGCAATGGTCATTCTACCGTTGGGCCAAAACCGGCTCTCTGACATCCCCTAAGGGGTCCCAGATGGCGAGAAGGTGCAGGTTAGGCCAAGGGACTCCACCAGAAACAATGTGCATGATCAGTTGCTGGGGAGGGACGTGGGAGGTTGGTCAGCTGGGGAGAGACCATGGTAGGGCTCCAGAGTGTGTCTGGCCCATCTCACTCAGTCCCGATTGGCTGGACCCCAGCAGCAAGCTAACTTACCAGTTGGAGTGCCTCCCCCATGGTGGTCAGTGCACATAATAGCGACTGGTTGACCAGTCGGCTGTCTGCCCCCTGGTGACCATGGTGACCAGTGCATGTCATAGTGAGCATTTGAGCGGCCTTAGCATATCATTAGCATATTACACTTTGATTGCTTGAACGGCCAACTGGATGACCAGACACTTAGCATATTAGGCTTTTATTATGTAGGATTTGGATATTTTAAACCTCTTTAACTGACATTTTCAGTCACTGGATGGTGACTGAAAATTATGTAAATGAAATTATGTAAAAATTGTAGTATACTAAAACTCAAGAGGGAAGCTTAGAGTGATGAACTTGTGGACCAATACATGCTTGCTTTGTGGGTCCACATGACCTATGGAGGTAGAAGCACAGTAATAGAAGCCTTGGAGATCATGATGATTCACGCCAGCTATCTTACTTAAACTTATTCAGAAGTAGTTGGGAGAGAAAAAGGAAAGTAGTATGGTAACATTGTCATTGTGAAGATAAAGGTTGCTGAAGCATGACTTGGCTGGCCCATTCATGTAACAAATATATGTTGCTCACTAGGTGCTAGGAATGCAATGATGATTCATGTCCTCCTAAGAGCTGCCCAGGAACACCATCTTGGAACACAAAGTTCCCCCTGACTCCTATGCACCCATTCCCTTCTCTCATTCCCCCCAACACTTATTCTGAACCTTTACACCTAGGCACCAGTTATATACCATATATGTTTCCTTTTTGGAGTCCTTGATTTATCAAACCCAAAATATCCTTAGTATATTAAGAACAGAAGCCCTGACCAGTTTGGTTCAGTGGATAAAGTGTTGGCCTATAGACTGAAGGGTCCTGAGTTCAATTCCTGTCAAGGGCATGTACCTTGGTTGTGGGCACATGCCCAGTAGGGGGTGTGCAGGAGGCAGCTGATCAATGTTACTCTCTCATCGATGTTTCTAGGTCTCTATCCCTCTCCTTTTCTCTGTAAAAAATCAATAAAATATATTTCTAATGAAGAAAAAAAAAACAGGAACAGAAGCCATATCTTGTCATATATTTAGTGGGCCCTCATAAATGTTGATGTTTGGTTAAAGAACACAGAAGAAATATCTGGCATTTAGTATAAATTTGCTTTTTAAAAAAATTTATTTCAGAGAGGCAGAGAGAGAGAGAAACATCAATGATGAGAGAAAAATCATTGATGGGCTGCCTCCTGCATGCCCCCCTACTGGAGATCAAGTTATCCCAAAGGCTTTTTACACTGTCTTCAAATTTTTGGATTCTTTTTTCTTTTTGCTTTTCCAATTGAGTGTTTTTTGCTTTTTTGTATTTCAAATCTTTGACTGAATTCTTGTGTTCCTCTAGTCTGCTCATAGGTCTCTGTATAATATTTTTTTTATTTCAGTCAGTGTTTGTTCAATTTCTAGTGGATCCTTTTTTTAGATCCTCGAGGATCTCGCTAGATTTATTGGTCTTTTCTAGGAAATTCTTGAAAAACTTTATAATCGTTTTTTACTCTAGATTTAGTCATTTGCTTTCCTCCATTTCTTTTGTTTGTTATCGCTTTCTTTGTCTCCACATTTTTGTTGCTTCCCTGAGTTGGTAGAGTAGTTTTGTGTGCTAAGTGTCCTATATGGGCCAGTGGCTCAGCTTCCCCAGTTACCTGAGGTAGACACTCTTGGTGCACCCCTTTGTGGATTATGTGTACAGCCTTGTTGCAGTTAAGTCTTGATAATTGTTTGATCACTGATAAGAATTGACCTTCATGCCAATTGGCTGTGAGGACCTGCTGTGTCTATAATGGAAGAACTGCTGTGCTGAAGACACTTTATGGGGCAGGACTTGCTTCAGTGGGGCTTTGGTGCTCACTGAGTCTGCTTCTTGAATGTGTCACTTATGGATGTGGGAAGTTGAAATCTGGTGTCATCTCACCCTAACCACTAGGTACACTAGCTTATAGATCTCCAATAGTGTGCAGGTCAGCTACTGTCTGAGGCCACCTAGCAGGAGCTACAACAAGGTCTGCAGATTTCTCCTAGTCTGACCAGAGCTGCAATTTAGGTAATGCTGTGATAGGGCAGGCCATTTATATGTAAACTAGAGGCCCGGTGCACAAAATTCATGCACAGGAGGTGGGGGATGTTCCTCAGCCTGCACTCTCTCCAATCTGGGAACCGGTAGAATCAGGCCTAAACGGGCAGTCGGACATCCTTCTCACAATCCAGGACTGCTGGCTCCAAACTGTTTACCTGCCTGCCTCCCTGATTGCCCCTAACCACTTCTGCCTGCCAGCCTGATCACCCCCTAACCACTACCCTGCCAGCCTAATTGATGTCTAACTGCTCCCCTGCCAGCCTGTTTGCCCCCAACTTCCCTCCTCTGCTGGCCTGGTCACCCCTAACTGCCCTCCCCTGCAGGCTTGATCACCCCCAACTGCCCTCCCTTACAGGCCTGGAACCTCCCAATGGCCCTCCCCTGCTGGCCATCTTGTGGTGGCCATCTTGTGTCCACATGGGAGCAGGATCTTTGACCACATGGGGGCAGCCCTCTTGTGTGTTGGAGTGATGGTCAATCTGCAAATTACTCTTTTATTAGATAGGATAGAGGCCTGGTGTATGGGTAGGGGCCCGCTATTTTGCCCTGAAGAGTGTCCCGGATCAGGATGGGGGTTCCCTTGTGGCCTGGGGCAGCCTGGGTGAGGGGCCTGTGGTGGTTTGCAGGCTGGTCACACCCTCCCCCACCCCCCAGAAACTCAGGAGGACCTAGGGTCTGGGATTAATTTATGTTCTACAATTGAAACTTTGTAGCCTGGAGCAGAGCCAAGCCTTCTGCTTGCTCCATGGGGACAGCCATTTCTGTTTGGGTTTAATTAAATTCTATAATTGAAACTTTGTAGTATTGAGTGGAGGCCTAAGCCAGTAAGGGCAGGTGGAAAGCTTGGTTTCCTCCATTGCTGGGGAAACCCAAGCCTCCCTCCTGCTCTCAGTGGCCACAGCCATCTTGGTTGGGGTTTATTTGTTCCTGATTGGCTTGTGGGCATGGCTTATGGGCATGGCTTGATTGGAGGTACAGTCAATTTGCATATTATTCTTTTATTAGATAGGATGCCACTGCGCACAGCTCTGGGGGGTTTGTAAATTGGGCGGGGCCATAGGGAGTCACTAGGGCATGGCTAACAGCGATGGCTTCCAGTCAGCCATCTCTGCATTTCCAAGTCCCCACATCCTGCACCCCAGTGCAGTAAACAATGATTCCTGTGCGCACCTCTGCAAGTAAGCCACCTTCACTTTCCGACCCGATGGCAGACAGTCCAGCTTCTCCCCGTAGGGGTCTGGGTCCCCAGAACCTTGCCAGAAACTGGAGTTCAGAGTAATAGGGAGCTGTGTCTCCTTTCTCGATGAAAGAAACAGCGCACCCAGTCACCAACTGCCAGCCCAATTGTAAAACTTCTACTCAGCCAGCTTTCCTGTGGTTCTGGATGGTAGACGTTTTGTCTTTTAGTTGTAGTTTTGGTGTGGTTGTGAGAAGCAGCACATACAGGTGTATACCTTATGTCGCAATCTTGGTTTTTCCACTGTTTCTTTTAGTATATATTTTATGTTGAAGTACAACTTAGTAAAAATTAGTCACTTATATAATTATGACTTTGATTGAAAGAAACTAAGCAATATCCTGTTTTGAATTAAAATGAGATTACTTTCTTTCATATCTGATTTATTAGTAATTCTAATTTCCATTAGCAAGTTAGAAAATATCTGTGCTTCAAAGACTGAAAATTTTATTAATGATTAATATATGCTGGCCATCTATTTATTTTTCTCTCCAAACTTTTTATTAAAAGGTGAGATTTTATCTTAGATTTCTAATGACAAGAACTGGTGAATATGAGCTTTGAATAAGATTTTGTTTCTTCAGCAAGGTCAAAGTTTGAGACTTCCCACTCTCTAATCCTTCAACCTCCAGAGACAAATGAGCTGCTTTATTATACCCGATTTGTGACTGTTTCCTTTCATTCATTTTCTTAACCCTTTTCCTTCTTCTACTTCCCTTTTTCTCTCCCTCATTTTACCTCCTATTGAGGGTATTTGTTCTTTGTCTTTACATATTTGTCATTTCAGCTTTTTGTTTGAGAGGTTGATTAATCAACTTGTTTTTCCCCAAATAGGTCTGTGATAAGTAGGTTGTTTTGATTTATTAAAATATTTTATAATTTAAAAAACAAAGCCATTTTTCCTTGCCACAGAACAGTTGCCTTTGCTCCCCCTTTGAGTTTGATATTGCAGGAATCCAATTGCTAGAGACACCATTTATCCCTACATGGCATCTCACCCTGATGAATACCATATGCAGTTAGTTAAGTTGACAGCTTTGGTGTTGCCACTGAATGTACTGGCATACTTAATTCTTCTAAAGGAGAAGAACCACATTATTTTCTCTTAAAACAACTTGTATTTTCCGAGTTTGTGTTTGGTCTAGTGTTTTGAGCTGGATTTTTGCTGCTGGCAGTGTGCTGTAAATGCTAACTTTGTGCCGTGCATGATCTTTACAAGCAGAGCCTCCCAGCCATGAGAAAGATTTGATATCTGTGTTGTGAAGTACTTGTGAATTGTAGTGGAAGGAATTAACAAGAATTTCATAATTTGGCTGTCCATTGCCTCTATAGGCTGTCAGTGATTACAATTTGAAAATATCATAGTACACATGATTTACTAGTATATCTTTGGAAGATTAATTGCATTAGTTAAAATTTTAACAAGTCTCCTTTTGATTAGAATAAATTGCTAGTTAAGACCACTAAAAAATATCAATTGGCTGTATGAACCCTGTATGTCTCAATTGCCTCAAAAAATTAGAATGATCTACCAATACCTGGTAGAAGACTGAACACTTTGTTGTTGTTTTATGGTTAATTGAACAATTGTGTCTTTGAAGTCTGCACCTCTCTCAAATATGTTTTGTGTAGCTTTGAAATTTGTGTTACATATTATTTTAAACCCAATAAAATAACTATATTTTCATAATTATTTTTTCTTTTAGCTCATTTGCACAAAAAGAGAATTTGGCAACTACATAGTTTTCAGGCAAAATTGTCTTAAAATTGAATTCATAAAACCACTAAGCCTTCCTTCTTTCCTTTTTGAGGAGTATCCCAATTTAGCTACTATTTGGTATCATTTGTGAGGCTAGTTCTGTGATGGGCATTTACTACGTGATATCCATTTAATCCATCAGTGTGAAAACAACGTAGGAAATGACATCCTGTGTTTTTGGTTTTTGACATCTTTAATTTTAGAGTTTGCCAGATCAGGATCAAGATTAATTTCAAATATTATGGAAAGAAAAATGAGATCTTAACTTTCTAGTCTCCTAAACTACACATCATTGAGAAACTTAAGCTATATGTGTATGAAATTTGGGATAGAGGCTTAGGCTGCTTGAGAGCCTTTTATCCCATAATAGTTGTAGAATATGAAGATCTGAATTTTCATAGGGGCACTGATACTAGTATTTCAAAAGGCCAACAGTAGTTCTTTTGTTGCTGTTGTGTTTTGGTTTTTTTTATTGATTTCAGAGAAGAAGGGAAAGGGAGAGAGAGAAACATCAATGATGGGAGAGGATCATTGATCGGTTGCCTTCTGCATGCCCCCTTTTGGGGATTGAGCCTGCAACCCTGGGCATGTGTCCTGACCAAGAATCGAACTATGACCTCCTGGTTCATAGGTTGATGCTCAACCACTGAACCACACTGGTTGGGTAACAGTGAGTTTCTTAAAGCCTTGTCATTTTAAATTGGCGTAAGGTCTGGTTAATGCTGCTCTAAATGTGTATATGCGCCTGCCTTCAAATTAACTTATTTGCAGTAGTGCTAACTTGTGTTGACATTCTTGCCAACAATTCTATTGGACCTTAACACAGTCTACTTTATGTAGTCACATTACAGGTTTTGGGAAGGATTCAGCCCAAATTTTGGGTGTGGATTTCTATACACAAGAAATATATGAGCTTTAAAAATTAAGAGCTTGGATTCTATTTTGAATTTGGATATCAAATGAATCTAAGCACATGACATTTTAATGCTGTTTGTCTTTTCAAATAGATTTACCTTCTAATGCATGTGACAATAGGACTTTGCTCATCAGTTAGAACATACATTTCAGAGGAGTTGTTACCTAAAATATTATCATAAGGCATAAGAAAACACACGATTTAAGTTGCCTTTCATGAACATAATTAAGAATTAATAAGCTAGTACCAGTGGCTAGTCCCCAGAATTTCCACTGTTTTGCCTTTTGTGACCTGTGTTATTAAAAGTCCATTATTTTTACAGACTTTATTAAATTGGATCTTATTAAAGCATTCTATATTTGCATTTGGTCTTTCATAATTCATTATTATTATGACATTTACTTTTTACCATCAGATCTGAAAACATATCATAAGCTACCCTTTTCTCTTGAAAGAAATGCTAATTTCAAACAGTCCTCTAATAGAAGAGAAAAGCTTTATCAGTTTTTTCATTTATTCCAGATCGTGTTAAGAATACTAATGCTAGACTTCAGTATGCTAATATCTGAGCTTTTTTTTTTTTGTCAAAAGCTTAGAATTATTATTTTTATCCCATACTAAGTATGAAACTAAAAGACCTGCTACTATTGGAGAAAACATGATTCTGAAGTACAATTCTTGATTCTAAAAACTTGTGAAAATGTTGCTAAATTCTCTTTATATTAGGATAATAGTAGTCGATTTAACTGTGTACCTTGAAATATTTGTCCTATTTAAGAAATTGTTTTCTGTTAAAGTTCATTTTGTTTGGTTTCTCATAGTTTAGGGTAGTTGCTTACAGTGTTTAAGACTAAGAATTCTATGCTGTCGCCCCATATGGCATTTAGGGTATGTTGCCTGCTTTTCTAAATGATCATCATTTCTGTATTATTTTATTATGTAGTAGAAAATTGAATATAGCAAGACTTCACATATTGATATCAAACAAGCTGTCTAATTTTAACATAACGGATTCAGCAAGTTTTATGTTGGGATCCTTCTAATTTTATTAAACTCTGAAATGAAACTAACTTCGTATTTTATCTCATTTTAGATTTCTGACCATGTGCAATAGACACTTTGGCAGTGTTGTTGCACAAACTATTCGGACTCAAAAAACAGACCAGTTTCCACTTTTTCTGATTATTATGGGAAAGCGATCATCTAATGAAGTATTAAATGTGATACAAGGTAAAGTACATGTTACAGGGGAATGCAGTGTCTTGTGTGTATAATAACCTTACAATATTTACTGTCAAAGCTGACAGCCATCTTTTATATTGGTGAATATTTTTGCACTTTAAAATATAGAACTTCTAGAAGAAGAAAAACTTCAAAAAGTATTAAGTATTATGAAAAATTAAATACTTTCTATGAAAATCCAACAGAAATGCCTTAATAAAGTTACACAGCCCTTGAGACATAGGATAATCATATTAAATCATCAGTATTGCTTAATTCCCTAAACTGGCAATTAAGTCATAACCAGTTGTCAAATATGACATTTCATATATGCATATATACATAGAGATTTGCTGAATGTATGATTAGTTCTAAGAAATGCTTATCTTTACTTATCTAGAAATCTCAATGACTTGATACTGCGAATGGAATTGTTTACAGTGTGTCTAAGATGCAACCCTGAGGCATGAAGTTATTAGGATACCTATGAATTTAAATTTTCCAAAAAAAATTAATCTTCATATTCTTTACCAAAAAAATAAATGAATGATTTTTTATTAATTAGCATAAAATATTACCTTATTCATGGCAAAGCTTAAATTGAAAATAGTATCTTTTTCCTATGCCATAAGTAAAAAGATGTTTCAGGTGTACCACACTAAATAAAACCTTCAGTATTTTATGTTTTCTCTATAACTAGAACATTCAGTTTCATAAATAATGTTGAAGAACTGCTCAACAGTTGTGGGTTTGATTCCCGGTCAGGGCACATGCCCAGGTTTCGGGCTCGATCCCCAGTAAGGGGCTCATAGGAGACAGCCGATCAATGTTTCTCCCTTTCCCTTTCCCTAAAATCAATAAAAACATATTTTAAAAATTTTTTTGTCTACATATCTCTGTGAGGTCAAATTACTTCATAAATTTCAACTAAGACAATCCTATATAATAAAAGAGAAACATGCAAATATGCTACCAGCCAATCGGGGGGGGGGGGGGGGGGGCGAGGCCAAGTGACATGAGTGCCAGGCCCCGGGGATGAAACAGCAGTGGCGGTAGATGAAATTGCAGTGGCGGCAAGCACCCAGCCCCTGGGGCTGGGTGGTCGAAGGCAGCTGTGGCTGAGCTGAGCAGGGCAATGGCTGGGTGCCCAAGGCCTAAAGCCTCTGGTGAGGCTTTAGGCCTTGAGCAGGGTGGGGGTGACCCATCAGTTGGACATCCCCTGAGGGCTCCCAGTATGTGAGCGGGGGCAGGTTGGGCTGAGGGACCACCCACTCCCAGTACATTAATTTTGTGCATCAGGCCCCTAGAATATTATAATTGATTTACTTTAGAAGTAGATATGAGAATCCAATTTGCTCTGTTAATCCATACATTAAAGAGATTTTTTTTTTAATGTTAGACACTGCCATTCTTTTCACTAAACTTTTTCTATTGGAATATAGAGTCATTTTTCATAAAAATGTGACATTAACACATACTGACTTTATTATCATTTCTAAAAGATTTGATAAGTATATTTTAAATATTTCAGTTTTAATTTGTATCACAGTAAATGTTGATAACTATAACCCATATACAATTCTTTAGGGATCTCAAAAGTATAAAGGGATTCTGAAGCCAAAAAGTTTGAAAACCACTGCAGTAAGCTATAAAGAAGAAATTTGCCCTGAACTGCATTAACTGGTATCTTTTCTCCCATCTTGGATCATTAAGGGCTTAAGTATAAAGTACCCATAAGACCAGTTTGGCAGTGATTTCTTACAGTTAGGGTTGAAGCATAGCTTATAAGCAGTGGCTTAAGCAGTAAAAATTAATGATCAGTATGTAGTCAATTTTACCACTATGAATGGTATTTTCCCATTGATGATTCTAGAAACCTTCATAAAATATTCATGCCTTGTTCTCTGAGTCATATGCACTACAGTTTACAAATAAGAAATGAAAACCCAAGGATTTGCTCAGGAACAAAATCTGCATTAAACTTTATCCTAAACTTTGCCATTTATCATGTCTGTTCATAATGACTACCAGTGATTATGCATGTATTATTTACTAGGCACTTTACATTATCTCTAATCCTTCTAAGAACCCTACAGAGATAGTGTTACCTTTATTTTACAGATAAGAATATTGATCCTTAGAGAGCTACAGTCAATCACTCATTCATTTGTTTATTAAGTGAATATTTGTTAAACTCTTGTCATGTGCTAGATAATTTCTAGGTACTAGGTGATAGTGGTGAACTAAGGTTATAACTGTGACTATAAAACCATTTTTAACTAGATAAGAGCATATTAATTTGTACACTTTTTAGATTACAGTTATTATGATTAATTCTAGAATGACTTTCCATCCTATCTAATAAGATAGCAGTATGCAAATTGACCGTGCATTTGCTACACCCAACAAGCCACGCCCATAGCCACGCCCACCAGCCAATCAGGAGTGATATGCACCAACCAAGATGGCTGATACCCAAGGCCGGGGCTAGGGCGGAGCCAGTGATTCGCCCATGGCAGGGCGATCGCTGGCTGGCGCAAGGCCAGGGCTGGGACAAGACTGGGGCTGGGGTAGAGCAGGGTGCTGGGGGTACCCTGCCCCGGGCCCGAGCCTCAGAGCCTCAGCCAGAGGCTTGCGACTTTGGCTGGGGGCTGAGCAGGGCAATGGTGGGAGCTGGGGGTCAACCACCCAGGGCCCCATCCTCGGAACATCGGCCAGAAGTTTGTTGCCTCGGCCGAGGGTGGAGCAGGGCAATCGCATGCACTGGGGATCCCCTGCCCAGGGCCCAAGCCTCCGAGCATCAGCCAGAGGCTTGTGCTTTGACCGGGGGCGGAGCAAGGCGATTGCCTGCGCTGGGGATTCCCAGCTCAGAGCCCAAGCCTCAAACAGAGGCTTGAAGCTTTGGCGGGGGGCGGAGCAGGGCGATCGCCTGTGCTGTAGGTCCCCCGCCCAGGGCCCAAGCTTCGGAGCAGGGTGATCAAGCACGCTGGGGGTCCCCTGCCCTAAACCTGAGTCTTGGATCCTTAGCCTTGGCCGGGGTGGAGCAGGGCAATCGCTAACTGCCCCCCTCTCGCAGCCCAGGGCTAGAGGCTTTAGGCGTTGGCAGGCATGGAGCAGGAGATCAGAGGAGATAGGTTTGAACTGTAGAGTAAAACACCTTTTCTGACTGCTCATTGGCTAAGCTCCCTGTACACCACTGGTAATATTCTTAGTAACTTGAGTATAAGAATCCAAAAAAGTAATCTAGGGTTCTTCCACCACACTCCTGGAGAATAATACAAAGGTCTGCTGCTGGAAGGCTAAGAAATATCATATCCTTTCCCTAGGTAGTTTGGCTCAGTGAATAATGCCTAGGTTTGCCAGCCGCAGAGTCCGGGTTATATTCTGATCAATGGCATGTACCTAGGCTGCAGGCTTCTCCCTGGCTGGGTCCCAGGTCAGGGCTCATGCTGGAGGTAACCAATCAAAGTGTTCCTCTCACTTTGATGTTTCTCTCTGTCTTTCCCTTTCTCTTCCACACTCTCTAAAAATCAGTGGAAACATATCCTCAGGTGAGGATAAAAAAAGAAAAATAAAGAAATGTCATATCCTATGAAAGACACATCTTGAAAATGCCTAAAATGAAAAAGTTGTCATTTTTTCATGGTGAAGGAACCGGAGTCTGGGTTGATTAAAACACCTTGGTGGCTGCGGTGATTGGCAGCGGCCGCACCAGTGGGGTGATGGGGCTGGTGCCTTTTCCTGATCAGCCCGGTTGCCTTCCACAAAGGGAGGCCAGACTGTGGCTTAGGCTGCTCCCCGTGTGGTACAGGCCTAAGCCATCAGTAGGACATCCCTGAGTACTCCCAGTATGTGAGAGGGGGCAGGCTGGGCTAAGGAGACCCCTCCCACCCAGTGCAAGAATTTTGTGCACCGAGACCCTAGTTTTATAATAATTAAGTTTGACAATCTCCATGTGTTGCTAGGTAACACAACAGTGGATGAATTAATGATGAGACTCATGGCAGCAATGGAGATCTTCACAGCCCAACAACAGGAAGATATAAAGGATGAGGTAAGGTGAAAGTTTAAGTAGACCTTTACTAGAATTTTGATGAGTGATTTGTCAAATGGTGGTGCTTGCATATGTTCTGATTGATAAGTAAGAATGGTAAAGATGCATTTCCAGATTATACAGGACTTTTATGTCATTGAGTTTACCTGGCAGTCCATTCTTTTCATGACCCCATTACCCAGCAATATAACTTTATGGACATTTATGCTTTGCTAGATTTGGTGTAGTGATAGGAGGTGAATTTGCAGAAAGTGAATTCCAAAGCGTATTTACAGAAGAAACTACAGTCCAGGAAATCTTGTCTACTATATGGGGTTTTTTTACTCACTTTTAAGGTTCTTTTTATTCTTTTTAAATATGAGATTGACTAGCAATAAACACGGTTTACACTTAAACATATTTTTGAAGCACTGTGAGGATTAGTAAAAGATCTCCCAAATTCTGAATTTCTCAGTCTCTTGAATATATTCATATGGTATAGAGAACAGGAGCATGGAACTTCAAATAAAATACTAATAACAGCAATATTGATAATGACAAAGGTAGTCAATATTTAATGAATATTTATCATGTACTCCTCAAAACATGATCCTCAAAACAACCCCATTCGGTTATATAGGGATCAGACAGTCTGGCAGGAAACAGGTGGCACTTTCAAACTAGGTGAGTTGAAAAGAGTTTAATAAGGGAACTGTATAACGATGTGGACAAGGTTAGTGGAAGTCACCAATGGATAATACAGAGTCAGGGCTTAAGGGAGCCATTACCATTCCTACGATTAAAGTCCTAGGAATTGTGTATGGAGAGGTCTGCTTCTTGATAGAGGGATATAACCAGCCCTTGGTGGCCTGTTAGGTAATAAACTGCTAGTACCTCCTATTCATCTAACCCAACTAGAACCTCCATGGGCAAAAATCTAGGTGGAGCATGGATACTGAGGGGCAATGAAAGATAATCTAGCACAGATAAGTACTATTTTCTCCATTTTTCAGATGAGAAAACTGAGGATCAAAAAGTTAATTTACCCAAGGTCATACAGCTGATGGAACCTATAATAATTTTAAGTAATCATTAGTACTTTGTCAGTAAAGAAATTTCTAGATTTGGAAAATAGCTTTAAGACAAAATAGGAGACAAATATTATTATTTGTTAATTTGAGATGCTAAGTTCACACCTATTAATAAAATCATCTTTAATTTTGCTTGGTTTTAATTAAATTACAAAAATATTTCTATAGAACAAATAAGGGAGAGTTTGATTTCTGAGCGATGATGAAAAGTTTCTAGGTATAGTGAATGTTTTCAATAGAATACCCTTTATCTATTGCAAACGGGACATGTAGATAATTTTAATATAATCTTATATATTAACTTATCTGTCTTTCATAAGCCTGAGTTCATTAAAAGAGCAAGGTTATATCATGTTCACATTTGTAACTCTATGTCCCCTGACAGTGTACCTAGGAGTAGGCACTCAAATGTTTGTCGCCCTGGTTGGTTTGCTCAGTGTTTAGAGTATCAGCCTGCAGACAGAAGGGTCTTGGATTTGATTCACGGTCAAGGGCATGTACCTCAGTTGCAAGTTCAATCCCCAGCCCCAGTCAGGGGGCACGTGTGGTAGGAAACTAGTCAGTGTGACTCTCTCACATTGATAATTTTCACTCTCTTTCCACTCCTTCCTCCCTTTCACTCTCTTTAAAAACCATTGGAGGGAAAAAAATCCTCAGGTGAGGATTAAAAATCCTATCTAATCCTTCCTATCTAATAAAAGAGTAATATGCAAATTGGCTATTACTCCAACACAAGATGGCTGCCACAAGATGGCCAGCAGGGGAGAGCCGTTGGGAGGGACAGGCCTGCAACACAGGGCAGTTGGGGGCGATCAAGCCTGCGGGGGAGGGTAGTTAGGGGTGATCAGGCCTGCATGGGAGGGCAAACAGGCTTGGCAGGGGAGCAGTTAGGCATCAAACAGGCTAGCAAGGGAGTGGTTAGGGGATGATCAAGCTGGCAGGCAAGCAGTTGGGAGCCGGCAGTCTTGGATTGTGAGAGGGATCCCAGATTAGAGAGGGTGCAGGCTGGGCTGAGGAGACTCCCCTCCCCTAAACCCTGTGCATGAATTTTGTGCACCAGGCCTCTAGTAAATAAATAAAATGTCAAATGATTGGATAAATGAATAATTGGAAGAATTTACATGAAATAATATTATTTTTTCTCTTTCTTTAAAAAATATATTTTATTGATTTTTTTTTACAGAGAGGAAGGGAGAAACATAGAGAATTAGAAACATTGATTAGAGAGAAACATCGACAGGTGCCTCCTGTACACCCCCTGTTGGGGATGTGCCTGCAACCAAGGTACATGCTTTTGACTGGAATTGAACCCGGAACCCTTCAGTTTGCAGGCCAACACTCTATCCACTGAGCCAAACCGTTCAGGGCGAAATAATATTATTTTAAAGATAATACTTCAGTGATTCTGCTAACAGAATCATTTATGAATTTAATTTTAACTGGAGACTTAATATGTCTTATTTGAAATGTTTAAAAAGTGAAGGCAAGCCCAGCCAGTGTGTCTCAGTGGTTGGGTATTGACCCAGGAACCTGGAGATCAGGATTGGATTCTCAGCCAGGGCACATGCTCAGGTTGCGCTTGATCCCCAGGAGGCAGGTGATTAATGATGTTTCTCTCTAACCTTTCCCTTCCTCTCTAAAAATCAATAAAAACATACTAAGAAGGAAGTGAAGATAAATTCACAATCACAAGGAACAGTGGTTTTTGTCACATACACTGAGCAGATAGGAAATCATTATGACCTATGCATAGTCTGTCCAAAAGAAGTCTTTAAACTTAGAAAAGCTTTTCTTAGGAATTCTCTACCTATGACCCGAATAATAATTTTCAAGAAGGCACTCTAAAAATAGAGAAATCCTTACGTCTTGCGGTTAAATTTCAATAAAAATTTCAATTATATGGGAGCCTTAGATTTTTCCTGTAACCCTCTTATTCAATTTTGTGCTAAGTATTAAAGGAATTAAAGTTAATTTCTTTACCAATGAATTATGAGGAACACAAAATAAAATAAAAGAATGAACTGGAAATATGCATATAGATATTATGCTTTTCTGTTATACAGCATAATCTGTAAATCTGGTACTAATGAGACACAAGATTTAAGTGTCTGAAGAATGTATTTAGTAAATTATTATCAATCAATGCCTCTATTCTAGGATATACATAATCTTGAAAGGCAACACACCTATTATTACAAATTCCTAACTAAGTACAGTAGTTCATTATTTTGAAGTGTATTGTCAATTTATAGAGTAACAGATAAACATCTTTCCATCATATACCTAATTACCTTTCCCTCAAAGTAAATGAAACACTATTAAGAAAAATTACAAACAATGATTTTACAACAATAAAAGTAACCTAATGAGCATTAAAACTGTAAACTAGTTAAAACATTGTAAACTAGCTAGCACAAGGCTAAAAGCAAAACTTGACTGTGGCTATTATCATACAGTGATAATTGCTTTCCTCCTTTTTGTTGCCAATAGCCCCTCATTGGAGCAAAGCACCTCTCCATCCCCAGGATTTAGTCTAGTGCTATATACTTCATACTAGGTTAATAATGCAGATTTTATAATAAAAGAAAAACCGATAATTTTAAGAGAAACATCAACAGTGCTTTATTCAAAATAATGTCTATCGCTAGCTACACATTTCCCCCATCTTTCAGGTAATTTGTGGATATATCCCTTTTCTTGTTTTGAGGCAAACCATTCAGAGACCCAATTTTCCACTTTTTCATATGTTTTGAATTGCTGCTCAGAAAGTGTGTGTGCCGTCAATCGGAACAAATGATAATCTGAAGGAGCAAGGTCTGGTGAATATGGCAGGTGGGTTAATACTTCCCAGGCAAGATCTTTTAATGTGTCTTTAACTGGTTTTGAAGTGTGTGATGGTGCTTCACCATGAAGCAAAATTACTTTGCCATGTGTTCTGGCCCATTCTGATCATTTCATGATCAAAGTGTGTTTCATATTGATTATTTGTTGTCAGTAGCGATCAGTATTAACAGTTTCACCTGGTTTTAGAAGCTCATAATATACCACATCTTCCTGATCCCACCAAATGCAGAGCATTTATTGTCTTCTTTCTGAAGCAGTTGGGCCTTGCAGTCGATATTGATGGTTGACCTGGATCAACCCATGATTTTGTGCATTTGAGCTTCTCAAAATATATCCTCTTTTCATCGCTAGTCACAATTCGAGGCAAAAAAGACTTTCGTGTTGTTGAAGCAACATTTTACTGATGACTTTTCAGTTTTCCACTTGCCTTTGTTCAGTTGATGTGGCACTCGTTTTCCTTCCTTTAACATCTTTCACGTTGCTTGTAAATGATCAGAAATTGTTTGCTGAGCAACATTTAAACTTTCTGCAAGTTGTTTTTGAGTTTGACACCCACCTTAATCCAATAATGCTTGTAAAAGTTCTTCAAATTTTTTTGGTTGACCCAGATGTTCTTTGTCTTTCACATCAAAATCATCACTTTTAAAGTGTTTAAACCAGTGTTCACAAGTATCTTGAGATGGAGCATGTTCACCATAAGTTTCCCGAAGTATACAACAACTTTTCAAAATAAAGTGATGAATTAAAACTTCCCACAAATGATCTTTTTTTTGGCCCAAAATTCGACATTTTTAAGTGTAAAAATATCTATGATGTTGATACCGTCAGCAAATTTGACATGAAGTTTTGAAGCTTGCTATCAATACAACAAAATAGCATACATATCAAATCGCACATATATCAACATATGTATAACTCCATCTATTGAAAAGAATCTGCATTATTAACCACCCATACACATAGTAAATGCTCAATATGCACTTACAAAACAAAACTGATAAACATTAGAAATAGTAAACATTAGAGATGATAAACATTAATAAAAATGTCTATGAAAAAGCTTTAGGTAGTTCTGTCAAAAGAGGCTTATATAATGTATACTCCCTCCTCTTCTTTCTTCTCCTCCTCCTCCTCTTCTTTCTCTTCTTCCTCCTCTTCCACTTCTGCCTCTTCCTCTTCTTACTCCTCCTCATCCTCCACCCCCTCCCTAATCCTCCTTCTCAGTTGTAGCTCCTTGCCTGTAAAATTTCTGTTGATAAATGAGTTGACAGTTGTATGCACACTCCCTTGTAGGTAACTAACTGCTTTTCTCTTGCTGCTTTTAAGATTCTCTCTTTGTCTTTAACCTTTGGCATTTTGATGATGATGTGTCTTGGTGTGGACCTCTTTGGGTTCATCTTGTTTGGAACTCTCTGTGCTTCCTGGACTTATAAGTCAATTTCTTTCACCAGGTAGGGGAAGTTTTCTGTCATTATTTCTTCAAATAAATTTCAATATCTTGCTCTCCCTCTTCTCCTTCTGGTACCTTTATTATGCGAATGTTGGAACTCTTGAGGTTGTTCCAGAGTCTCTTTATACTATCTTCATATTTTTTTATTCTTTTTTCTTTTGGCTCTTCTGATTGGATGTTTTTTTGCATCTTCATATTCCAAATTGTTTATTTGATTTTTGGAATCCTCTACTGTTGAATACCTATAGATTATTCTTTATTTCAGTTAGTGTATACTTATTTTCTGACTGGTCCTTTTTTATGTTTTTGACATTCTAAGATCCTTGAAAGTCTCACTAAGTTTCTTGAAGCTCTCATTAAGGCTCTTGAGTAATTTTATAACCATTGTTTTGAATTCTGTACCCAGTAGCTTGCTTCCTTTCATTTCTTTTATTTGTAACATGTTTCTTTGTCTCTACATTTTGGCACTTTCCCTGTGTTTGCATCTGTGCATTAGTTCAAGCTGTTATGTTTCCTGGAATTGGTAGAATGGCCTTGTGTATTAGGTGTCCTATAGGGCCCAGGAGCTGAGCCTCCCCAGTCACCTGAGGCGGGTACTCTAGTGCTCCCCTGTATGGACACACTCTTGTTGTAATTGAGCCTTGATTGTTGTTAGCATCACTGGAAGGAAATGACTTTCAAGCCAATTGGCTTTAGGTCCAGCTGTGTCTACGATGGAAGAGCTGCTGTACAGAAGACACCCTTATGGAGTAGCACTTGCTTCAGTGGAGCTTTGGTGTTCACTAAACTTGCCCCTTGAATGAGTCACTTCTGGATGCATAATCCAGTAAGGTCTAAAGCTATCCACTGGATGCATTGGCTCTGGAGCCTTCCAGGAAGTGAAAAGTCAGCCATTGCCTGGAGCCACCAAGCAGGAGCTACAGAGAGATCTGTAGATAGCTGCTACTTTTATTGGACTAGGAAGTGCCCAGGCAAGGTTCACAGTAAGACAGGTTGGTGCTAGTGCCAGGTCTTGGATCTCTTATTGGTAGGTTTGGGGCACACTGCCTCCAGCTGCTGCTTGTTCAAGAGATTTTAGCGAAGTCTGAAGCCTGAGCCAGGACAGGTTATTCATTAGGAAAAGCTGCTGCAAACAGCTTGGGGAGGGCTACAGATTGGGTGGGGTGGGGTCTCAGGAAATCACCAGAGTGGAGCAAACAGTGTGGGTCACACTGATGGAAACTCAGATATGGCTGCTAGTCAGCCCTACAACAAGGGAGGTCTCAGCACAGGAACAATGATCCCTGCAAGGACCTCTGTCTGGAAGAAAGCCACCCCTTAGTTCCTGCCCGGATGCCAGATAGTCCAGTTCTTCCCTGTGTGTTCCTGGGTTCCCCAAATGCTGCTGCCCAGTGCTGGAGCTCAGAGGAAGCAGGACCATGTAAATTTGTTCATGGGCCCTTTAAGAGCAATACCTGGGACTCCAGCAGTCTGCGTGTCACTCGGCCACAATCCCTGTTGGTTTTCACAGCCTAAGTTACAGTGACTTCTCTTCCCAACTCTGGAACCCTGGGCTGGGGAGCTAGTGTGCAGCTAGGACACCATTGCTTCTCACAGGAAGCCTTGGAGATATCCCTCCCAATTAAAAAAAAAACAACACACATGGGTGTCAGACGAGCTCATTCCATGACTCCACCCCTCCTACCAGTGCTTTCTTCTTTACTTCTCTAGTTGTAGGACTTCATTCAGCCAGGTTTCCGGTGCCTCTAAATGATAGTTTTTCAGTATTTTAGTGGTAGTTTTGATATGATTGTGGGAGGCAGTGAGTAAAGGCATTTACCTACACTGCCATCTTAGTTTCCCTAATTTTATTTTCTTGAAGGATCCTTCTCTAGTCTTGGTGTCAGGGTAATGCTGGCTTTGTATCATAAGTTTGGAAGAGTTCACTCCTCTTATTACTAGTAATTCTTTAAATGTTGGTAGAATTCACCAGTGAAACCATCTGGGTGTGGACTTTAGTTTGTTGAGAAGTATTTATTACTGATTCATTCTCCTTACTTTAGTAATCAGTCTGTTCAGATTTTTTATTTCATCCTGATTCAGTCATGGTAGGTTGTATGTTTTTAGGAATTTATCTATTTCTTCTAGGTGATCTCATTTGTTGATGTATAATTGTTCATATCCTCTTATGAGGAATTGCCCATAGTCTCTTATGATCCTTTGTATTTCTGTGGTATCAGTTGTAACATCTCTTTCATTTCTGATTTTATCTATTTCAGTTCTCTTTTTCTCAGTGAATGGTTTATCAATTTTTTATCTTAAAAAACCAGCTATTAGTTTCATTAGTTTCATATCTTTTCATTGTCTTTTTAGACGCAATATATTTCATTTATTTCTGCTCTGGTCTTTGTTTTTTTCTTTCCTTCTATATTTGGGATTTGATTTATTTTTATTCCCTTTAGATGTAAAGTTAGATTGTTTATGATCCCTCTTGTTTCTTGATATATGCATTTATCTCTATGAACTATTCTCTTAGAACTTCTTTTGCTGCATTCCATATGTTTCAGTATGTTTTATTTTCATTTTCACTTGTCTGTAGGCATTTTTTAGTAATCTTTTGATTTCTTCTTTGACCCATTTTGTTTGTTTGGTAGCATGTTGTTTAATTTCCACATATTTGTGAATTTTTCAGTTTTCTTCTTTTACTGATTTCTAGTTTTATGCCGTTGGGTGAGGAAAGATGATTGATATGGCTTCAGTCTTCTTAAATGTTTTAAGATTCGTTTTTTGACATAACATATATGATCTGTTCTGAAGAATATTACATTATGTGCACTTGAGAAGAATGTGTGTTCTGTTGCTTTTCATGAAATGTTCTGAGTATGTCTGTAAATGTCTAAAATGTTTAAGTCCCATGTTTCCTTATTAATTTTATATCTGGATGAAAAAGGGTATTAATATATACGCTATTAATGAGTGGATTAAAAACTGTGGTACATTTACACAATGGAATACTATGCCACTATTAAAAAAGAATGCACTTTTACCATTTGCAACAGCATGGATGGAACTGGCAAGCATTATGCTAAGCAAAATAAGCCAGTCAGAGAAAGATAAATATCACATGATCTCACTCATACATGGGATATAATGATCAACATAATTTGATAAACAAGAATAGATCCAGAGACAAATTCAGGGAGGGGGGTAGTTAGAGAACAACCAAAAATCTTGTGTGTGTGCATATTAGCATAACCAATGGACACAGACACTGGGGCCGTAGAGGCTTGCCCAGGGTGGGAATGGCTGTGGGGGTGGGAGGGTCAATTGGGGTAAAGGAGACATATATAGAACTTTAAACAATTAAAAAAAAAAAACAAATACACTGAAAAAATATATCTCCTGCTATTATTTTATTGCTGTCTACTTCTCTCTTTAGGTCTATTAATATTTGCTTTATAGTTTTAGAGCTCCTATTTTGGGTACATAAGTATTTTAAGAGGGTTTTTACCCTGTGTGATATCTGTGAAGTGATCAGGTGGATGAAGCCCTGGGAGCACCTAACCTGGGTGAGCTGGACATGCTGTGTAAGCAGGGAGCTCGCTTGAATGGAGCACACAAAAGGGTTCTTGCATTCTCCGAGAACAAGTTATAAGGCAGATAGAGTAGGTGAGAATGAATATAATAATAGCCACTCTTCAGGATCTGGCTACATGCCAGGCGTACTTCTGGTCTCTAGGGCAGTCTTTCTCAATGTAATTCCTAGACTACTGGAGTATTCCGCTACCTACCAAGAATTCCAAGGAGCTAGGTATGAAAAAGCAATGTAATCAATTTTGTTTATATTTATTTCACATTTTAAAATGTAAAATAAATTACAATATCCCTCCAGATTTTAGTTCATTTATTATTACAGTTAGACTGCTCATATATAACAAGAGTTGTATTGGTTGCTTTGACTTAACAAACATTCACTTAACTGGGGGAGTTGACTTTGGCTTTTGAGTTTCCATGTCATTCACATTTTAGTTAAATTTACATTAATTTCCTTGCTTAAATTAGTTATATTTTTGGTTCCCCAAAATTGATTAGGGCTTAAATGTGGTTCATTGAAGCATAAAGTTGAAAATATATTAAATATTGTAAATCAGTATAACATAGTTCAGGCTAGTTCAAAATTAGGGTAAACATAATTGAGAGAATTCTAAAGTTAGGGTAGAGGATTAGGAGAAATTTTTAGGAAATGATATATATCTATTTCTTCTCAGACAAGTATACTGGTTGTCTGAGTTAGAGGTCTCGGAGTAAGTGTCCGCAGGCCCCACCCCAGAACCTGCTGAATTAGGATTATGAGGGTGGGATCCAACAATGCTGTGTTTTAACAAACCCACCTGTTGCTTCTGCTACACACTAAAGTTTCAGATCTTCTGTTCTAAGGGAAAGGTCTGGGCATGAGTTTTAATAATGAAGTATGAGATAAAAACTTTTTATGACATTGAAAATAAAAGTAAAAATGCAATGGCCTTGTTCAAATTTTATATCTCAGCAATATATTCTTGAGTATCCTAAATCTGTTTTTTGAAAGCTAAAAATATCATAGTCTTTAATTTAATATTTCTTAAGAAAAAATTAACTGTGGTGCACATGGCTTCAATCATAAAGAGTTTGATTTTTTCCTCAAAAAACTTGATAATTTTCCTCATTCTTCATTGAAAGAAAATGATTATATACAGTAGATGATATTTCAAATTCCCAAATAAGGCTTTAATAGAGTAAGAAGATAAATATTTTAGAGCAAGAACAACCAAAAAATGAATTGGGATTCTACTTACCACTATCTCCCAAGGTTAAACAGTCAACCTTTCATCTTTGAGTGTGATAAACTTGTTTACTTACGTCTGACAAAACTTAAGTAGCCCTTAATAAGAAATCTCTACATAGTTTGAGTCCTTGTTTGATCCAAATATTCAGACATAACTGAAAGAACCAACAAGCATAAGCTTCTTTTTTATTCCCTTAGAGGGAATAAAATGCAGATCGTACCCTGCCAGTCCCAACCTTGACCACGGAAATCGGCGGGACTCGGGAGGAGAGCCCGGGGTCTCTCGCCTTCTGGACCTTCAGGCCAAGTGTCCGCCTCTCCCCACAAAGGCAGCCCTTTGCAGGGCCCTGCTACGCACGCAGCACCTCCCCAGCTTCCCGGCTCCCATTCTCCCACCTTCCCTGCTGTACCCAGAGATGTTCCGCCGCAGACCCAGACCCGGGACCCCTTAGGCGTCTCTTCTCATGTCTCTGCCAAAGCGCAGCACCTGTACTTCTACAGCTCCTTCTTTCCCTCTTGAAATTGGAAGTTATTGAGGTCACTCAGGGTTGTTGCTCCAGCAGCTTCCTTCCCCTGTCCCCGAGCTCCCCCCGCCTCCCGCAGCCATGACCCTCTCCTTCCCTCACCCCGTCTTTCCATTCCTCCTCCCTCTCTCTTCCCTCTCTCTTCCGCTCTGGAGTTCTCCTGGCAGCCCAGCCCCACTGGAGTGGCTCCTGTTCGTGAAAGGCAGAAGCACCTCGGGGTCTCTCCAGCGTCCCTTGGCCATGGCCCCGGCCACCGCCGCTCTCTCCCCAGCACTCCCAGGGCCTCTGCAGCCTCTGAGCCCCCAGGGCTGCTGCTGCTGCTTGCAGCCGCCTTGGGGCTCCCATGCTGTGAACTACAATAGTCAGTTTCCCTCTCTGCCCTTGGCCTGCCGCTCATGCCGCTCAGCCCTGCCCCCCGCTCCTGATTGGCTGGTAGTGTAGCAAAGATACAGTCACATTTGGATGTTTCTCTTTTATTATATAGGATAATCTATAAATCTGCTATTAATAAGATTCATTGATGGAAAAAAATTGACAAAACCGAATATCCTTTTATAATGAAACCACATAGTACACAAGGAATGTAAGGGAACTTCCTCTACATAAAAAAGGAAATGTAGGAGAAACCCACAGCTAACATTTATGCTCAGTGATAAAACAATGGAGAGTTTTCCTCCAAAGACAAGGATGCCTATTACCACTGGTGTCCAACATAGTAGTGGAAGTTCTATGCAGAGCAGTTAGGCAAGAAAATAAATAAGAAAGGAAGAAGTAAAGGAAGAAGTAAAGTTTTCTGTTTCCACAGATGAAATGATCCTATATGTGAGAAACCTAAAGATTATGAACACACAGACACATATACACACACCTGTTAGAGCTAATAAATTTGGCAAAGTTGCAAGATTTAAAATAAAAAATTGTTGTATTTCTATATATACACTAGCAACAAAAAATCTGAAAAGTAAATTTAGAAAACAATTCCATTTACAGTAGCATCAGTAATCATAAAATACTTAGAAATAAATTTAGTCAAGGAGGCCCAAACTTTGTACATTGAAACTATAAAATTTTGCTGAAAGAAATTAAAAATACCTAAATAAGTGGAAATACTTCCCATGTTTTGGGGATTCAAATATTTAATGTTTAAATGACAACACTATTCAAATCAATCTGCAGATGCAATGTAATCCTTATCAAAATTCCAAGAGTATTTTTTGCAAAAATATATTCTAAAATTCATACGGAATTTCAAGGAATCCAAAACAACCAAGACAATCTTTAAAAAAAATTAGGAGGATTGATACTTCTTGGTTTAAAACTTACTATAACCTTGCCCAGGCCATGTTACTCAGTGGTTGGAGCATTGGCCTGCATACCAGAGGGTCTCAGATTTTATTCCAGGTCAAGGGCATGTATCTGGGTTGCAGATCCTCTTCCCACCCTTGCACCCCTAGTCGGTACCTGTGGGAGGCAGCCATTTGATGTGTCTCTGTCACGGGAATCTTTATCTCCCCCCCTTCCCCGGCCCCAACACACACACACTCCCCCATTCTTTCCACTCTAAAAAAAATCCATGGCAAAAATATCCTCACTCTTTGGGTGAGAATTAAAAAAAAAAACAACTTACTATTGCCCTAGCCGGATTGGCGCAGTGGATAGAGTGTCAGTCTGCAGACTGAAGGGTCTTGGGTTTGATTCCAGCT
Organism: Antrozous pallidus; assembly: GCA_027563665.1. Taxonomy (NCBI): domain Eukaryota; kingdom Metazoa; phylum Chordata; class Mammalia; order Chiroptera; family Vespertilionidae; genus Antrozous; species Antrozous pallidus. The sequence continues at coordinate 177,121,067 of CM050508.1, read as the reverse complement.
TGCAGGCTTGATGCCCAGTAGGGAGCATGTAAGAGGCTGCCAATCAATGATTTCCTCTCTTCCTCTCCCTTCCTCTCTGAAATCAATAAAAATATATTTTTTAAAAAAACTTATAAGCCTACAATATCAAAACAGTACTACTACCATAAGAATTGATATATAGACCAATGGAATAGAAAAGAGCTCAGAAATACTTCCTCATATGTAAGACCAATTGGTTTTCTATTCCCTCATATTTAACACCAATTGGTTTTCAACAAGGACATGAAGACCATTCACTGGGTAAAGAGTAGTCTGTTCAACCAATGGTACTGGGGAAAATGGATACCCAGATGTAGAAGAGTGAAGTTGAAGAATACGATATAGAAAAATGAACTCAAAATGGATCAAAGACCTAAATTTAAGAGCTTAAACTATAAAACTCTTAGAATAAAATAAGGAGAAAGTCTTCGTGACCTTGGATTTGGCAGCAGTTTCTTAAATATGATATCAAAAGCACAGACAATTAAAAAAATAGGTATGTTGGATTTCATAAAAATTAAAAACTTTTTCTCATCTAAGAACACTATCAGGAGAGTGAAAAGTCAACCCACAGAATGGAGGAAAATACTTACAAATCAAATGAAAAGGGTTTAATATTCAGAATATTTAAAGAGCTCCCACAGCTCAACAACCAAAGTCAAACAGCAGAATTTAAAAATGGGCAAAGGAGAGGGAGGAACCAAGATGGCAGCATATGTAAACACCTGTCTTGCTGTCCCACACAACAATTTCAAAACTACAACTTAACAACAGAACGAACATCATCCAGAATCACCGGAAAGCTGGCTGAGTGGAAATTCCACAAATAAAAGTAAAGATAGGACACTGTGACTCAGAGGAGCGGAGGAGGGCAGAGTTGAGGATACGTGCGGAGTCAGAGGTTCGGAGCTGTGCATGTGCGAGCGGATAGGGAGGGTAGCTGGATACCTGGTTGGTTTTCTCAAACAGGGAGGGAGACAAAGGTGTCCCATTGCACTGATTCCCCAGTTCCCGGCGTGGTCTGGGGAACCCACACTCATACGGGGTGAAACTGGACAGTAAGTAGGAAGCATGCTGAAACGTGGGCGCTGCAGAGGTCTGCGAGCTTGCGGAGAGGGCGCGTAAACTTGGGAACTGCAAAGCATGCAAGCACACAGAGAGGACTCGTGACTTGCTGTCTCGTTCAGGAGAGAAAAAAAGAAAGAAGGAAAACCACTGGACTGCATTGTTTTACAACCCTGGGTGAGACTTTGGGTGTGCAGACCATTTGGGAAAGGCTGAATTGTCTGGTAGCAGGTAGAGCTCGGCGGCAGCTTTCTTTCAGAGGTGTGTGCAGCCATTACCGCCAGGCACAGAGTCCCAGGTGCCCCATAGGGCAGAGCTGATGGGAAATCAAGGCTGCCTGTTCAGCCAGGAGATTTCACCCATCCAACCTGAGCACAGGTGATCCTCACAGCCAATGGGCCCAGAGGTCAAACCCTACTAGAGCTAACAACAATAATCTAGGCTTAACTTCAGCAAGACTGTGCAACCCATAAATGGCTGCTCCAAGAGTATCCACCTCAGGTAACTGGAGAGGCTGAGCCACTGTCCCTTAGAGGACATGTACCACATAAAGGTAATCAACCAACTCAAGGAAGTAGCCAAAATGCAGAGACATGGAAAGAAATCACACGTGAAAGAAATGGAGGGGAAAAAAATGACTGGACATAGAGTTCAAAACTACAGCTGTAAGGTTTTCAAGAGGCTCCTAGAAAAGGCCGATGAACTTAATGAGACCTTTGAGGATATGAACGAGACCCTCGAGGATATGAAAAAGGACCAACTAGAAATTAAGCATACACTGACTGAAATAAAAAATATTATACAAAGACCTAAAAGCAGTCTAGAGGACTGTAAGAATCAAGTCAAAGATTTGAAATACAGAGAAGCAAAATCCACTCAGCCAGAAAAGCAAGAAGCAAAAAGAATTTTAAAAATTGAAGATAGTGTAAGGAGCCTCTGGGACAACCTCAAGCATACCAACATCCAAATTATAGGAGTGCCAGAAAAAAAGAGAGAGCAAGATAATGAAAACCTATTTGAAGAAATAGTGGCCGAAAACTTCCTCCACCTGGTAAAAGAAACTGACTTAAAAGCCCAAGAAGTGCACAGAACCCCAAACTATAGGAATCCAAAGAGGACCGCACCAAGACACATCATAATTAAAATGCCAAGAGCAAAGACAAAGAGAATATTAAAAGCAGCAAGAGAAAAACAGTTACCTATAAGGGAGCACCCATACAATTGTCAGCTGATTTCTCAACAGAAACTATGCAGGCCAGACAGGAGTGGCAAGAAATATTCAATAGCAAGAATCTACAACCAAGATTACTCTACCCAGCAAAGCTATCATTCAGAATTGGAGGGCAGATAAAGTGCTTCGCAGATAAGAAAAAGCGAAAGGAGTTCATCACCGCCAAACCAATATTATATGAAATGCTGAAAGGTATTCTTTAAGAAGAGGAAGAAAAGGTAAAAATAAAAATTACGAGCAACAAATACACATCTATCAACAAATGAATATAAAAATCAAGTGAATTAAAAATCTGATAAACAGGAAAAACTGATGAATATTATAGAATCGTGGGCATAGAGAGGGAATGGACTGACAATTCTTGGGGAGAAAATGGGTGTGGGAGGTGCAGCAAGAGACTGGACAAAAATCATACACCTATGGAAGAGGACAGTGGGGGAGGTAAGGGCAGAGGGTGGAGGGGAGCTATAGGGGGGGAAAGTGGGAACAATGTAATTAATAAGCTGAATAATAAAGATTAAAATATTTTTAAAAATATATAAATAAAAATAAATAAAAATTGACAAAGGACTGAATGATTCTCTTTCATTATTGATGTTTCTATCTTTCTCACCATCCCCTCTCTGAAATAAATAAAAACATATTTTGTACATGAGCAAAACAGTGAATAAACATTTTTCTGAAGAAGATATACAATGGCCAAGAAGCACAGAAAAAGATGCTCAGAATCATTAGTTATTAGGGAAATGCCCACTATATCCTCAATGAGATAGATACCAATTCACATCCACGAGGAGGCCTATGATAAAGTAATACATGTTGACAAGGATGTGGATAAATTAGAACCCTTGTCAATTGCTGATGGAAATGTAAAATGATGCAGACACAGTGGAAAACAGTTTGGCAGTTTCCCCAAAAAGTGAAACATAGAATTATCATGTTATCCAGCAATCCACTTCTAGGCATATACCTAAAAGAATTGAAAATGGATTCAAAGAGATACTTGTACATGAATGTTCACTTCATCATTATTCAAAATAGCCAAAAGGTGGAAATAATCCAGATCCATTAGCAAATGAATGGATGAACAAAATGTGATATATCCACATAAGGAATATTATCCAGTCATAATAAAGATTAAAATATTTATAATTGCTGCAATATGGATGAACCTTGATGACATGAAAATGAAAAATGCCAGATACAAAAGATCAAATATTGTATGGTTCCACTTATATGATATATCTTGAATAGGAAAATTTGTGAAAATGGAGTTTTTGGCACTTACAAGGGTCTGGAGATACAGAGTGAGTGGCTTGAGGTTTTGCTTAACTAGAGGCCCAGTAAACCAATTAGTGCACCGGTGGGTTCTGGCCAGCAGGGCAGATCGGGCTGGGCCTTTTGGGAGGAGGAGACAGTGGGAGTTTGGCTGGCCAGCCCACCCAAAACAGAGCCAATCAGGGCCGGACTGGCTGCGGGTAGGGGCCGAGGGTGTTTGGCCAGTGGGCCCCGCCCCCTATTGGGGTGTGGGGGCCAATTGAGGGTCAGCAGCTGGGGGAGGGGCCATAGGAGGTTGGCCAGCCAACCCTAACCTCGATTGCTGTATGGAGGCAATTGTAGGCGGAGCTCGCTGGGTGGAGGGGCTGGGCTCATCAAGGTGGGAGGGGCCACAGGCAGTTGGCCGGCCAGCCCTGCCTCTAATCGGGCTGGAGAAGCTGATCTGGGGTGGGGCCAGATAGGTGGAGGGGCTACAGGAGGTTGGCCAGCTGGCCCTACTCCCTAATGGGGTAGGGGGCAATCAGGGATGGGGCTGGCCAGGGAGAGGAGCTGCAGGAGCTTTGCCTGCTTGCTCTGTCTCTGATCAAGGTGGGGGGCCAATCTGGGGTGGGGCTGGGTGGGGAAAGGGGTTGCAAGAAGTTGGCCAGCTGGCCCTGCCTTCTACTGGCATGTGGGGGAGGGGGACAATTGGGTGCAGCCGGCCGGGGGAAGGGGCTGCAGGCCAATCAGGTAGTGGCAGCCATGGGGAGAAGGGAAGCTGAGGGAGGGGCCAGGAGGTTGGCCAGCTGACCCCACCCCAGATCGGGCCGGTTCACTGGCCGCAGTGTCTGATTATTCTGGTTGTTGCAGCGTTCCAGTGGCTGGCTTTTTATATAGATACTAGGGGGCTGGTGCATGAGATTCGTGCAATGGGGGTGGCTGGTCCCTCAACCCAACCTGCCCCCTCTCACATATTGGGAGCCCTCAGGGGGTGTCCAACTGATGGCTCACCCTCAGCCTGCCCAAGGCCTAAAGCCTCTGGTGAGGCTTTAGGCCTTAGGCACCCAGCCATCACTCTTGTCAGCTCAGCCCCAGCTGCCTGCGACCACCTGGCCCTGGGGGCCGGGGATTTCCTGCCGCCGCCACCACCACCACTGCTGCTGCTGCCGCTGCTTCCCCTCACAGCGCCCGGAGGCTGAGTGCTCGCTGCCACTGCAGTTTCATCTCCACCCCCAGGCCCAGTGCTCGCGCCACTTGGCGCCACCCCCACTCCTGATTGGCTGGTAGCATAGCCAATCAGGAGCCAAGGTACAGTCAAATTTGCATGTTTCTCTTTCATTATATAGGACTAGAGGCCTGATGCATGAAATTCATGCACAGGGGTGTGTATCCCTCAGCCCAGCCAGAATCCTCTCCAATCTGGGACTTCTAGAGAGATGTCTGACTGCCCATTTTGGCCTGGTCCTACTGGGATCCTACTGGGATCGGGCCAAAAAGGGCAGTTGGATATCCCTTGTACAACCCAGGACTGCTGGCTCCCAACTGCTCGCCTGCCTGCCTTCCTGATTGCCCCTAACCACTTTTACCTGGCAGCCAGATCACCCCCTAACCACTCCCCTGCCAGCCTTTTTGCCCCTAACTGCCCTCCCCTGCAGGCCTGGTCACCCCTAACCGTCCTCCCTTGAAGGCCTGGTTCCCCCCAACTGCTCTCCCCTGCAGCCTGGGTCCCCACCAACTGCCCTTCTCTGCAGGCCCGGTTGCCCCCAACTTCCGTCCTCTGCTGGCCTGGTCACCCCTATCTACCCTCCCCTGCAGGCTTGATTACCCCCAACTGTCCTCCTCTGCTGGCCATCTTATGGTGGCCATCTTATGTCCACATGGGGACAGCCATCTTGTGTGTTGGAGTGATGGTCAATTTACATATTACTCTTTTATTAGATAGAACTAGAGGCCCAGTGCATGAAATTCATGCCAGGGGGTGGAGGTCACTCAGCCAAGCCTGTACCCTCTCACAATCCAGGACCCTTTGGGCAGGGTCCCTAGCCTGGCCAGTGATCAGGGCCTATCAGGACTTTCCTTTCCCCAGCTGCTAGCAGCTGGCTCCACCCCCCACTGCTGCCACTGCTTGCCATCTGTGCAGCACTGTCCCCTCATCCCCCACCACCAGTTGCCTCCCTCGGCAGGCAGCAGGCTTGGGGTGTGAATGCTTGGCTGGCCTAGGCCTCCCTCTGCAGGGCAATCACTGGCTGGTGCCACACACCTCCTGCCACAGCATCGCTGGCTGGTAGCCTGGGCCTCCTTCTGTGGGGTGATCAATCACAGGGGCCCTCAGATTGATCGCTCTGAAGAGAGAGGCCCTGTCCACCTGGCAGAGGCTCCACGATTGATTGCTGCGCAGAGGGCCTTGGCCTCCCCTCTGCAGGGCGATCGTGGGGTGATGGTGGGGTCCCCCAATGAATCACATCACACCCACCTTGGCTGGCCTGGCGCCAATGTGTGTCATAACGTGGTCATCCAGACAGTCGTTCTGCTATTCGGTTGTTTGGTCAATTTGCATATTATACTTTTATGATTATAGATAGATGGGTATAGAGTTTTGGGGTGGGGGTGATGAAAAAGTTACAGAAATGGATAGTGATGCCCAGCCAGCATAGCCCAGTGGTTGAGCATTGACCTATGAACCTGGATGTCATGGTTCGATTCCAGGTCAGGGTACATGCCAGGGTTTCAGGCTCAACCCTCAGTTGGGGGCATGCAGGAGGCAACCAATCAATGTTTCTCTCTCCTCATTGGTGTTTCTGTCTCTCTCCCTCTTCCTCCCTCTCAGAAATCAAAATACGTATTTTTTAAGAAAAAGTGATGATGGTTCACATAACATTATAAATGTGCTTAATATCACTAAATGGTATATTATGTATATTTTACCACAATTTAATAAAAGAAAGCACAACAATACACATACATGTTCAATACTTTTGAATGCAGAGAAGTGAGAGATTGCTGTGGGCTGGCAATATCAGAAATAGTTGATTCTTGGGCTTAATACTTGCTTAGACACTACTGGGAACTGACATAGAGTGGAAGAGATTCACGCTCTGCTCTCATGAGCTTTAAACCTGAGCATTTTATTACTGTGTATTTAAAAGTATTTCCAACGTTTACCTCTTAGGGAATTAAGGGTGTTAGTTCAAATACATTAAAGAAGGGAACAAGCATATATGCTGAATATCTGATAGTGCCAATCACTATGTTAGATGCTTTCTGTAATCTCTTTTAGTTTTCATGATAAATTTAGGGAATAGTTGTTGTCCCATTTTATTGAGAAGGAAACCAAGTCTTTTCAGAAGTTAAATAAATTGCCCAAAGTCATTCATTTGTGTCAAAGCCAGAATACACACTTATGTGTTTTGTATACATCATGGTCCCTTATAAAGCTGTAATGTTACATTTACATTAAAAATTCATGGGATAAACTGAAGCAGTGCTCTTACCAAGATTAGGTAGAATCAGAGTGGGATGACCTGAAGAATAGGTCAGACATTCCAGATTCCCAAATATCATATTCATTTGAGTAGAATAAGAAAGTTTGTCATAACTGTCTACTCTTGTGCATGGAATAAATGCTCACTGTTAAAAAGGTATATCTACACCCTGTTTATTTACATTTGTTGCTCTTAAAGTGCCTGCTGATGAATCTGTTCATCCATGCTTAACACCTCAGAGTAAAATAACTTACAATGTATGAAACTAATGTAAAGAGATTTATAACTCAACTTTGTCATTACAATTTGACACACCTGTTCAGGGCCAGCTCTTCACATTTTTTTCTTCCTTTACTTGAAGTGGGAATTTCTTCATGGATTACAGTAACACTTTTTGACAAGCTTAGACTGGGTGCAGCTGCCTTGTAATGACAGAACACAATTGATAGTATCTCAGTAATGCATTCTTTTTTTTTTTTTTTTGGACTGTCAATGTTTATTACTGTAAAGGCACTCATTGTTAAATAGGCTGGTCTAATCTGTCCACTTTGTGTTTTCAGCAACAGTAGAGTATAACAAAGTAAGTTTACTTTCTAGCTATGCAATATTTGCTAGCTTTGGGGAAAATATACCTAGTTATTGTATTTTCTTTATGTACCATTATTTTAAAAGCAGCTATCTTAGTGTTCTCCAAATAAAAATTAAAACTTCTGCCCTAGCTGGTTTGGCTCAATAAATAGAGCATCAGCTCTCGGACTGAAGGGTCCTAGGTTTGATTCCGGTCAAGGGCACGTACCTGTGTTGCAGGCTTAATCCGCAGCCTTGGGGGCCCATGCTGGAGGCAACCAATCAATGTATCTCTCTCACATCCATGTTTCTCTTTCTGTGTCTCTTCTCTTCCCTTCCATTCTCTAAAATCAATGGAAAAATATCCTTGGGTGAGGACTGACAAAAAGAAAACCAAAACCCTCTGCTTCTAAAGTCTTCTCAAGTGGCAGTTGAGACCTTCCCAAGGTCATAAACCTCACAGGCACCTAAAGAAAATGTTAACCGAAACTCTCTTAAGGCAAATTCTTTAAAAGGAATCTGAAGAAACTATTCATGCCTTAAATACTACACTACATAAAACTCTATCTTTGAAGACAGTCATATCCTACACGAAGTTTTTTTCCCCTACTAGGCACTATAGGACTAGGCAATATAAGAAAGTATTTGGTTGCTGAAAGTACATGTGCATTCTCTTTTTACCTTGAATTTGTTTGCTACCAAATTGAGGGCCTTCCATTGGTTGTTTATGGAAAGTCTTAAAGAAAAAAGTCTGTGGTACAGTACTTTCCTATAAGGAACTTACTTTCTACAGTGGAAAATCTTAAGTATATCCTTACAAAATAGTTTGTTATATGGCCTAGAAGACTTCAGAAAGAGTAATCCTCATAATGAGACACTTCTCTGGAGAGATAAGATCTGATCTAGTACTGGAAAGGACAGAACAATTGTACATGCAGAGGTAAGAGGAAACAGCATTCAAATGTGCAAAAAGTATGCACAAAAGAATGAAGAAGTTGAATAGGAAGCAGAAAATTTATATAGAAAAAATAGCAGAGGAAATTCAATTGCCTAACCATTAGTATTTTTAACAAGTCGTCTTTGCCTTTCCAAATTACTTTTCTCTGATTTTGTATGCTTCTCCTGAGGGGATCCTGAGAAATTTTGGGCACTTTTCTTCCAGTTACAAATTTGCCTTAACTCCAGTTACCCTATCCAATTGCCTATCATGCCAGCAGACAGGTAATTACATATAGTATGAGAATACAGCAATGGCAACAATTACAAAGCACAGAAATGGCACAAAGAAGACTTCTTAGAGGAGGAAACATTGAGTCTTGAAGGATGATATACTACTATAACCATTCACCAGGTAAACCACCATTGATTCATCTCTTTGCCCCTAAAAACCAACACATTTGTAGTGTTTTCATTATCTTCAGATAAATATCCAGAAATGGATTTGCTGGATAATATGTTCTAGTTTTTAAATTTTTTTTAGTATCCCCCATTTTGCACCAATTTTCACATTTTCCTTTTAAAAAGTTATCCTATGTATTATTGCTAGAAAAAAAATGCTTCCTTAAATTCTGTTTTTTATAACACTCATATATGCATGTGTCTATAATTGATTTATTACTTTAGCAGTTTTAAGAATTTACTCTGAGGAAAAGATGGATTAGAATAACTATGTAAAATGCAAACAATATAGCTCTTTTCCATCGTGCAAGATGGCAGGTGAAAAGAAAACTGAGACGTCTGATACTAAGGAGAAGAAGCCTGATATTAAGGAGAAGAAACCTGAAGCCAAGAAGAAGTCTGATGCCAGCGGCAAGAGTCAGGTGCCTAAGAAGGGGAAGCCCCCACTGCAGCCAAAACCCGTCCTCCTCGGAGGAATTGGCAAGTATTCCCAGTCAGCTATGTATTTGCAAAAGGCCATGTACAAGAAGAAGTATTCGGCCCCTAAGTCCAGTATTAAAAAGAAAAAGGAGAAAGTTCTTGCTACTGTCACAAAACCAGTTGGTGGTGACAAGAAAGGTGGTACCCGAGTGGTTAAAGTCCGCAGAATACCTAGATCTTATCCTACTGAAGATGTGCCTCGAAAGCTGTTGAGCCATGGCAAGAAACCCTTCAGACAGCATGTGAGGAGATTGCGGGCCAGCATCACTCCTGGGACCATTCTGATCATCCTCACAGGGCGCCACAGAGGCAAGAGCGTGGTTTTCCTGAAGCAGCTGAGCAGTGGCTTGCGCAGGCCCAGACAGCAGGAGGGTGAGATCTTCGACACAGAGAAAGAGAAATACGAGATTACAGAACAGTGCAAGATTGACCAGAAAGCTGTGGACTCAACAGTTCCAGGGCTACCTCCACTCTCTGTTCACTCTCACCAGTGGGCTTTATCCTCAAAAACTGGTGTTCTGAATTTCTTATATGAACCTGATTAAATAACAACAACAACACACACAAAAAAAATTGCAAACAATATAGCCTATAAAATCATTTCACTGCGAGTATCCCAAGGGTAACTGAGACAACATGTACTTTGCAGTCCTGAACTAGTTTATTCATGCAAACAATAGAACTATTCAGCATTGCAGCCAACCCAAAGTGTTTGTAAACATCTCTGACTGGGAAGGGTGTTAAACCTATACAGCTTTTTAATCCAGGTAATAATTGTAATGGGTAGCTATAGCTATCCAACTATTATTTACTAGGAGACTGACCTACAGAAATTTACTCCGACAGGACCAGCAGCCTTGGAGAACAGTCCTGCAATACTTCACACCCTTTCATGTTTGCTTCTCAGAATGTCAGCCTTCTATCAAAGAAGGAACTGTCCAATTTAACAAATACTTGCTCACTCACTCCTTCATTCCACGTTGGAACTACCCATTCCCCATCTATGTGCTTTCTCTTTAACCACTGAACACAGTTTAGCTGGTAAAATGCTTGCTCTGAATTTCAGTCCAACAAAATTTTGGACTGCCATGTGTCGTGCTATACCAGGTGACATAGTTTCTACCCTCAGAGAGCTTGCCACTTATTTCTAACAATGAAACCTCCTTGCATAAAGCAATCTATATATTTATTTAAAAGGCTAATATGCTAAGTGTACAACCGTCCAGCCGGTCGCTATGATGCTCATTGACCACCAGGGGGCAGAACCTTAACACAGGAGCTGCCATGACGTGCACTGGCCATTTACAGATAAACGGAACCCTGGACCTGGCACCCGCAAAGCAACATTCGGCTTCCCCCAAGTGGAACACAGGCCCTGTCACCTCCCCAGAGCAACAGCCCACCAAATCGCAGCCAAGACCTCATGGTGCAAAATGTAGCCCACAGCCCAGCTCAGCCCAGAAACAGTGGCTGTGGGCACCGGGTAATGACGTCATGTAGCAACGCCTGGCTTCCTCTCCCTTGCAACAACTAACCTCTTTGGAGTATCTTTAGCCCAGGAACTCGGCTTGCTTCATAGCCAGGTGCAAACATTTTACACTTTAACTGAATGTCTGTGAAGTGTTTTCCTGTGCCTCATCTCATTTGATCTTCACAGAAGTCATGGATTAGGTAAATAGGAAACTCGGTGGAATCCTATTTTCTTTTCATTAGCCTAGAAACAGAGATTTTAGAAACTTAGAAACTTAACTGAAAAGAAGTAAGAAATGGTGGACCTTGAAAATGACTTCAGTTTTTCTGTCTGTGCAGAATATAGTCAAACACTGCTGCAGTTAAATATTTCATCCTTCGTTCTCCCTGCACGATCTACAATAATAATCTGCTTCATGTTGGTATTTACTGCTGTGTTGCTGACAATTACCTTAAAGAGAAGTTGGGGTGCTTCACTGGACTGGAAAAAGTTTAGGTAAATCAGAAAGCAGGTCTAATTAAGCAAGTTTATATATATAAAGCTCTTGCTGGCGCCAATTGCATGTGTATGTTTTGATCTGTCATTGTGGATCGTGAATTTGGTGGACACTTCTATTATAGAGAAAGGGCGAATAGCGATATTAAAATATTTCTTCTAATAAATTTACTTTCAATATGCATGAATTTGTGCACCAGGATACTAGTTATTGAGTAATTAGGTTCAAAGCAGGGAGATGTAGTCCACATACAAATGGAACAGAAGGAAGTTAGTTCAGAAGACTAAGAGATGAGAGTAGTCTAGAGCAATCTGAAGGGAGCTATGGTTTGGAATAGGCCCTGGTCACTGGAAAAGTCCTTGATTAAGAGTATCTCATTGTCTCATAAGAGTCAGCTAAAAGTTAATGGTTAAGAGCTTATGATGAAAACAAGTAAGCCCACTGCGTGGGAGAACATATTTGCCAATATCATTTCCAACATTTACAGGAAACTCATACAACCTAACAAAAGGAAGATAATCCAATCAAAAATGGGCAAAGGACCTAAATAGACACTTTTTGAAAGAGGACATTCAGAAAGCCAAGAGACATATGAAAACATGCTCAAAGTCACTAATCAACAGAGAGATGCAAATCAAAACAACAATGAGGTACTGTCTCACACCTGTCAGAATAGCTGTCAACAAATCAACAAACAACAAGTGCTATGGAGGATTCTGAGAAAAAGGAGACCTTGTGCACTGCTGGTGGGAATGCAGACTGGTGCAGCCACTGTGGAGAACAGTATGGCGTTTCCTCAAAAAATTAAAAATGGAATTGCCATTTGACCCAGTAATGCCACTTCTAGGAATATATCCCAAGAAAACAGAAACACCAGTCAGAAAGGATATATTCATCTCTATGTTCACAGCAGCACAATTTACAATAGCTAATATTTGGAAACAGCCTAAGTGCCCATCAGCAGATGAGTGGATTAGAAAACTGTGGTACGTCTACACAGTGGAATATCACACAGCTGTACAAAGAAGGAATTCTTACTGTTTGCAACAGCATGCATGGAACTGGAGAGCATTATGCTAAGTGAAAGAAGCCAGTCAGAGAAAGATAAATACCACATGATCTCACTCATTTGTGGAATATAAAGAACATTATAAGCTGTTGAACAAAAATAAATAGAGGCAAAGAAACATAGAACATATTGTCAAACTACAACCGGAAGCTAGGGGAGGGTTGGGAGAGGATAAAAGATCAACCAAAGGACTTGTATGCATGCATATAAGCACAACCAGTAGACACAAGACACTGGGGGGGGGAGGGAGAGTTTGAGAGTAAGTGCCAGGAGGTAGAAGAGGACAGAAGGAGGTCAATGGGCACAGGGGGGTGGGGAGGAGGAGTCATATGTACTACTATTTATAATACCTTAATAAAATTTTTTTAAAAAGAGCTTATGATGTCATATTGCCTGAATTCAAATCCTAGTTCTGCTACTTAACAGCTGTATAACCTTAATCTCTTTGTGCCTCACTTTCTTCAATTAGTAGTTATCCAATAGGATTAAATTACAGTTGACACATGTAAGTGCTTAGATTGGTGTCTAGCATCTAGTAAGTACTTACAAAGTATTTTCAATATAATAATAATATAAACTGAGTTTAGGAGAATGAATCGGAAGTAATCATTTGGATTAAAGAGGAAGTGCATTAAAAAATGTGGAAATGTGACAGCATATAGATGTAAAAGACTTGGGACATGTGGGCAATGAAGTAATTCAATAAGACAAGATGGAGGCATTGGTAAAGGAAAGGGAGGAGAGAAGAGGCTGAAAATATGCATTAGAGTCACATCTTGAAGGAACTTCTATGCTCTGATATAGAGTTTAAACCTTAAACTGAGAGTAGCCATCACTTCTTTTAAGCAGGAAATGACATGATTAAATTTGTACTTTAGGAATTAATTCTGTTGACTATATTGCTTGCCCATCACTTTGTTCTTATCTTTATGATAGTTGCTGTAATTTATCTCTTATTTGTTTTCTGTTTGAGGTACAGTTCTTTTCAAAGTATTGTCCATTTACCACAAATTTACAAAATATAGATTTTTAAGCTTCCATGCTGGAATTACTGAATCAGAATCTGCAGATAGATGGCTTAGATAATCTGTTTTCACAAATTTCCTATATATCAAGTGTATCAAGTGTTATCTTAAAATGTGAGAACCATAGGTTTAGTGCAAAAGATATAGGCTTTCAAAATAGATAGGCCTAAATATAAAACCTGATCCAGTTCCTGACAAGCTATACACCACAGACAAATTATGTAGCCTCAAGTTCAAGTCTCAGTTGCCCCTTATGCCAAATGGAAATAATAATATTCTATTATAGTATTGTGGAAATGAAAAGAAGCAGCATATGTAAAATGATTAATTCATAATAGAACCTCATGCATATTGCCTTCCTTTCCAAGCTTATACATTTATTGCCTATATCTAGTGAGAAAAGGAAACTATGTCATATTTATCTTATTGTTTCCAGTTTCTAACACAAAGCCTAACAGAGTAGGTATGCATAAATGTTTTGTAAATGTGTAAATGATGAATTTATGGGGAGGGACCAGAATTTCTGAGACCTATTATAAGACTAGTGCTATATAGTCTTAAGCAAGAGTTGGTAAGGGTCTGAACCAGAGGCATCATGCTTGAAAAAAAAAGTGGAGGTTTTATCTGAGGTTACCAGGCAATAAGATTTTCTCTGGACTGGTATAGCCATAATATAAACTCACAAGCTAGCCTACTTCCTCTAAAGCAGACACTGAGACGGTAGTCCATCGTGTGAAACTGCCACTTAAGAAATTAGCAAACCAGTCTTAAATCCAGCTTTTCAACTCACTCCACATACCACTTTTATCCAGATGAAAAAGAATCTTTTCTAAACATCTCCACCGGAAATTCCAGAGACTTACATCCTAGCAAAGCAAGATAGTCTCAGGACTTGCTACATGAGAATCCATCTGTCTGTTTTTATAGTCCTACAATGGACCAACTTGAAATTTCTCTGTTTAAAACTTTTGATGTAATTAGAATGTAAATTATAACCAGTTAGTCTAGCATTTAGGTTCAACTTTGATATAGTAGGTATCAAACCTATTTTTTCAGGTTTGTAACCTCAAAGAATGTTCAGTGTTAGGTTTGCCATAGTCCTTATTTGACTGTTTTTTGAATAGTTCATTAATGATTTAACAGGCAAGTCAGTTTAATAGATATAAACTTATAAAGCAAATACCTGTGGAGTCACTAACCCACTGTTCAATTTCTAAGGATCTACAAAGTATCAAACACTGCTTGGGACTCAGGATACAGAGTTAACAAGGAAAGTTCCTTCATTTTTGCTTAGAAACTGAAAAAAAGAAGTAACTATGTGAATAGATAATGACAACTCTACAGGATAATACAAGGCTAGCGGTACAGATCCATTCCTTACCACCTTGCTCTTCTCTATGGAGAGTCCATTGGTAATGAAATAACCTAAACCTATATTTGTTTTTCCTATTCAGTTCTTGCAACAAGTGAAAATAGTATGTTCCTTGCAGCAAATGGAAACAGTTTACTGAGTAAAATCATTCCATGACTATCTCCTATACTGATTCAAGGACTATAAAGTGTTTGGAAGGAAGAAAATTTAAAAAGGGGAAAAACACAATGAGCATGCTTGTTGAAGAGAAGTGAAGTGGTAGAAAGCTCTAGAAGAAGTACCAGGTGACCTGCCTTCTCACAAGCTGTGTGACCATCATTTTAACTTAGTGAGTCTCGGTTTCCTCCTCTCTAAGTGGAGATAAAAGTTCTTTTTTGCCCGACTTAATTATTGTATTACATGTGAAAGTGCTTTGTAAACTTTGAAATGTAAGACCTTAAAGGATTAAAAGTCTTAGATAAAAGTATAGGTAGGGGACTATTCATTAATACTACATTTTCCTTTGCGAATAGTTAATGGTAGCTTTGATTAACAAGAAAACTAGCTTTTTACAGAATGCCGTAGTGAAAAATTAGGCCTAGGATCATGGAATTCATTGTCACCGCTGAGTGGATGAGGCCTTCTAAGTCATTCCTGATCTCATTAACAAAATAATTATTATAGTCTGGAACCTTAGTACATTTTAAAGCACAGTTCTACCATCTGCTCCTCTATTTAATTTTCACAGCCTGGGTCCCCCAAGAGTATAGCAAATTTAGGGACTTGCCCTGGACTCTTATACTAAAGAGATTTCCTCCAATTAGCCCCCACAACCTGCAACTTAGAATTTGACTATCTAAAGGCAGGTGAATTATTTTAGAATGAGCAAAGTAGGTTCACCAAATAAACAGAAAGAGAGAGAGATACCTTTTTGAAATTTGATACTTCAGAAAAATCAAAGTAGTCATGAGAAAAATCAGAATTTTGTCAGACTTCTGAGACTTACTTTACAGTGCAGCATTACTTTTCTTCTAAGTTACAAATGGTGCATAATATATGCTTAGGACTTCTAATGTTCTTACTTTCGGCCCTGGGACACCTCTCAGAACTCTAGTACATCAGGGATCAATGGAAAGATGCTTCCTATAATTGTTCATACCTTCCCCTGCTTCCCCTGCTCTACCAATGCCAATTTACCTCCAGAAAAGTGCTGCTATTAATGAGCGATGATTTGCCCCAGGCATTTTTTAGAAGAAATCCAGAGAAATTCAACTCTTTGGCCTGAGGTTACACATCTAATCATTATTTCTAATGAAGAGAACTAATAGTATTAAGATGATGGTGGTGGTGGTGATGATTAGGATAAAATTTATCAAATACCTACTGCAGCCCCATATGCTATGCTAGGTGATATGTATTCATCATTTCATTTAATCTTTCCAATAATCCAGCATTTAAGTATTTTTTCTATTTTAGAGATAAAATTGATCAGTGATGAAAAGAGGTGAAGAAACTTCAAGGATACAAAAAAGTAACTGGTAGACCTAAAATTCAAGCCAGGGCTGTCTGTATTTGAAGCTCATGACCTTTCCCTGTAGTATTCTGCTGTCAGGTTGGAATGAAGACTAGAATCCAGGTTGTTTGGCTAGAAGATGAATATCCTAGCTGCAGTTTACCATGGAGCCAGTGCTATCAGGCAGCACTTCTTTTGAATGCCAATTTTAACACATCTTTTCAAGCTTTTCATTTATACTTCAAGTACAGAAAAATCCAAATATTCATCTTCTTTCTTTCTGAAGAGAGCTTTGTTGTTACTTAGTTCTTGTTTTGTAGTTGTCAAGATAGTGACTTGTGTGACTTCCTTCTGTAATTTGATACTTGGGTGTGTTTTTATAGGAGAAATTCACATAACCTAAAATTAATCATTTTTAAATGTACAATTCAGTGGCATTTTTTAAAAAATATATTTTATTGACTTTTTACAGAGAGGAAGGGAGAGGGATAGAGAGTTAGAAACATCGATGAGAGAGAAACATCGACCAGCTGCCTCCTGCACACCTCCTACTGAGGATGTGCCTACAACCAAGGTACATGCCCTTGACCGAAATCAAACTCGGGACCTCTCAGTCCGCAGGCCGACGCTCTATCCACTGAGCTAAACCGGTTTTGGCTTCAGTGGCATTTTATACATTCCTAATGTTATCTCTATCTAGGTGATACGTGTTCATCACCCACATACCCATTAAGTAGTCAACCCCATGTCCCCTGCCAGACTCTGGCAACCACTGTTCTGCTTTCTGTCTCTATGGATTTGCCTGGTCTACATATTTCATACAATATGTGACTCTGTGCCTGGCTTCTTTCACTTGGATTCCTCCACATTGTAGCATATATCAGTAATTCCTTATTTTTTATGGTGAAAAAATTCCATTGTGTGGTTATACCACATGTTGTTTATCCATTCATCTGTTGATGGACATTTAGATTGTTTTCACCTTTCAGCTATCCTATCTAATAAAAGAGTAATATGCAAATTGATGGTACCTTCGCTACACCCAATAACCATGCCCACAAGCCAATCAGGAGTGATATGCTAATTAACACCCAACCAACATGGCTGCTGCCCATGGCAGGGCAATTTCTGGGTTCCCAAGGCTGAGGGAAAAGGCCTCTGATAAGGGGCCTTTTTTCCCCAGCCTTGGGGTGGGCTTGGGGCGGGGGTGGATCGGACCCGTGGCAGGGTGATCCACTGGGTTCCCAAGGCTGGGGGAAAAGGCCTCTTTCAAGAGGCTTTTTTCCCCACCTTGGGGCGGGCTTGTGCCAGGGCTGAGGCGAAGCCAACCAGTGATCAGCTGGATCACAGGGCGATTGCTGGCAGGGGTCTCCTGGCCGAGGTCCCCTGCCAGGACCAGCCTTGGGCAGGCTGGGGCTGGGACGGAGTCAGCCCGCAATTGGCCCCATCGAAGGGTGATCGTTGGCTGAGGTCCTCTGACCAAGGTGCCCTGCCCAAGGACGAAAGCCTCCGCCAGAGGGGGTGAGCCGTCATTAGGACATCCCCTGAGGGCTCCCAGGATGTGAGAGGGGGCAGGTTGTGCTGAGGGACCTCCCACCCCCAGTGCAAGAATTTTGCCTTGGGCACCCAGCCATCACCCTGCTCAGCTCAGCCCTGGCTGCCTGCGACCACCTGGCCTTGGGGGCTGGGCACTCGCCGCCACTTATGCTCACAGTGCCCGGGGGCCAGGCACTCCCTGCCACCCACCACGGCTGCTGCTGCCACTTTCCCACCCAGCACCCGGGGGCTGGGTGCTCGCTGCCACTGCCGTTTCATCTCCACCCCCGGGGCCAGCGCTCATGCCACTTGGCCCCGCCCCCGCTCCTGATTGGCTGGTAGCATAGCCAATCAGGAGCGAAGGTACGTCAAATTTGCATGTTTCTCTTTTATTATATAGGATTGCTGAAAGTTATCTCACAGATAACATTTCCAACTCCCTACCTTGGTTGGGACCAAAATAAAATCTGGTTCTAGTTGGGCCTCTAGGTTACCAAGATGTATAATCTACTTTTACAGGTTCCATATTACCTCATCATTTACAGCTCTAATTTTCTGTTTCCTCTTTATTTCTAGTACCTTGGAGTTTCTCTTTGTTTCTTTCTTTCTAACGTACTACTGAGTAATACTTTTTTAATATTTTTGTTGTATTTTATCTACTCTTTCTATTTCTGTTGAAAGAATTTCAGGTTAACTTGATCCATATCTTTTTAGGAATATATACCAGGGCCGTTTCCCTGTTTACAAGGTCCTGTTTATTAAGGGCAAAGAGCAAGAATATACATTCTAACCTGGATATTCAGAAGAACATACAAATACCATATGTACATATGTGTGTGTGTATTTGTGTAGAATTTAAAACAAGCTTAACCACCATAGGCTATTTCAATTGATAATTCAGAACTTTGCATTAGTCTTTCAAGAATTAACTGATGACTACTAATTTTTTTTTTTTTATGATTACTACTTTTAAACACTACTGAGGAGTAACAAGTTACACTAAATTTCATTTCTGGTTAAGTGCCTCATTTAGGGATGATTTGATAGCTTATAAAATGTCACTTTTTTTAATGAGTTGTAATAAAATCTGTTTCAGTGGCTACTTTTTCAGAGATACAGAACTATACTGAACCACGTAGTGTGGCAACATGGGGATAGAGAGAAAACATAGGTTATTGGGTAAGAAAGACTAGGTTTGAGTTCTAATTCCAGCACTCTTAACAAGTCATATAATATTCACAATCTATACTAATAAAATGGTAATATGCTAATTAGACTTGGTTGACTGGACATCTTTCAGACATCCGACTTCCTTCCAGACAGTTAGGGAGTGACCAGGCCGGCAGGGGGGCCATTAGGGAGCGACCAGGCCAACAAGGAGGTAGTTATGGGGGGACCAGGCCGGCAGGAGGGCAGTTAAGGGGCGACCAGGCTGGCAAGCAGAGGCAGTTAGGGATAATCAGGCAGGCAGGTAGAGTGGTTAGGCACAATCAGGCAAGCAGATAGAGTGGTTGGGGTGATCAGACAGGCCAGCAGGTGATCAGTTAGAAGCTAGCAGACCCAGATTGCAAGAGGGATGTCCAACTGCTAGTTTAGACCTCAGCCCGGCCTGTACCTTCTCCAATCCAGGACCCCTCGGAGGATGTCCGACTGCCAGTTTAGGCCGGGCTGAGGGACCCCCGCCCTCACCCCATGCACAAATTTCATGCCTCTAATAAGAAATATACTCACATATACTGGCTGGTGTGGCTCAATGATTGAGCATCAATCTATGAACCAGTTTGATTCCGGGTCAGGGAACATGCCCAGGTTTGGGGCTTGATCTCCATTAAGGGGGCATGCAGGAGGCAGTCCATCAATGATTTTCATTATTGATGTTTCTCTCTCTCTCTCCTCCTCTCTGAAATAAATTAAATATATATATATATGTATATATATATATATATATATATATTCATATATATATTCACATAAAAATTGCTAATCTGCAGAATACTCGGAACTTCTGATGTGTAACTGATGAGCACTGATAATTCCACTATTTCATCTATCAAATATGTAATGAATGCCTGTCATGTGTAAAATAGTATTCTAGATATTATAGGAGAATACAGAATTCTTCCCTATGGGATCTTACAGCTCAGAGAAGGAGCAGTAAGTTAAATATACAAACAAGTGAGTACAAAGCTGTAGAAGAGCAGTGACAGTTATACTACTGATGAAAAGCTCCAGTGGAGGCTATTAGTTCCAAGCAGTTCAGCTTCTCATTTTAGTGTGACAAAGGGTGTTTTCATACCAGGCAGCCAAGCCAGAGCGCAGGCAGCATCGGAGACCCATTCCTGAACCTGATTATCCAGCTGTCCTGTCTCTACAAAATCAACATGTATTTCCAGTCACTTTGTCTGGTGTGTCCTCTCAGATTTAGCAAGAGGATCCTTCACTTGGACATTCTTTGTAGGACACAGGAGAAGTGCCAGGAGACACATCTACGAGTTACTGGGCAACTCCCAGTTAGACATGAAATGTTAATCACAACACCCAGAGTTTCTTAAAAATCTAATAATATAAAATAATGCAGGGAAATTATCCAAGCAGTGTTCTCTAAGTCCAAAAATTAGAGAAGACTGTGAGCAGGACAGTGGGAGAGACAAGACAGAAAAGAAGAGCCCTGGCTGATTTGGCTCAGTGGACAGAATGTCGGCCCAAGGACTGAAGAGTCCTGGGTTCAATTCCGGTTAAGGGCATGTACCTCAGTTGCAGACTGGATCCTGGCCCTGGTTAGGGAGCATGCAAAAGGCAACCAATCAATGTGTCTCTCTCACATTAATGTTTCTCTCTCTCTTTCACCTCCCTTTCACTCTTTCTAAAAATCAATGGGAAAATATCCTTGGGTAAGGATTAAGCAAAAACAACACAAAAGGCAGAAAATAAAAAATAATAGCTATTCACAAGCAACTACCAACACATAAGAAACTATAAATATGATAAGTTTAGGAAAATCCATCCTGAGCCAGCCCTTCTGTCTGGGAGGATCAGAGAGGCAAGAGTAACAGCATTGGATTGTAGGGAAAAGGAGGGGCAGGGTAGGAAGCTGTCAGGAGACCTGGATTCAAGTATAAACCCTGCCACTGACTAACAGGTAGTCTTGTGTAAATCACTTGCCCTCATATGGTTTCATTTTCTTCATATAGTGGCTCTTTGCACTTGTTGATCTGTCATATTTCTAAAGGTAAATGAAAAGTTGGTAGGATTTTGAGTGTAAAGCTGATGGAGCAGGAAGTCTTTCAGGTGGAGAGAGCCACATTATTTAAGGAACAAAAGGAAAATAATGTAAAACTTGAACACTGGGCTCTTCTTAATAAATAATTTGCTTCCATAAAATAATGATGAAGGTGGTCCAAGAATGATTATCCATGTCTTCTCCTATTAAACTACTAGTAGCCCTGCACACAAATCCATGCGCCAGTAGCTCTGCTGGGCCTGGCCGCTCCACGCCTGCTGCCCAGAGGCCCTCTGCAGCCAGGTGCAGAACGCTTGCCACGGTAACGAAGCAAGCATTCTGCCAGGCCACTCACACTGCCCGCTTTCAGCAGCTGCCTCCCCCCAGCCCCCCAGGACTGGGCAACTCCCAGGGGCTGAGAGGTCTGGCACCACCATCTTGTGGCTATGGGCGCCACCATCTTTGTGCCGGAGTGATGGTTAATTTTCATATTACCCTTTTATTAGATAGGATGGCCTGCTTATATAGCCCCAGTGCTAATGTGATTCCTAGTATAAAGTTGGTGCTTATTGAATATTTGTGAAAGGGAAGGGAGGGAAGATAAATGGAAGGGAATTAGGGGAGAAGGGAAGGAAGCAAGTTAGCTGGTTAAGGAAGTCCCTTCTCAGTAGGTACCACATTTTGTGGCAGGGATCCTGTATTTAATGATCTTTCATATCTGCATTCTGTTTACTTAGAATGCTTTTATTATAAACTGTATATGTGCTCAAAGAGCTCAAACTATGGTGGCTTTTGGAAGGTTCCTTTGTTGCGTGTACATAGTGTCATAACAGGTCATTTCTGCCCGGCCAGGCAATGTCATGGACTCAGATGGTACTGCTTTGTGGATGAGCTATATCTTTTTCCTCCTTAATTTTTACTGCAGATAATAAATATTTTATGCCTGGAAAGACAGTTCATTTATTCAACAGGTGCTTATTAAACACCTCAAAAAAATCTAGGCACTGTGTGAAATACTTGGAATGCAGAGATGTATAATACAGACAAGGTCCCCTGCTTTTGTGATGCTTTTAGTATCATGGGAGAATCTCACATTAAATAAAAAATTATATTATAATTAGTGCAATTGTGATAAATGTTTTAAAGGGACTGTACAAAATATTATGAGAAAAACGTGCATTAATTTAGAGGAGTGGGATCAGGAAAGTAAAATTAAAATTTTAAAGATCTTAAATATTTTATTATTTGAAATATACACTGAGTGGCCAGATTATTATGATCTCTGAACACATAATAATCTAGCCACTCAGTGTATATTCTATATAATAAAAGGCTAGTATGTAAATTGTCCCATCAACCAGGAGTTTGACCAGTAGGCAGGCCAGCCAGCTGCCCATGTCCCTTCCCCCTGGTCAGGCTGGCCGGACCTCTCCCCTTCCCCCCCATGTACGAATTCATGCACCAGGCCTCTAATATAGGCCCAGGATATATATATATACACACACACACACATATACATACATACATACATACATACATACACACTGAGTGGCCAGATTATTATGCATTCAGAGATCATAATCTGGCCACTCAGTGTAAAAGGATAAGATTACCCCCATAAATTGTTGATTATATTAGGTATATCTAAATTTGGAAAGTTAGAATTGTCCACAGAAGTATAGAATCATTAGAAATTCAATCCGTTAATAAATTACTGAAAAGGAAGACGTTATTTACCCAAGAACACACAGCTTGCTTCTTGCAGGGCTAGAACTTAAACAGAGGTTTGCTAATCCTCCCATTACCTCTCCTCAGTGACTTAAAAAAGATATTATATACCAAATATAGATCAGCCATAGCCAAAAGAGTGATTAAATAACCATTCTGTACAAACTTGTATATTGAGTGGGGGAAGGTGTTTAGAGAGTAATAAGTTAGGCAAATGCAAATATAAAAACATATATAAAAAATGACCTATCAGGCTTATTGAACCAGTCATAGTAAAGCCATGGCGCACAAACCAAAGAGGGAACTACCCAGTTGAATTAGTTAAGATACATTTTAAGGAATATGTTTCTATTTCTTTAAAATATAAATACTGATGACTAAGTACAGCTTTCCAAGTAGAAGTTTTTAAGACCCATTTTATTCATGTGTAATATTATGACATGTAAATTATTTTGACTGCTTTGCAGCCTTAGTGGTCTCTCAGGTTAATCATTGTTCCTTATATTTTGTTCCAACATGTGTTTTCCCTAGCATACTTTTTCATTATGGATAGTGTAGCAATTAGCTTCAACATTTAAGTCTTCTTATATTTTTACTTGAAAGATTTGGAATTAATGAAATAGTACTATTCATACCAGAGATTGTGAAATTAATTCAATCATTGAAACTATAAGATGTATGAAACTTCAGGGAGAAGTTCAGACTCGAATTAAAAAGAGCACCTAAGACAGTGCTGAGCATATACTCAACTTGAGTGAGCATATAATGAATAGGAGAAACAAAAAGTTACAAAGTATTAAGATAAACCATATGAAATTCTATTTTTAACGTTATATTAGCTAAACAGTTGTGACTTTGTGATTCGACTTATTAAACAAAATGATCAAAAAGGTCATCTATAGTCTGATATCAGCAGATGTATTTATTAAATTTAAGTAAATGTATATTGACTATACTCTAGAATTTAATAAATGAGAAGTTCTGACAGTTGAATTAACTTTTAATTTTGTATAAAATTGCGATTTAAATGTAGGCAGGTGGCAAAATTATTTCAGAAACTAAAAATATTCTAAAAGAACTAGATTACTTCTCAGTTATTCACATGTCATGATTGTGAAGGTATTGAAGAAATACTTATTTGATAACCAAGCTTTAATGGTGTGGTATGGACTGAAGTTAACTAGGGTATTTTGCTTTCAGACTCTCCCTATGCTGACCAGGGTATTACTGCCACGTCTTTTATTTCTCTCCCAGTCCTTAGTCCCAATGCTGACACTCTCCAAGTTTATCTTAGAAAAATCAGGTGAAAAACAAAGGGAACTAATCATTGTGAAAATGAACTGTCAGTTGCTTTACTAGACAGTATATATATTATTCCATTTAATTTTCACAATAACCCTATGGGACAAATGTTACTTTTATTTTATAGTTGAAAAAACTGAGACCTAGAAAGGTTAAATAACTTGTCCAAGGTCACACACAGTTTGTTAGTGGTATAGAGCTAGTCTTCAGACATTCTTATTTTCACTCTATACCATGCTACTCTTCTTATTGTTTGCTTATTTATATTTTATGCATCTTAAAAGTGTCTTGTTTACTTATAATAAATTCACACATGAGTAAAACAAGAAGATTGCCATTTTTTTCTTTTAAAAATGTAATACGGGAAAACACATTTAAGTCTTTTTCTTTCTTTTTAAGGATGAACGTGAAGCCAGAGAAAATGTGAAGAGAGAGCAAGATGAGGCCTACCGCCTTTCACTCGAGGCTGACAGAGCAAAAGTAGGTTTGGCCAAGGGACTTCTGGGATAAAGAACTCAGACCTAAATATTTTTTTCATTACTTAAGTGCCAGCCCTTTTATCACTTTGATCCCCCAAAAATGTTGGGTTTGCAATGGAGAAAGCTAGATTCAATTAACAGAAAGAACATAATTTTACCTCTGGATCCTTAAAATATGGAGTGGTTCATTTTGACAAGATAAAAGTTTGTTGAGAATCATAAAAATGAAAACAAAATGGGCATATTATGTTTTATTTTATTTTTAATGAGTATAACCTAACAATTTTTTTAAAGCTTTCAGGTGATTCTAATGTGCAGTCAGGGCCGAGAACCACCGATTTATTTAATGCTTTTTGAGCACCTGCTTATGTACTGGACATCGAAGGAGGGTAAAATGAAAGAGCCACAGTTTCCACCCTCAAAAATGTGGTAAAGAGTAGATTAAGTCAAGAGCACAGATAGCTGTAACACATAGGCAAGGATTCTAAATGTCATAAGGGAAGCACTAAGTTCTGTGAGAATTCAGTGAACAGGAATTCAATAGAAAGAATTTTGGTGTTTTTTGTTTTGTTTTGTTTTGTGTTTTAGCTTTTCTGAAAAGCCGAGAAGTGAGAATGGAGTGGGGAGGGATCCTTAGAAGAGGCTGTATATGTGAACTGGATGAAGAGGGTTGGGAGAGAAAAAGTAGTATTTGCTAACAGCAAAGAGTGCGCAGTAGAGGCTGACATGAATAAAGCCTGATATTTTGGTAAATCAGTGGTCAGCAAACCGTGGCTCCCGAGCCACATGCGGCTTTTTGGCCCCTTGAGTGTGGCTCTTCCACAAAATACCACGTGCAGGCGCGCATGTACAGTGCGATGGAAACTTCATGGTCCATGCGCAGAAGTTGGTTTTCAGCTCTCAAAAGAAATTTCAATCGTTGTAATGTTGATATTTGGCTCTGTTGACTAATAAGTTTGCCGACCACTGGAGAAAAGGAAACATAGCCAAAAAGACTAGAAAGGAAGATGAGACAACAGTCTTAATGAATGCAACATTACTCAGAGCTACCTAGGTATTTGAATAGGAACCCAATATGAACAGAGAGCTATGCTTTGTTGTTGCTTTCATTTTTATTCTTATTCCAGAGAGAAATACTTCTATTACCATAGTGCACCTCTGGGTCATGATGAGACTTAGCTCTATTTTTCTTCTTTTTATTTTCTTTCTTTCTTTTTTTTTTTTTTTTAAGTGTTTATTGAGTGCTGGTTCCCTTTCTCTTTTATCAACAGAGGGAAGCTCATGAGAGAGAAATGGCAGAACAGTCTCGTTTGGAGCAGATTCGAAAAGAACAAGAAGAGGAACGTGAGGTATGGCACAATTTGAAAATGTTACTCAAAAGCTAGGTTTGTGTCCTCTGCATTTGATACTGAGACTGTTAATAGTTCTTAGAACTTCTTTCCACATTTCCCGGACTCATTTTAGTATGGAAGATCTTCTCCTTCCCTAATCTGTTGTATAGAATTCTTGAAAACTTGACCTTAGACTAGATTCATAGATTTCTATTCCTTTCCCTATTTCTTGCCTGACAAATGCTTCCATTCTTCCTGGATATTGTCTCACCCAAAAAATATAGAGATTTTATTGACAGCCTTTTCTTTTTTTAGCTTTTTAAAAAAAATCTTTATTGTTAAAAAAATAAAATGAAATAAAATAAAAAATCTTTATTGTTGAGAGTATTACAGACTTCCCCTTTTATTCCCCCTAAGCTCCCCTCCACCTAGTTCCCACCCTGCCCCAGACCTTCACCACTCTATTGTTGCCTGTGTCTTTAGACAGTGCATATATGCATGTAAGATCTTTTGGTTCCCTCCCCACCCCCTTCCCTCTGAAATATTTTATTCATCAGTTTACTTTACTCATTAGATTTCTTGTTTGTTTATTTTCATTTTTAGATTCACTTGTTGATAGATATATATTTATTGCCATTTTATTGTTCATATGTTTTTTTCTTTTCTTCTTCCTCTTCCTCTTCCTCCTCCTCCTCCTCCCTTCAACATTTCATCTAATACTGGTTTGGTGATGATTGAACTCCTTTAGCTTTTTCTTGTCTGTGAAGCACTTTATCTGATCTTCAATTCTGAATGATAGCTTTGTTGGATAGAGTAATCTTGGTTGTAGGTTCTTGCTATTTATTATTTTGAGTATTTCTTACCACTCCCTTCTGGCCTGCAAAGTTTCTGTTGAGAAATCAGCTGACAGTTGTATGGGTGCTCCCTTATAGGTAACTAACTGCTTTTCTATTACTGATTTTAAGATTCTCTCTTTGTCTTTAACCTTTGTATTTTAACTAGAGGCCCGGTGCATGAAATTCTTACATGAGGGGGAGGAGTCCCCTCAGCCCAGCCTGCAGTGACAACGCCAACAGCGTCCTGCGCCCCAGCCTCTGGCCAGAGGCCCTTCCACTGCACAGCCTGAGTGAGGAACACTGGGCTCGTCACTGGGGGTGACTGTGAGCCCAGTGTCCTGTGCCCTGGTCTTTGGCCAGAGGGCCCCCCTCTGTGCCCCAGCCTCTAGCAAGAGGCCCCCTCCCTCCATTCACCCAGTGTGCAAGACACTGGGCTCACAGTCGCTGGGGCAATGCCACCAGTGTACCCTCCTCCCTCCCACCCCCTGCAATGGACACTCCCATCTTTGTTGCGGAGTGATGGTTAATTTGCACATTACACTTGTGCCAGTTAAGATTATGTTTCTTGATGTGGGCCTTTTTGGGTAGGTCTTATTTGGGACTCTCTGCACTTACATTTGTCACTCAGTTTCTTTCACCAGGTTGGGGGAGTTTTTTGTCATTATTTCTTCGAATAGGTTTTCAATATCTTGCTCTCTCTCTTCTCCTTCTGGCATCCCCATAATGTGAGTGTTGGTACATGTAAGGAGCCTCTGACAACCTCAAGTTGTCCCAGAGGCTCCTTATATTATCTTCATATTTTTAGATTGTTTTTTCTTTTTGTTCTTCTGGTTGGATGTTTTTTGCT
The DNA here is from genome assembly GCA_027563665.1 of Antrozous pallidus. Lineage (NCBI taxonomy): Eukaryota > Metazoa > Chordata > Mammalia > Chiroptera > Vespertilionidae > Antrozous > Antrozous pallidus. The sequence continues at coordinate 177,093,362 of CM050508.1, read as the reverse complement.
TCCCTCATATACCAAATTGTTGATTTTATTTTCAGAATCCTGTACTCTACTATTGAATCCCTATAAATTATTCCTTATTTCAGTTAGTGTGTGCTTACTTTCTGACTGGTCCTTTTTCATGTTTTTGACATTTTCACTAGGATCCTTAAAAGTCTCACTAAGTCCCTTGACATGCTCAATAAGATCCTTGAGTAACCTTATAATCATTGGTCTAAACTCTGTATCCAGTAGTTTGCTTGCTTCCATTTCTTTTATTTGTAACATGTTTCTTTGTGCATTTGGCTGTTTCCTGGTATTTGTTTCTATGTAAAACTGTTACATTTCCTGGAATTGGTAGAGTGGCCTTGTGTAATGGGTGTCCTGCAGTGGTTCAGCCCCCCTGGTCACCTAGGCTGGGCACTATAGGTGCACCCTATGTGGGCTGTGTGCCTTGATTGGCGTCACTGGGAAGAATTGGTCTCCAGGCCAATTGGCTGTGAGGGCCAGTTCTGTCTACAATGGAAGAGCTGCTGTGCAGGAGACACCCTTATAGAGCAGGACTTACTGAGTCTGCTTCTTGAGTGTGTCACTTCTGGATACATTGAGTTGTAATCTGATATGGTCTGAAGCTGACCACTGGCTCTGGGACCTTTGAAGAGGTGCAAAGCCTGCCACTACCTGGGGCCACTCAGCAGAAGCTACAGAGAGATCTGCAGATGGCTGCTACTTGTATTGGTATAGGAGCTACCCAGGCAAGGCCCAGCTATGAAGCAAGGCAAATTGATGCTAGTGCCAGGTCTTGGGCCTTTTATTGATAGGTTTGGGGCATGCTGAGTCCTGCTGCTGCTTGTTTGAGAGCTTTTAGCAAAGTCAGAAGCCAGGACAGGCCATTCGTATGGAAAAGCTGCTGTGACAGCTTGCGTGGGCCTGCAAATAGGATGGGGTGGGGTCTGAGGGAATCACTAGGACTGAGTGAACAGTGTAGGCCATGGTGATGGGAATTCAGATATGGCTGCCAGTCAGCTCTACAATATGGGAGGTCCCAGCACAGGAAAAATGATCCCTGCAAGCATCCCTCTCTAGGAGAAAGCTGTCCCCTAGTTCCTGCCTGGATACCAGACAGGCCAGTTCTTCCCTGTGTGTCTCTGGATTCAAAGCTGCCGCCCAGCACTGGAGCTCAGAGGAAGTGAGTGAGACCCTGTAACTTCATGCACAGGCCCTTTAAGAGGAACACCTGGAATCCCAGCAGTCTCTGTGTCACTCAGCCACAATTCCGAAGCTTCTTTTCCCAGCTCTGGAACTCTGGGGTTGGGTCTAGTGTGTGGCAGGGACCCCTGCTTCTCATGGGAGGCCTTGGAGATATTGCTCCTGATTTAAAAAATGTGTGGGTTGGAGTATCCCATTCTGTGCCTCCACCACTTCTACCAATCTCAGTGTGCTTTCTTCTTTACTTCTCTAGTTGTAGGACTTTCATTCAGCCAGATTTCAGGGGGTTCTGAATGATGGTTTTTCCGTATTTTAGTTGTAATTTTGTGGGAAGCAGCGAGTACAGGAGTTTACCTATGCCACCATCTTGGTTCTCTCTATTTTCATCCTTTTCACCAGGCTTCACTTTACCCACCAAATGACAGTGAGTTACTTCTACAGCCTCTTGTACTGGGCCCCTAAATATGGGAAATCCATTTAGCTTGACTGATTTTTTTTCACCCCTGTGTACATGTCTTTCCATAAAATATAGATAATTTTTCATTTCATTCATTTTTCAATTCTTTTAATACTTGGTATGTGCCCAGAATCTCTTAGGAGATAGGGAGACAGACATGGGTCCTCCCATCTAGGAGCTCATTGTCTTGCAAAAATAGAATTACAATACCACATGTAATGTTATTACAGAGGTCTGCCTCAGTGCAGTGAAAACAAAGAGCAGGGGTGTTAAGTGACTTCCTACGGCGGCTTCACAGGAAATAACTTTTTTGTAGACGTGAGATTGATAGCAAGATTCACTTATGAAAAGAGGAAGCCATCTAACAAGTGATGGAAAGCCTGGAGAGCCCTAACTAGAACTGAGGGAAACTCCACTAGTCATCATTCTCAGTCAGAGAATGTCCCCTCCTACTCACGCAACTAATGTTTTTTCGAATAAGAACTGAGCTGAGCACTGAAGGATAAACAAAGGAAAACAAAACATTTTCTGCCTGTCAGAAGAGATTACATTTTGTAGAGAAGATGCAAAATTCTACAAGTAATAGGAAGTGAAGGAAAAATGTGCAAAATAAAATGAGAAGTAAAAGCAAAATACTTAATAGTTTAAGGGCAAAGTAAAAATCAGTTACAGCTTTGAGAATCAGACAACATATCTGAAGAAGTGATATTTGAGCCCAGTGTTCAAATATGTGTAATATTTTACTGTTTGGAAATCAAAGTTTACTAGTGTTTAAACATTTATTGAGTGCCTATAATATATGTACAGGACACTGTGCCTGACAAACCCCAGTCTCGCTACGCTGAGGGCTCTCCAGTTATGGAGGGTAGACAAGACTTTGCTGAGTATCATCTGTATCTAAAGTGTTCTGCTAGCTGCTTTATACTGCTTATTCATTGACCATTAAAACAAGCTACAAGGGTAGAGAGTTCTCTACAAGTGAGAAAAACTGAAGCTCATTAAGAAGTCACACATATCCAGCACACAATAAGTGCCTAGCATCAAACCTCAAATCATTGTTCCCTACTTTAAATCAGAACTTAATGTGATATTTCCTGGTTTTTCCTCCTGTTCTCCCTTAATCCACCTGTCTGCTTGCTTTCTGTTTTGACATTTCCATGCACAATATAACAACAGATGCTACATTATTTCCTGAACCCAACCAATTATATTTCAGAAAAATAAACAACAGTAGCTCATTACCCCATTCATTGTACAGACAATATCTGCTCCTCAATGTACCTAGTCTCCAAGACTTTTCCCCAGAACAAAAACTGGCCTCAGATATTCCACACTATAGATCTTGAGATCTAAATACCCAAGTTTTACTGGCAAGAAAGAACAAAAAACTAGATTAGTAGCTCCGTTTGAAATCTACTGGCTAAAAGCAAAGGCTTCATGTAAGTAAACATTGTTGAAAACAGTAATATAAAGGACGCTGCCCAAGCCAGTTGGGCTCAGTGGTTGTTCAGTTCCAGTCAAGGATCAATACCTTGGTTGTAGGCTTAATCCCCAGCCCTGGTCTGGGCCCATGAGGGAGGCAACCAATCACTGTGCCTGTTACATCAATGTGTCTCTGTCTCCACTCCCCCTTCCACTCTCTCTCTCAAAAAGAAAAAGAGAAAAAGAAAGAGAGAGAGAGAGAGAGAGAGAGAGAGAGAGAGAGAGAGAGAGAGAGAGGGAGAGAGAGGAAGGAAGGAGGAAAGGAAGGAAGGGAGGGAAGGAGGGAGGGAGGGAGGGAGGGAGGAAGGAAGGAAGGAAGGAAGGAAGGAAGGAAGGAAAGAAAGAAAGAAAGAAAGAAAGAAAGAAAGAAAGAAAGAAAGAAAGAAAGAAAGAAAGAAAGAAAGAAAGAGAAAGAAAAAATAGTCTTGGGTGAGGATTAACAAAACCAAAAAAGACAACTATACTCAAATAGCAGCCTTAGTAAACATCATTGTTCAACTTCAATTTGGTCTGCTCAAGTATAATTTTTATCTGCATTTTAGGTCTGTAAGAAAACAAGGAAACCTGCTATAAGTTGAAAATATGAACCGATATTGGAATTTAGTTAATGGTTCCTTTGGGTTACACTAGTTAAAAAGTCCTACTCTCTCAATTTTTATATGGAGAAGCTGATATTCAGAAATGAAAACATGAGAAATATAATCTAGCCCCGGCCGGTGTGGCTCAGTTAATTGGGCATCATTCCATGCACCAGGAGGTTGCCAGTTCAATTCCTGGTCAGAGTGCATGCCCAGGTTCTGGAACATGCAGGAGGCAGCTGATCGATGTTTCTCTCTCTTTCCCTCTCCCTTTTGCCCCCCCTCCCCAAAACTCAATTTAAAAAAAAATCTTAAAAAAAAAAAAGACTATGTACGAAGCCCATCAGAAAGTGGCCATAATGAGAAACATTGAGAAGATGCTTGGAGAGGCCTTGAGGAACCCACAAGAGGTGGGGCCCTTGTTGAACACAATGATCAAGGGCCGATACAACTAGCCTGCCAGGAGTCGAGGCCTCCTGCCAGGTGACTGCTAGCTCATCCACACCGCTTCATTGATGCGGACAGTAGACTCCAAGCACTAGTATTGCACGAAGCACTTAATGGACTGGACTCTTGCCATGGCCCTGGAGACAGGTGTTTGGGACAAGGCAGGGTGGTTGGCAAGCCATCCCCATTTGGAGGGACTTCATGCCCTTGCCTCTGTGCCCCAGCACCTTCTCTCCCTGCCCCCCTAAAATTCTGCATTCAGTGTGTGGAGTTCCAGCTTCTGGTTTTCATCATGTCTGTGTGTGTCAATTCGTCAACCTTGGGATGTGTGTATGCGTGTATGTGCATGCACACCCATGTGTGTCTCTATTCCTTGCGTCCTTCTGGATCAGAACCCCACTCTGGCTCAGACCTATCTCCTGCAACCTCCGTGCCTCAGCCTGAGATAGAGGAGATGCTCTTGGATGCCTGCTACATCAGGGCTACAGGGCCAGAGCTATCCTGATGTTTAGGTTGGTTGGCTTCCTTCAGGTTTCACAGAATCAGGTTCTAGGGTGGGTGGGAATAGCTGGCTACTGGGGAGAGTGAGAAGGAGACTTGTTTTGATAGCCTGGAGAGCTTCCTATGAGTGAGAATTAGGTTCCAACTTGGACCTTCATGCTCAAGCCATGCATAGAAAAGAGCCTTGGGACACAAGAACCAAGGATTGTGCATAAGTTTCAAATTGCAGATACATACAGCTCCTCTCTTTCAGCACCAGCTCTTACTTCCTGTGCTGAGTACCAAGGGAGTCCTCCTAGCATTGGCTTCTCTAGCTTCTATGGGTACCCACCTCTGTGGTGTGTGTATGTGTGTGCGCGCACGTGTGTGCACATGTGCACACATGTTTTCACACTGTCCTGCTTCTCTGCTAACCAAGTCTCCACTGCTTAACTCTACTGCAGTGGGAACCCCAAGGCAGTACTGCCTGACCTAACCTAAAGATTTTAGGTTTCAGCCATTGGATGTTGGTCAGGTCTCACTGCAACCTGCCTGAGGCTGACTGGCTAGAACCTTTTCGGCCTAGGCAGGTTACATGCTCTGTATCTTCTGTGGAACTTCCTGGCTCAGCAGACAAAATGGGGTCAAGCTTTAGCAGCTAACTCAATACCTGTCATCCACCTCATGGCAAGGACAAAAATGTAGCCTTGTCTCTTAAAGCCAGCACCTCTGCCAAACCCCACTGTAATGTTCCACAAACACCCTCAAAAGTCAGGGCAACTGGTAGAGCACAGAAGTATAAATTTTTTTTCGTAGCTATTTAGGAGAACCCCTCAGGGCTGCGTCTTAAAACTGGGCAGCTGTGTACTGCACAACTCGAAGGGCCATCATTCACATCTATTCAGTGGAATTGGGCAGTGTGATGGCCCTGTGTCTTGTCACCTCCACTTCCATCTCATGTCCCTTCTCTCCGGAAGGAAACAGGAATTGGAGTATTTGGGTTTATATATTTTTTTTCTTTTTTCCTACCAAAGGTTTACTTCCAGTGTCTGCGCTATGGCTCTTACCCCAAAGCTCAGTTTACAGTTATAGTGCACTGATTGACTGAGGATGCGTGTGTTTGTATGTGTGTATCTGTGTATGTATTTTAGGGAGGGGTGTTTATTTTTAGTACCCAATTCTGGGTCCTCTGATGCAATGTGTGTGTCCGTGCAAACACAGTACCTTCTCAGGTGGAGTTCTTTCAAATATAGCCAATGCTGGAAAATGTGAAGAAAAAAAAAAGACCATATAACTAGAATTTAATTTTGATATACATATTACCATATATTCACTGGGTTATTAATATATGACAGCATTACTAGACTAGTTTAATACTTGAAACTATGCAGCTGAAACTCATTGCTGACCCAGGACACCAATCCTATATAATAAAACCCTAATATGCAAATCAACCAAATGGTGAAATGACCCGTGCAACAGCTATGATGCGCATTGACCACCAGGGGGTCAATTGCTTCCCATTGGGAATGGAAACTGCAACCTAGGCATGTGCCCTGAGAGGAATTGAACTTGCAATCTTTTAGTGTATGGGACAATGCTCAACTAACTGATCCACCTGGCCAGGGCCCATTCCATTTTAATATTAATATATTCAATATTCTACAAACTTTTAAGTCATTTCTACATAGGAAATGTATATATTTCAAATGTGAATAGTTATATGTAGGTGTGTTTTCTAAATGCTTTTAATAGCCTTAATTTTTATCCTAGAAAGGAAGCAATTGGGTTATGTAATACCTCTTTCCTCAATCTCAAATTCCCTAAACCCTTCAGTAAAAAAGAAAAAAAATTTTTTTTAATTAAATTATCTTTTCTTTCTATGGAGTTATTTATCACTTTAATAATTTGTGTCACCCTGGCCAGTGTGGTTCAGTAGTTGGACCATCAGCACACATACTCAAGGCTCATGAGTTTGATTCCCAGTCAAGGGCACATACCTGGGTTGTAGGTTTTCTCCAGACAGGTCAGGGTACATACAGGAGGCAATGTGTCTCTCTCTCTCTCTCTCTCTCTCTCTCTCTCTCTCTCTCTTTTCCTCTCACACTTCTTCTCTTCTACTCCCTCTTAAAATTAATGGAAAAAATGTCCTTGGGTAAGGATTAATAAAAAATAATAAAATAAGTTGGAATTTATTTTAATTAATTGCCCCTTAGGCTAATACAGTGATTTTTAATCAGTGTGCTGCAAGAATTCTTAAAACATGCAATACCTGACTATTTAGTCTAGGGCACTGACCACTTTTCTCTTAGATTGTCAAATAGAAAAATGACAACAGCCAACACAACAATAGCCATCCAGTGTGAATGCCCTGGCTTGAACCATAAATATATTGGTCATATGAGTTACATCTTATTGATCATATTTCATAATAATGTTGCATCTGGTTGGTTAATTCTTAGTTTCAGAAATCCTTATATATAATTATAGGCAACTGATTTTTTTTTTAAATCACTTTGGCCCTAGCAGATTTGGCTCAGTGGGTAGAGCACTGACCTACAGACTGAAGGATTCCGGGTTCAGTTACAGTTAAGGTCACATGCCTGGGTTGCGGGATCGATCCTCAGGAGGGACGTGCAGGAGACAGCTGATCAATGATTCTCTCTCATTGTTGATGTTTCTATCTCACGCTCCCTCTCCCTTTTCTCTGAAATCAATAAAAATACATATTTTTAAAAATCACTTTGGAGCAAAAAGTTAGGTAATTATTATATATATATTTGGTAAGCCAATCAAAATTATACCTTTTTTTTGTCAGATCAGTAAAAAATGTACTTTTTGGTGTGCCACACAATTTTAGTAGTTGTTGTGGGCCGTGAGATGAAAAAGTTTGAAAATTGCTGCGCTAATATTAAGAAAATGAAAAACACATGAGTCTGTTGTTCAAGCATTAGGCTTGATTAATAAGTGGGAAATAACTTTTTGATGAGTTTCTAGAAAGCAGCAGCTTTTTTTCTAATCTCTCCCCCACTCTCCATTCACCCATTACATAGTTTAATGTCTGGTTCTTGCTCTCCTTAGGCCATTCGGCTCTCCTTAGAGCAGGCCCTGCCTCCAGAGCCAAAAGAAGATGCTGAGCCCGTGAGCAAACTGCGGATCCGTACCCCCAGCGGAGAGTTCCTCGAGAGGCGTTTTCTGGCCAGCAATAAGCTCCAGATTGTCTTTGATTTTGTAACTTCCAAAGGATTTCCATGGAATGAGTTCAAGTTACTGAGTACCTTTCCTAGGAGAGACGTAAGTTCCTATGCCTTTCTTTGGAAGTGTGTCCAGATTGGAAATGTCCCGTCATTAGAAATGCAGAAAGTAGTCCAATGGTACAGCTTTTGGGGAAGGTATTGTCAGGGCAGCAGACATATAGCCTATGCTAGAATTAGGTAACTAGGTGTGGGGTTTTTTCCTAGCTATTTCCCCTGTTCCAGCATTCATACAGGCTTTCTCAAGATCTCATCTCTCTAAACCTCAGAATAGATCTGAAATTTGTGTTCTTAACAGCCTAACAGAGTTAGATCAAGGTCAATAATTATAAGTTTACTAAGAATGAGTCATGTTAAAACAAGAGTATTTTGTGATTTGATAGTTCTTATTAGCCTGGGAAGTCAAGGAGGGCAACCTGTATTCACTGTGTATCTGCATTTTAGCAAGATTCTTAATAGTCTCTGATAGAATTCTGAGGCAAAGTAGAGAGATAAATCTACAGTTAGGTGAATTCATTACTGATTAAACAGTGGTGACCACAAAGTGTTGACTAAGAGACTGCCCTCTCCCTGGAGGGAACCAAGGAGTTTTATATTTAACCCTTTATTATTCACCATGCTTACTAACAACTTAAATGAAGACTGTCAGATTTTTGGATTATGAAAAATAAGATTCAAGAAAACCTTGAAATACTAAAACAATAGACAAAAGTGAACCTGGAAAAATGTTACAGAAATGTAGAGAGATTTATGCATTAAGTTTAGAAAATCAATTGCTCAAGTTTGAAATGAAAATATCATGCTTTACCAGAAATTACGGTTGAATGAAGCTGACTACATATATATCCTATCTAATAAAAGAGTAACATGCAAATTGACCGTACCTCCGCTACGCTACCAGCCAATCGGGAGCAGGGGCATGGCCAGCAGACAGAGGCATGGCCAACGAGGGCATGGCCACAATGCCGCGTAAGCAAGCACCACACTACAAGCTCGGCCCACACGGTACTTAAGGGCTGGCAAGATCCCTCCTTATAGTTACTGTGACTGAATCACATGCAAATGAGCGCCCGGAGCACCTTAGGTAATGAGCGCCAGGTGCGAGGCAGGGCTGTAAGCCAAGCGGCAGTTTGGGTCCACGCCCCAGCCCAACGCCTATGATGGAGCATGTGGATACCCTTGTGGCCACCACTGTGTGAGGCCCAGTGGTCCCTGCATGCCCCGCAGCCCAGCACCCACAATGGGGGTGGGGAGACTGGCTGCCAGTCTCTGGGGTGTGCAAAGACCCCAATGGCCACCACTGGCTGCAGAAAGTTCACAGTCTTCTCGGTTCGTGCATAACTGAACCAGAAGCAGACATCGAGTGTGGGGAGCACCAGAAATGCTGGGAAATGTAGTTCTGGTGGCAGACACAGGGGGATGTAGCCAACAGGACGGGCAGCGGGCCTGTGGGGACTTGGCCACGGTGCAGCGTGCACTCCCCAGGCGGGGGCCCCTTGGAGGGGCGGGGCAAGCTGTCTGCATGGTGTGCTGTTGGAGAGGCACCCACCTGTTGGGTTGGCGCGAATCCAGTAAGGTCACCCTTTCCCCAAGCACCACACACACTCCGAGGCTCCCCGCCTCCTCAGGCCAGGATTGGAGCCAGGAGCCTTCCAACCACAGCGCCTACCAACCAGGCACTCCAGCTTCTGGAGATGCTGAGGAAGACGCACATCTCCAGTTTTTCAGCTCACTCCCTCTCCCCAGGAGGCTGGGGAGAATATATTTGGCAAAGTTCTTTAAGCCACAGCGGTCAGAGTAGTGAAACTCAAACAGGCAGGCACATAGAGGGGCTGGGGCCCTTTCTTGCCCTGGGGTTAGGCAGCATGCCCTGTGGTCCTGGGTGCCTGTGGGTGCCTGTGGCTGTGGCCTGCCTGAGTGAAGCTGGCCCAGGTCCTGGGTGCCTATAGCTGGCCAGAGGGAGGGAAGCCTGGGTCCCAGGTGTGGGGCAAGGCAGAGGCAGTTAGGAGCAATCAGGCCAGCAGGGGAGCACTTAGGGGCGATCAGGCAGGTAGGCAGAGGTGGTTAGGGGTGATCAGGCAGGCAGAGGGGTTAGGGGCGATCAGTAAGGCAGGCCATGAGCAGTTAGGAGCCAGTGTGACTAGATTGCAAGAGGGATGTCCAACTGCCAGCAGTCAGACATCTCTGACTGCCAACAGTCAGACATCCCCAAAGGGGTCCCTGATTGGAGAGGGTGCAGGCTGGGCTGAGGGAACCCCCTCCGTGCACGAATTTCGTGCACCGGGCCACTAGTATGTATATAAAAGGCGAATTGTCTGTCCATCCGACCGGTAGCTATGACACACACTGACCACCAGGGGCAGATGTTCAACACAAGAGCTGCCATGACACACACTGGCCACTTAAAATAAATGGCACCACAGACCTGGCACTGACAAACCAACACTCAGCTTTCCCCAAGTGGGACACAGGCCCCACCATTATCCCAGAGCCACACCCCATCCCACCAAATCACAGCCAATGCTGCCAAGACCCCATGGCGCAAAATTCGGCCCACAGCCCAGCCCAGCCCGGAAACAGTCGCTGTGGATGCCAGGTAATGACATCACGTAGTTACACCCAGCTTCCTCTCCCTAGCTACTAGCCTTCTTGGAGTTTCTTCAGCCCAGGAACTGATTTGCTTTATAACCAGGTGCAAACATTTTACAGTTTAACCTAATGTTGTGAAGCGTTTTCTGTGCCTCATCTCATTTGATCTCACGGAAGTCCTGGAGTAGGTAGATAGGAGACTGTAGAATCCTATTTTCTTTTCATTAGCAAGACTCAAATAGTGATATTAAAATATTTTTTTCTAATTAATTTCCCTTCAATGTGTACAAATCCATGCACTGGGACAGTAGTACGTAAATAATGTGTTTTGGCTGCCAACAAAAAGCTAGCTATAATTTTAAAGATATAATCTTATAATGCCAACAAAAGAATCACTTGATGGTCCTATTCAGCTCTATACTAAGATAAACTACCTCTGAAAGAGTCCTTATTCTATGCTGAAGCATGAAAAAACAGGAGCATACCTAGAGCAGGGCTGATAGGAAGGTGAGGGAATAGAAATTACATCGTTTGAGGAACATTTCCTCTAGGAAAGGAAAAGGCATGGGAGACGTGGTTGTGGTCTTCAGTCATTGAAGGCCTGCCATGAAAAAAAGGGATTTGACTTCAGGGCTCCAAGGACAGACGTGAGACCAATCAGTAAAAAGTTACAAGAGGCAAGAAAGTGCCCTGTTAGAAAGTATTTTCTAATGGAGGAATATCTTGTTTTGTAAGGTAGTGATTTTTCTGTCATTAGATATAACTCAACACTACTGAATGATCCCTTTTCAGCAATAATGAATATATATTGGAGCAGGATTCATTCTTTTTTTTAAATCTTTATTGTTCAGTTTATTAATTACATTGTTTCCCCTTTTTTATTCCCCTATAGCTCCCCTCCACCCTGTACCTACCCCACCCTCCACCCACACCTCCCCCTCCCCACTGTCCTCTCCCATTGTTGCAAGATTTTTGTCCAGTCTCTTCCTGTACTTCCCACAACCCTTTCCTCCCCAAGAATTGTCAGTCCATTCCCTCTCTATGTCCATGATTCTGTTATATTCACCAGTTTATCCTGTTCATCAGCCTATCAGTTCACTTGATTTTTAGATTCATTTGTTGATAGAGTGTATTTGTTGTTCATAATTTTTATTTTTACCTTTTTCTTCTTCCTCTTCTTAAAGAACACCTTTCAGCATTTCATATAATACTGGTTTGGCGGTGATGAACTCCTTTAGCTTTTTCTTATCTGTGAAGCACTTTATCTGACCTTCAATTCTGAATGATAGCTTTGCTAGATAGAGTAATCTTGGTTATAGATTCTTGCTATTCATTATTTTGAATATTTCTTGCCACTCCCATCTGGCCTGCATCGTTTCTGTTGAGAAATCCGCTGGCAATCATATGGGTGCTCCCCTGTAGGTAACCAACTGTTTTTCTCTTGCTGTTTTTAATATTCTTTCTTTAACTTTTGCTCTTGGCATTTTAATTATGATGTGTCTTGGTGTGGTCCTCTTTAGATTCCTATATTTTGGGGTTCTGTGTACTTCTTGGGCTTTTAAGTCAGTTTCTTTCACCAGGTGGGGGAAGTTTTCAGTCACTATTTTTTCAAGTAGGTTTTCATTGTCTTGCTCTCTCTCTTTTTCTGGCACCCCAATAATTTGAATGTTGGCATGCTTGAGGTTGTCCCAGAGGCCCCTTACGCTATCTTCAATTATCTGGATTCTTTTTGTTTCTTGCTTTTCCAGCTGAGTGGATTTTGCTTCTTTGTATTTCAAATCTTTGACTTGGTTCTTGCAGTTGTCTGGACTGCTTTTAGGACTTTGTGTAATATTTTTTATTTCAGTCAGTGTATGTTTGATTTCTAGTTGGTCCTTTTTTTTTATCTGTGAGGGTCTGGTTCGTATCCTCAGAGGTCTTGTTCATTTCCCTGAGGGTCTCATTCATTTCCTTGTAAGTCTCATTCATTTCCTGGTTGGTCTTGTTTATTTCCTCATTGATCTGGTTTATTTCCTCGTAGTTCTCATTAAGTTCATCGGCCTTTTCTAGGAGCCTCTTGAAAAGCCTTATAACTGTGGTTTTGAACTCTATGTCTAGTCGTCTTTTTTCCTCCATTTCTTTCACACCTGATTTCTTTCCATATCTCTGCATTGTGGCTGCTTTATGTGGTAAATGTCCTCTAAGGGTCAGTGGCACAGCCTCCCCAGTTACCCAGAGGTGGGTACTCTTACTGCAATCCTTTATGGGTTGTACAGTATTTTTGAATTTAAGCCCAGCTTGTTGTTGTTAGCCCTAGGAGGGTTTAACCTCCAGGCCAATTGGCTGTGCAGGGAAACTGTGTTCAGGTTGGATGGGCGGAGTCTCTGAGCTGAGCAGGCAGCCTCAGTGTCAGCTACGTCCTATGCTGCGCTCGCATGCGCAGGTCTCTGTTGGATGGGGATGGCTGCAGGCACCTCCAAGAGAAAGCCACTAGTCTCTTCCCCTTGCCAGACAACTCTGCCTCTCCCCAAATGAGTCTGCACACCCAAAGTCTCGCCCAGGGTTGTAAAACAAAGCAGTTTGGTGGTTTCCGGGACCAGGAGACAAGTTTCCAGGGAGCAAGTCGCTCATCTGTGCTGTCGCACAGTTTACATGCGCGAAAACTTCTTTTTCAAGCACCCGGTTTCTCCACAGACTAGCAGACCTCTGCCGCTCCCGGCTTCCAGGGTGCGTCCCCAGGACCTCAGACCTCGCCTGGCACTGGGGAATCTGTGCAATGGGACGTCTCCGCCCTCCCCGTTGGAGAAATCCAGCCGGGGTTGCTGCTCCAGCCCTACAGCCCGCGGCGCGATCAGGTCGGCTCCTAACCTGTTTCTGCGCGATCTTCAAGGCTGTGCTCCCGCCGCTCTTCTGAGTCTCAGTGTCCCACCTTTACTTTTATTTGTGGAGTTTTCACTCAGCCAGCTTTCTGGTGATTCTGGTGATGTTTGTTTTGTTGTTATGTTGTAGTTTTTGAATTGTTGCACAGGGCAGAACAATAGGTGTTTACCTATGCCGCCATCTTGGTTCTCCTCTGGATTCATTCTTGATGTTCCTACTTTATATGAACTAGCTTACCTTTAAGCTGCATAGTAAATCTTGATATTCTTTGATTCTATTATCATCAAGTAATATGAGGTTAGTAACCTGGACTTTATTAACACACAAAAACAAAGAATTTGGTTGACATTCATCTTAGTCCCTCACATTGCTGTCAGATTTGCAGGATAGAGACAGAAGCCAGTGATTGTTTAGCTCCACCATTCATTCTCAAATGTCCTAGATAGGATGAGGATCCTGCCACTTATGTCTAAATCAAGGAGACTAGATGGACCCCAGGTTCTGGACTCCCTCTCACTAGCTCTACCTGTTGCTCCAAACTCTTCCTCCTCATTCATATATTGTACATGCACAAACATGCCAAGGGAACACATGTGCACATGCTGTGTGAACCACATGTCCAAATACCTTAAATTCTGTCAGTGTAGTTAAACTCTGAAGGTGTGATGCTTGGAAAAGAACCACTGTTATAAGAGGTTCAAGATTAGCCTTAAGTTTTACATCTCACCTTGGAGAACTTACAAAACTTAGGAGCTAAATTAGTTCTTCCCAACCCTTGTTTTATTTTGTTTTTTAATTAAGGTACAATTGACATATAACTTTATATTAGTTACAGGTGTACAACATAATGATTTGATATTTGTATACATTGCAAAATGATCACTACAACAAGTCTAGTTACTAAACTTTTTTTTCTCGTGATGAGAACTTTAAGATCCCAGCCCTTAGTTATTTTCACTCCTTTGTGGGTCTCATGTGTAAAATGGAAGTGCTAGAAAAGATGGAGTCCAAGGACCTTCTGACTCCTAAAGTTAAAATTTCCTTCAAATTAATTTTTAAAACTGACTATTGAGGGTGGGGTAAGGGAAGCAGTCTCTTAAAACGATCTGCATTTATTATAATCAATGTTAATTACATCTTCCCACAGGATAAAAATGTAGAGGACTGTTGGGCCTGCTACCTGCTTGCCTTGAACTCTACAGACCAAGAATGAGGTCTCTTTAGGGCAGACTGTTAAGTCTCAACAGAAGATCAGTCACATAGTCTTAGAGAACTTTACTCTTGATGTAGATCTGAATCATGCCTGCCTTGTTTTACACTGTTTTTAACAGTCTCATCTCCCATTATTCCTTTCTCACCTGACCCCATTTCTACCTCCATCCCAAGGGCAACCTCCATCCTCATCCCAAGGGCAGTTTTGACTAAGTTTGTCCCAGTTGCCCAGAGAAAAAGTCTAAGCAGAGTTTTCTTCTTATAGGAGTAATCAAGAGCTTCCCAGTATACAGCATGGGTCCATTTTATGGTTTTTGGTCAACCTGAAATTACCCACTACCCAGTGGGGTTTTTTTAAATCCCACTCTGATCATCCTCTTCCTTACTTAAAAAATTTGGTATCTCCCTACTTCCCTAGATAAGTACAGACACCTTAGAATGTTTTCAAAAATTCTTCTCAATCAGGTTCATACCTACGTCTCCCACCTTAAACCCTGCCTCTCCTTACTTACTTCCATTACCAGGAGATAAGAGATTGCTCACTATTCACTAAAGACACAAGAGACTCTCATGCTTCTGTTCTTTCTTTCTTGGATATCCACCCTTCCTGCCTTTGCTGGCCTGTTGGAACTCATTTTTTTAATGTGCAGCTGAAATGCCATCCTCTCTGGGAAGCCCTCCCCTTCTCCCAAGCTCCTCACTATGTACCCATTGCTGTTTGTACATTCTCTCTCATAGTACTTGTCCTATTTTTCTGTAATTATTTAGAGAGACTATCCATATCATCTTCATATCTCTCTCTCCCGGTCCTACATGGTGCCTCACCCATAAACATTCAGTTACTGTTGTTGAATGTTAATGGCTTTAGGTCTGATCCTAAAGCTCTGATTCCAGGGTGAACTAGAGAGGTTGTTTCCAATAAGAAGAGATGCCCTAGGCCCACCCAGATTCCAGACCCAGACCTAAACCCATAAAGCCCACCCAGGACTCATTAGACCTCCTAGAGCCAAGGGTGGGGTGAGAGTTAATGGCCCTTCATCCCTCTCTGAATGCTTTTTCAAGTCAAATGACTAGTGTTTTTGCAAGGCTATTCTGTAACAGCCATCTGTGTCTGCAAGGATTAGGATCTAATTTGTAAAAGTCATCTTAAATTACCACCAAACTAAAGACTGTTAAAAAGCACATCTTAAGACCTCACTTCTTTAATAACAAATAATGCAAGACTTAGCTCTAGGAGTCTTATTGTGTCTTCAGCCTTTTCTCCATAAAGCAGAGCCTGGCTTCTCACCAAAGGACTTGCTAAATGCTCTTCTGCGCCTCCACCCCCAACCAGAACAACACTTCATGCTAAGAGTTCCCAGCTGTCCAACTACTTACTAAACTGAGCACTGGGGGACATCCAACATAGCCTATGGCAGATGCAGGCCTGCCCTTAAAAAACTGATTGTCAGGATGCTAGGGACATTGAGCTATTTGTTTGTTTTTGTTATTTTCTCCATTTTGCTAATAACAGTTACCGAGAGAAGTGTAGCATTCACTTCCAGAGTTTGGTCATTCAGCTCTACCTCTTGGATATGTTAGAGCCATGTGAACATCAGTGGCCTATTTGCCTCCCTCAGGCATTATAAGGGAATTGTTAGTGAAGCAGCTGAGTCCTAAACACTGAGGAATGGCACTGACCCCACTATTCACCATGCCTAGGAGCCAGAGTAAGAGGTCCCTGCTGGCCCCCAGTGGCCCTCTACACCTACAGTGGTCCTGGGCCATTCAGTGTGGGTTTGTCGGTATCCCCCAACCAACTCCTTCTTTCCCGCCCCTCCCCTTCTTCTTTCCAATCCTGTTTTACCCTTTCTATACTCTTCTTCATTTCACTCTTTCCTCCTCATTTTTCTATCCCATGATTCTTTCCCTTCCTGCCTTCTCTGTTTTGTTTGTTTTTTTTTTCTTTCCTCTATTAGTATCTGTGTCACTCAGAGACGCCCCACCTGCATGGAAAGTAAGGTCTTTGTGTATAAAATGCAGCTACATGGGAAAGGAGGATAGTGATGGCAGGTTGCTTCGGGACTATGGACTCTGCATCTTGTGACCCATGTAATTGCACAGCCCTGTTCTTATCTCAAAAACATTTCTTCTTCCAGACCTACTAGTATAGCTGTGAACCCAAGTAGAAAAACATACACTCAGAAATGTGGTACCAGACATTTTAGGTGTATTCTAAAACAAAGAACTGAATGTACTGGTATTTATTTTTTCCCAAGCTTTCTAAGGAAACTATAATATATAAGTGTTTTCTTTCTCTCTCGGGAGAGTAAGTATAAATAAGCTTATAGCAGGCTTTTCACAGAGTAGACCCTCAGTAAGGACTGTTTAAATGAAGTGGGGGAAAGCCTTATAAACTTATGGTAAACATCTGCCTTTACTACGCTAAACATTAACCTCAACATGGGGAACATGGTGCTGAAAATAGTGACATGGTTCTTACCCTTGTAGAACTTACAGTCTGTATCTAGAAGCTACTGCAGATGACATTTTACTTCACCGATAATACAAGGATATTTTATTTGTCACCATAGAATATGTAAGCAGTTTAATTTACATTTCATTCATGTATTCTTTTATATATAGCAAGGCATTTGCTGAGTAACCACTCTGCCAGCCTCCATACAAGACACTAATGATAAAGAAATAAAAGAAATTGTTCCTGACCTTGAGGAGTTCACATTCGGGTTAAAACACACATCTAAAATAAATGCATTACAGATTGTATTCAGAAGAATAGGTAATTTCAGCCTGCAGTGATAAGGGAAGGCATTATAAAGGAAACGAAGCCTTGCACAGAGAGATGGTGATTAGGTGGAAATACAAATGCATAGTTAAAACTTTGGGTCATGCTCTGGCCAGTGTGACTCGTTGGTTGAGCAGCGTCCCAGCCACCAAAAGGTTGCCAGTTAGGTTTGGTGATTCCCTAGCAAAACTTACAATATTCAACATATAATAATATTCACAGCTATGATTTATTACAGCAAAAGGATACAACACAAAATTAGCACAGAGAAAAGGCACATGAGGTAAAGACCAGGGGAAACCAGGTACACGCTTCCAAGAGTCCTCTCCCAGTGGAATCATACAGGATGAGCTTAATTCCCCCAGCAATGATTTGAGACAATACATGTGAAATATTGCCAAGCAAGGAAGCTTATTAGGGACTCGGTACCCAAGATTTTTATTGGAAGCTGATCATGTAGGTACCTTTTACTAAAATTCCAGAATCTCAGAAGGAAAGCAGATGTTAAACATAAACTAAGTAAATACTTTAAAAACAAAAAGGACATGAAATGTAAATGAAAATCAGTTTAGGCTTAGTGAGCCACTCTTACCAGTTCTGGGAATGGTGGGACCCCTCCCCACCCCAAACCCAAGTTCACAAATGCCAGCCAAGGACCAACAGGCAAGCCTTTCAAAAGAATAGATGTTAAGCATACTATGTTGACACATATAGTTTTATTTCTTAAGATATTCACATCTCAGATTCACTTCTGGGATTTACTACTGGATATGTAAGTGGAACTCTGTAAACTGGGAAATTTCTAAGCATTTGATTTTGCCTCTCACCTTGGCTCGTCACAGAACTTAGTCCGGTAAGGAAAGGTAAATGTAGCTTCAGAAAAATATTAATAAGCACCCATTAACTCTGTATTCTCAAAAGAGACTTTCAAGAGAGATCCTAAGGGAAACACAATCCCTGGATATGGCCATCTCTTAAGTTTCTAGAGTGCCAACATCTTCTATGTAAATTTGCCCCAGATCTGCTTTGATCTGCTCAGGTTTCTTGCAGTTGTCCTTGAGACTACAGCCACTTGTCCTCATAGAGGGAGAATACTTTCTCAGCCTCGCTACTTAAAGGGGAAGTTGTTGGTATTTATTTTTCCTTGCTTGTCTTAAGCAAATATAAATCAACACTATAAGAATGATTTATTTAACACTACCTGCTCTTTTCGATCACATTTCATAGGCATTGTAGCCTGAAACAATAGTATATGTAGGCTGTGGAATCCAATGAACCTGGCTTTGAATTCTGGACCAGCTCTCCATAGAGTGATCTTAGAGAAATTACTTAATCTCTCATTAAAATGAAAGTAACAATACCTACTTCAAAGGCTTGCAAACATTAAATGAAAGAATGAATGTGAAATGTTTAATATATACAGCATTTAACACAGTAAGAATTTAATAATTGTAACTGGTATGATGGTAAAGGTGATTATTTCTCTCCTCATTCCCACTTCCTCTTTCCTATCCTGTTTTGTTTTGTTTTGTTTCAAGAGGACAAAGAAGTCAAATATTAACTGTTTAGAAACTACCAGTTTCCAAATAAGGATATCAAACAGTGTGCCTTACATGCCTGAAAACAAAAAGGTTCGGAGTGGTTTTCAACTAGAAATATTTAAAGTTTTTTTAGCAACTTGGAAGTCAGTAAACCTTCACAGAAGTGAAAAACTACTCGGCAATAAAAAGGAATGAACTCAACACATGAAACAACTTGGAATCTCAAGGGCATTATGCTGAGTGAGAAAAGGCAATCTCAAAAGGTCACTCACTGTCTGATTCCATTTACATAACATTCTTTAATTGATATAATTATAAAGAATGGTGCAGGTGTAAGGGGTAGGTTTACATCTTAGGGTTTTTTTTTCTGTGTCTTGATTGTGGTGGTGGTTACACAAATCTGCACAAGATAAAATCACAAAGAAATATTCACAGACGTATACTAGACTGAATACACATAAAAACTGATGAAATGTGAATTAAGGCCTATAATCTAGTTAACAGTATCATACCAGTGTAATTTTCCTGGTTTGATGTTATACTACTAGAAGCTCAGTGCACAGATTCGTGCACCTATGGGGCCCCTTGGCCTGGCCTGTGGGGATCAGGCCATAACCCAGCTCTCCAACATCCCCCAAGGGGTCCCAGATTGCAAGAGGGTGGTTCTCAGATACACCCCAGAATCGGGCTCCCTCCTCTCTGGTTCTGGGTGTGTCACCTGAGAACTGTAGCTGCCAAGTCACCACAGCTCAGCAGCTCCTGCATTGAGCATCTTCCCCCGGTGGTCCGTGCGTATCATAGTTACCGGTCGGAGGGTCTGCCCTTTGGTGGTCATTGCACATCATAGCTATTGGCTGGTCACTTAGGCTTTTATATATAGAGGGAGTCATATTTCAAGGAATGGCCATTTGTCAAGCAGAAGTATAAATAAAACCATAGGAATATAAGCCAGTGTATGTCTGGGGAATTGCACACAGTTTTCTATGCTGGACTTTAGGATGTGAAGTCAGGCATAGAGGGAAATGAGATAGGAATTGAAAAAATAACTGAAGGACTTTCTGTGCATTAATACAGTAATTTTTCAACCTTTTTCATCTCATGGCCCACATAAATTAATTACTAAAATCCTGCAGCACAAACAAAAATATATTTTTGCTGACCTGACAAAACATAGGTGTAATTTTAATTCATTCACACTGGGTGACTGTTGTTGTGTTGGCTGTTATCATTTTTTTATTTTTCAATCTAAAAGAAAAGAAATTCTTTTACAGCACACCAATTGAAAAAAGCATTGCATTAATCCAGCAAATATTATTTGAGTACCTGTTGTGCTAAAGACATTGGGGATACAGTAGTGAATAGGCTAGACAAGGTTCTTGCCCTCACAAACCAATTCTGGTGGAAATTTGAACTAGTTGAGGTAGGTATTAACCCTTGTAGTAAGAGAAATTTATACTTATAATTGCCAAATAGCTAATGCAAATTGACACAGCTAATAAGTTGCAGAGCAGTGGCTCCACCTAAGTCTTTTGATTCCACATTTCTGCTTTTTCCTTACTGCCTCAAACTTACTGATTATTTTCGTTAAGAAGGGTTAGAGTAGAGAGACTCTAGGAAAGGGAGACCAAATAGGACTATTGCAGTAGGCAAGAGAGTAGATTGTGAGCATCTAAACTAAGGTGGCAATGATGGGGTTAAAAAGAAGAATCCATGGGATTTGGTGACTTTTACCTATATCAAGAACAAGAAGTTGTTAGGGGTGACTTAGAATGAGTCACCTGAATGACTAGAGAGATCATAGTTCATGTGCAAAAATTAAAAGAAACAAATGAGGAGATAGATTCGCTTGAGGATTTGTTGATACTGAGATGCCAAGTCTAGATGGTGCTTTTCTAACAGAGGATAAGGAGATTTAAACTGTGAGAGTGGCCAACACCTGAAAATGCCCCTGGAAGTAAGGGGGGCAGATTTGAAGGAGATAAGTAACGGAGCGACAGCATAGGCTAGTGGTTGAATGAGTGGGTTCTGGAGTCTAGACTGAATCTCAGCTCTGCATTTCCTAGCTCTTGCTACAGAAGTATTAAGAGAAAGGTGGTATTATGTAAGAAAACCCATTATTGTATGCTCCTGACCAGATCAAAGGAATACGTAAAGAATTTTTAAAGTGTATTTGAGGTGATTAGAGCCATTTCATGGAAGCTGCATGGAATTCAGAGCCTTAATAAAATTGTCCTCGGCCCCTTTCTACCTTATTTACAAAGAACTTGGTGTGGTAGAGATTGATGACAATGAATAGAGCCATTTATTTTTGTGCCTATTACATGCAAAATCAAGTATGTTAGTTCTCTGAAAATAGATATTATCCCCACTTTACAGATGAGGACACAGAAGCTTAGGAGAGATTGCACAATAAATATCAGTACCAGTATTTGATTCCCAAAACCTAAGTGCTTTCCCCATACCATGCTGAATATAAGATGTGACCCATTATGTATAGATTTGTTGATGTGTTTAAGTCTTTATATACTTACTTATTTTGCCTCAGAACTTATTTTTATAAGGTGGTTTATAAAGCACTATACCATTCAGAATGCTATATCAGGAATCAAACTTTAAAGACTGCATATACAATCCCATCTGCCTCCATTCAGCCATAAATAAAAAATCATTAGTTCTGTACTCAGTATGCCAGGTGCTTCTGCAGACAAGCTTTGCTCACTTAAACTTAAAGTCTGTATAATAACCCCCCTGTAAATACAAACAATTGTATATGTGCAGATTAACCTTTTCTCCACACTCCTTGTAATTTTCAAAGCCAGTGCTAGAGTTCCAGAGTGCATTAGCACATGCAACAGCATGCCGCAGCCCCGGCCCAGCCCACTTCACCCATACCATACCTGCTCTTCCCCTACAACCAGAACCTCAAGGCCTTAGGTTTAATGTCTACTCTTGAATCCCAAACGTGAAAATTCTTTTGACATTTCCAAATTTATTTCACTTTCCTTCCTCTAGTTGGCTATCTGTGAGAGCCTTGTGTGAACAGGCCTTCCTCATGCATGGATATTAGACTGTGAGAACTAGAAAAGACCCCTGTTTTATAGATTTAAAAACCCAAGATGCAGTGCCGAGACCGGTTTGGCTCAGTGGATAGAGCATAGGACTGCGGACTGAAGGGTCCCGGGTTTGATTCTGGCAAGGGCATGTACCTTGGCTGCGGGCACATCCCCAGTAGGGGGCATGCAAGAGGCAGCTGATCGATGTCTCTCTCTCATCGATGTTTCTGACTTTCTCTCTCTCTCCCTTCTGCTCTGTAAAAAATCAATAAAATTTATTTAAAAAAAAAAAAACCCAAGATGCAGAGAAGGAAAGTAACCTGATCAAGGAAAATCAGAAGACGCCAGAACTAGAAATGGTTAGCCCAAATTTACAATAGTCACAAAATGAAGGTAAGATATACATTTTGTAAACAAACAAAAAGAATTGTAACATCAAATCTCAAGTTATTGGGGATCATATCTAATTCACCTGAATACAGAGCCTGCCACATAATAAGCAACTAAAATTGGTTTATTGTTTATGAAAGAGTAAGTCAGTAAAATAATTAGATGTAGTAAAGACTTGTACATATTAGAATGAGACAGAAAGGAAAAGAGGAACATAGAGACCGTAGGACTGAGTTAGGTGTTTCCCTTTCTCATGCTCTCTGTTGTACCCCTTTCTGTTCTGAATCGCAGTGGGTTGATTTCCTGTCTGCATCCAGCCCTAGAATCTACACTCCTTGAGGGCAGAGATAGTGCCAGGTCACTGCTGTATCCGAATGTCTGACACAGTTTCTGATACCATAGTAAATATTAAGGAAATACTTGTTTAGTAAATAAATGAGAGAAAAAAATATTCCTACATATTCATGCATTCACTGTTTTCATTTTTGTATTTTCATCTCACCAGGCAGAAGCTCATGGTATCCTCATGACTTGAGGATAGGCAAGAGAGGGGACCACATTATATAGTAACATTCACCCTCTCTTATTCCTGGATTTTCTCCCTCCCTCTCCCATTTTTCCTCCCTCCCCCAGTCCCAAAGTCATGCGAAAAAAACTACAAAGTCCAGAGTGGGTGGGGGCCATGGAGTCTGGAATCTAAGCTCTAGAAGTCTCCTGGCTGGCTAAAATTTTCAAGTGATTTTTAACAACCAGTTAGTTGTCAGTCTCCTGTTGATGTCTCCAGTGGACATTCTCAGAGGGATGTGTCATGGTGGGAAGGGGACTAAGGTGTGAGCCAGGCACCTTGGGGAAGAGTTTTTATTTTTCCAGCCATTTATTGTGTGATTTCATGCAGGGTACATACTTTCCTGGGTCTTATTTTCCTCTTCTGAAATATGAAGAGATTAAAGTGAGTGCTTTCTAAATCCTCCCTCAGCTCCGATACTATGTGATTCTATGATTAAATGACCTGAATAGAGAAAATCCTTGCCCTACTGACAACTCTCTTCTGAACACTGGAACAAAACCATTGGCTTCTTGGTCCTTCTGGCTTTATTTAATATCATCTTCTCCTACTCCTTTTATATGAAAATGTCTCTGCCCCAGGCAGTTTATGGAGACTTAAGCTTTATTTACTGTAGCTGGAGGCTCCTATAAGCCTGGGCTTTGACAATATTTCACATTTATTTATCTGAGCCAGAGCTTAGGATCAGGTGGCAGCTAAGTCACTTAAGGTTATTCAAATGCATTGAAAATGTTGCTTAATAATTCAGAACCAGTTTTCTCTGTTTAGAGTATTAAGATTTTTTAAAGCCTTCTAATTAGCCAATTCCAACAGCAGTTTAGGGAAAAATCTGTCCCTTCTGAAAGGGCTACTGATGCAAACATATTGTCATTTTCTATGTCTATGTATGCAGCATGACTGACTAAGGCAAGAGCCAGAGAGAGTCCAGAACTGGGGGACCTGCTGGGTGACCTGTTAATAGTGACAGGTTCGGCCTTTTTTAGGGATGAGGCTAGGGAAAGAGGCCTAAGGATACAGTTCCTCTTCACTCTTTCTTTGACTTGGTGGAGGGTCTGGCAAGGAGAGGGGAGCCTCCACTCAGTCACTCAGTAGGTCGTCTTCCAGCAAACATCTGTTGAATTCACACCTTTTCCAGCAGTGGACTGGTCTCTGGGGATCGATAGCCAGTGAGATCTCATTAGATGCCCTCAGAATTCAACCTGAGAGACAGAGTCATAGGCAAATTGCACAATAATCTGAGAGGCATAACAGACGGGTAACTCCATGTGAAACTAGCTGATCTTTGAGTTAGATCCTCCAGAAATGGGTTGCCTTGCCTGGTCAAAGTACAGGAAGACATTGCCAGTGCCTACCTTTCAAATACACGCTAACCTTGAATCTGCCAGCAGACCTTGGCAGCCACCTTGTCGGAGGATCCTAACATGAAACAGAGGCATTAGTGCAGCAAAGTGTGAATTGACCACATTCAGGGCAGTAAGATAGGCATGTTAGGCAGAGGCCACAATGAATGTACATAGCGCCCCTGTTCCAGGAGCCCGTGGCCCAGTGGATGGGAGAAGATACCACTTAAGATTACTTCTCTTACACAAGGAGCAGGAGAAAGAATTTAATTTAGGCTCTGTCACTTGGGCTTGGTTTTGTGGATGAAGTAATATCTGAGCCTTGAGGATATATAAATTTTCAACAAAGGATGAAGGACAGTCCAGTAGGGGAAACAACAAAAGCAAAGTTTGGATGAGAAAACCATCAGGCATATTTAGGGAATAGCAAACGGCTCTTAATTGGCTGGAGTGTAAAGTCTGTGAGGGGATAGTATTTGGAGAAAAAATGTAGGGACGCTTTATGACCAAAAGAAAAAGAAAAAAGAATGTAGGGACCAAGCCATGACAACCCTTTCAAAAAGTTTAGGCCCAGGTATAACTTATAGGGCATGTATTTTTCAATATAAAATAGAATAAACACCTATTTTGCCACTTAACTCCTAAAATGTTAATAAAGGCTTGCTTTATATTTTTCAATGTTCAATAATGACCAAAAATTCTCTGGTTTAATTTATTCAATAAGCATTAATAGAGAGTACATAATGCACCAGATTCTTTATTAGAAGCAGGAAATATAGAAGCAGGAAACACAGTTTTTGTCTTTAAGTTGCTCGAAGGTGATTTGTCCGAAGAAGAATGGTAAGTTTAGGGCCAGGTTTGCAGTCTCCCAGAGAGTGTGTGTTCCCTTCTCTCCTCCTCTAATCTGAGCCCTGATCCTGTGGACACAGGAACCAAACTGATAGAAATGAACACGCAGAAAGTCTGACTAGATAAAATACGTATCTCCAGCCACCTCAAGTACCACTTCCTTAACAACTTCTCTCCTAAATATTTTTGTTTCTCCTGGTACTTTTCCTTAAATCCAAGGGAGAGTTTGGAAGTTTCTGGTATGAGTTTGGTATTGTACAGGTGTCTGCTGGACAAGCCTTCAAAGAAAACACCTGCTCTGTTCATGATTCTTGCCTTCCACTTTCATAAGCTTTTGGGCAGATGAAATGTAATATGAAAATAGCTCAGAGAGAGCCTTGGTAACACTTAAGATATTGAACATGCTGCATCTGGTAACTAGAAAATTTAATGATCTCCTGCTGTTTTGGTAATTGGATAAGTAAATACATCAGAATAAATCACATCGTCAAGTCTTTTGTGTGCTGTTAGGGACTCAACTCTTTTAACTCCTGTTCAAAGCTCCAGCTCCTGAGTGGTGTTTGCGTGCAGAGCTATGCATGCACCAGCTCGGTGGCCCTGCTTGGATATTAAAATGCATTCAAAATGCTCACTTCCTCTCTAGCCACTCTGCCTGAAGAGCACCACGAGCAAGCCGCTGCAGATCCCTCTGAAGCCTGGGAGTTTACATTTAATAAGACATTCAAGCCCTTCATTATCTGTCTCTAAACTGTCTTTTCAGCCTTTTCGCCCATTATGGGTATGCTATGAGCCTTGCCAGAAACATACCCATTCACAAATTGGGAAAACGAGGCCAAAGCAAAAGGGACCTATCCCCTAAGGAACCATTTAAGAATTTTAAGTAGAAGAGAGATATTTTGTTCAACTCTTAACTGGCAGTGTGGAAGGGACCCAGAGAGAAATGGTCTATTAGACCAACTAATGGTCAATTAGTTGGGTAATGTCCTCTGCACCTTACAGATGAGAAATTTGGGACTTTTGGAGGTTAAATGACCTGCTCAAGAGCATACATGCAGAACTGGGATTCAGAATCCACCAGTGCTCAGTTTCTTTCTTTCTCCCTTCCTTTCTTTCTTTTTTCTTTTTTCTTTTTTCTAGTGTTCTTTCTTACTGCCTCCTAGTCAGGACGTAACCTATGCCTAGTGATGCAGCTCTAGGCAGACAATTCCGGGGTTTCTCAGACATTTAAGCTGAGGTAGCAGTTCTGAACCTGACAAACTAACAGGTCTCTCTCCAAACATAGTGGCTTGTGTGTGGCCTGATCTTTTATCAGAGGCATCCTAGAAATCTTTTACACAGAATCTGGCAGCCTTTTATACAGAACCTGATATCTGCCTCTGAAGTGCAGCGTGTCCCCTAGATGAGTGCTTCCCTGCCTTTTTCAAATCACTGCACACGTTGAAAATGTTTGTGTGCCTCACTGGGGTGCCTGCACTAGGTTGCTCAGGGTGAGAACCACCCCAGCCCTGAGGTTCTGGCTGCCCTGAGGGGTGGAGGGCCAGCATGTCGCCGCACTGCATAATCCTCATTCACAAAGTTGCCTATTATATACCCTGTTTATTAGGCTTTTAGGGACAGTGAGCTCCAAAGCAGGATTTTGTTTTATTTACTTGAAATAGTTTCTTCCAGAGCCCAGGAGGGACTAATCTTGGGAACTGGCTTCCCAGGGAGGAGACATGCCTGTTTTCATTCTTTTTATGTTCACTCTACAGCAGGCATGTCAAACTCAAAGGTTAACATGGGCCAAATAAGCAAGGTTTAAGTTTATGTGGACCCCAAAATTAAAAGCTTCAATTTTCATAGAAACGTAGATTTATTTCAATAGAGACATGCTGAATACAAAGGGCTGAAATAAATGAGTAATTATTAACATAAAATAATAGAACATTCTTGAACATTAACTTACCAGACACTGAATAACTGCACAAATTAATAAGCATAACACAAATAAACCTATTTTTTCGTACTCTCCAAAAGCAAAATATTTCCTGTTGCACACACCAAACAAGTCAATCCAAGACTAACAACGTGGCAATCGGCTGCTAAAATATTCGCTGCTAGTATTAGTGGAGAGAAATGGCGCACCTGCACGTAAGGCATGTGAGGGAAATGAATGCAACACAATTATAGCAATCAGTCATTAGTGCATTGTAGTTAGTTAATAATAATTATGTATAATGCTATAGTAAAACTTGTTACAAAATTCTTATTAAAACATTTCGTACAGACCGTTATATTGGCTGGGCCATGAGTTTGGCTGCTTGCTCTACAGGCTTGGATCTCTTCCTGTTTCTAGAATAAAGAGGCTTTTCCCTTCTCACCCCCAGCCCACCCTCTGTGAGAAGCCCCTCTGTTCCCTCTGGACCTTCCCCATTAACTTTGCTGTTTAATAGTAGAGTGACCAGAGTCCCCATCAGGGATACCAGTGCAAGAAGAAGGTCACGTTTTTTATTTGGTGTTTAGGGTCTCCCTAACAGTGTGCCAAATGTGAGGCCATTTGGCATTAGTAATGCTTTTAGAATTGGTATCTTCATTAAATAGTCTATCTGAAATCACAGCTGAGAATGAAGATTCCAGATTTGGTCCCAGATCTGCCATGAATGCTCAGGAACCTTGAGTAAATTTTTTCCACTGACAGCTTTTCTGCCCCCTTCTGTTGCAGAGATGACTTGTAAAGACCCCTTCTGCTCTGACACTCACTAGGTCTGTGACAACTGAGGAGCTAGTTGAGTGAATATGCCCAGATTCTGAAGGTAGTGATACATCCTGTTATGGGGAGGTTCGTGCTTCGATTACATGAAGGAGACTTCAATCAGGAGACTTAGAATAAACAGGCCAGTGTGTGACTACAGTGCTAAAATTATCTAGTGTGATTATTAAAAATACTTGGGTAGCTCAATTGGTTAGAG
The DNA here is from genome assembly GCA_027563665.1 of Antrozous pallidus. Lineage (NCBI taxonomy): Eukaryota > Metazoa > Chordata > Mammalia > Chiroptera > Vespertilionidae > Antrozous > Antrozous pallidus. Next base: position 177,065,348 of record CM050508.1, on the reverse strand, counting down.
CATCATCCTGATAAGCCAAAGTTGCAGTTTCAATCCCTAGTCAGGGCATATATAAGAAACAACCGATAAATGCATAAATAAGTGAATAACAAGTTGGTCTCTCTCTCTCTCACTTTCTCTCTCCCTCTCTCTCTCTCTCTCTCCCTCTCTCTCTCTCTCCCTCTCTCTCTCTCTCTCTCTCTCTCTCCTCTTCCTTCCCTCTCTTCTCCCCTCCCTTTTCTCTTCCTCCTTCTCACTCCTGCCTTTCCCTTCTCTTTCTCAAATCAATAAATAAAAAAGAACACTTTAGAGCCAGACCTAGTTTTAAATCCTTGCTCTGTCACTTCCTGCCTGTGCAACCTGAGACAGGTTATATAAACTTTCTGAGCTTCTAATTCCTCATTTTTAAAGTAGAGGTAGTAGTACCTCCCTCATAAGGTTATGTGGTGCTTATAAAGCACTTAGTATAGTTAGCACCTAGTAAGCTCCAATGAATGTAAACTGTTATCATTATTATAATGTGATAAAACAAAAAAACAGATAGGGCAGCCTACTAGGTACAATTTTCATCCCTTGGTCACCTTAGTCTTCTCTTCCTTGTTCTTCCTTTAACTTGCCATTCATTTCTGCCTTCTTCCTACCTGGAAACAAAGTCATGGGGCGGGGGGGGGGGGGGGGGGCGCGGGATGTGCTGTAGGTGTCCTGTGCTTTGCAGTCCCAGAAGCCCACTCAACCTCACTTTCTAGAACCCCAGTTATTCCACCACAGGTTAGCGATGGAGCATCGTCACTTTCTAGGAAACCCTGTGCCACTTTCCTCCTGTGATCTGATGAGACATTGGTCCAGAAACTACACAGGAAGCTGGGATGGGAATAGCCATAGAGGAGTCCCATAGTGACCCTTCCAAACTGGAAGTCCTTTGGGGGTTGCATTACTGCCTTCAAGCAAATACAGAGGAGAATTTGCTAGGAGCTACCACTGGCATTGTGGGTGATGACAATGATGACCATGATGATGGTGATGGTGATTAGTAATCCCTTATGTTTACGAAGGACTTTACAGTTACAAGAGCCTTTCACACCCTGATCAGCACATGACTAGCAGTTCAACTCTGAAGTTTTCCCTCTGATACTTTGTGGTTGTAATTTCCCTCTTCAGGGATTCCCACTTCATCAAAAGGTGTTTACAGAAAATGGGCAATTAGCAATTAGGACCAAGGTGACAGTGACGAATGATAACCTATGGGGAGCAGCAAAGTCCATCTCACAACAGGGCCACGAGCCACAACACAGCTGCAGAGCGCCTGCTTTCCGTTTGCCCAAGGGAAAGCCAGCCAGTCATTAACTGCCCCGTTTAGAAGTAGAGTCAGAAGTGAAGGGAAATGCTGGAAGCTCACAAACCTGGGTGCAAATCCTGGCCTCGTCTTTCCTAGCTATGTAATCTTGGGCAAGTCCCTTAATCATTTTTTATCTCAGAGAATTCATCTATAAAATGGGAATAATAGGAGTAATTATCTCATAGAAGTGTTGTGACCATTTAATTAGACACTATATAGGACAGGGAGTATAGTAATTGGCACTTATAAAATGTCAAATGGTAACTTTTTTGGCAGTGTGACATTAACAGTTATTTTTTAAACTTGTGATATTTAATATGCATCTTTTTCTAATGGAGTACTAACAGAATAGTTTACTATAGGGTACCAAAAAGATTAGTTCCTCAAGTTCAGGTTAACTGCTAATTTTGAACAAAATCAAAAGCAGATAAGCTTCACTTCACTGTAATCTGGGAATTTACCCATGTAGCCTTTGTGCTGCCTCATAGAATAGACAGAGCTCAGGATTTGAAGTGAAAAGAACTGAGTTCAGATGGGAGATCCACTTGTATGACCATATGTAAATAATGTTCTGACTTGAGCTTTGTTGTTCTCGTTGTAAAAATGACGATAAATCAGCCCAATCTCCTCAGATAGCTCTGAAGTTTTGGTACTATATGGGAAAGTGCTTTGAAGGCTGTGAAACAGTAGTCATTATTATGTACACATTCTTCAGAAAGAAGATTATTAGCACATTCATTTTGTGTTCAAATAGCTTGGGTTTAAAGAAGCATCTCTTTAAGAATAAGCTTTGTTGTAGATTCATGCTACATGGGAAATGTATTTTTGAATTTATTTTTTTCCTTACTGGGGGACTCTCTCATCTTCTAATCAGGACTAAACAGACTTTGAGAAAAATAGAGCTATAGCCCTTGTATCAGAGTACATCAAATTATAATTGTTCAGTACTTGCTTAATACTATGTGGGACTTGGGGTGTTAAAGGTCATTAAATAATATATTTTCACTTAACTAGTTCAAGACAAACTGAAAAATAGACATAGGACTCAGGTAGGGATAAAAACAATATCTCTGTTACTGAAAAGATTGATCATAGATTATGGATTGGGATCTGTAGCCAAGGGCTTGCTGATATATTCTTTGCCCCTAAACTAGAGACTTGCCCATGCAATCCTTGGCACAGCTGACACTGCAGGAGGGCAGGTTGGCTCCAGAAAGGGTACAGACAAATGTGTAATGACATATATCTATCATATAGTATAATATAGAGTGTTTTCACTGCCCTAAAAATCCTCTGTGCTCTGCCTATTCATCTACCCCCTCCCCCCCCCCCAAAAAATCCCTAATAACTAGTGATGTTTTCTTAGTTTTACCTAGTCCAGAATGTCAAATAGTTGGAATCATATAGTAGCCCTTTTAGGTTGGCTTTCTTCACTTGGCAATATGCATTTAAGATTCCTCCGTGTGTTTTCATGGCTTGATAGCTCATTTCTTATTAGCACATCTCGGTTGCTTTCAGGTTTTGGCAGTTACGAATAAAAGTGCTATAAACATCTGTGTGCAAGGTTTTTTTTTTTTTTTTGAGAACATACATTTCCAGCTCTTTTTGGTAGATAACAAGGAGTATGATTACTGGATTGTCTAATAAAAATATGGTTCTTTTTTAAGAAACCAACAAACTCTCTCCCAAAGTAGCCATGCCATTTTGCATTTCCAGCAGCAATGAATGAGAGTCCATCTTTGCCAGCATCTGTCTGTGTTCTGGCCATTCTTATAGGAGTGTAGTGGCATCTCAGTTTTAATTTGCGTTTCCCAGTGGTAGATGATGTGGAGCATCTTTCCATATGCTTATTTTCCATTTGTATATCTTCTTGGGTGAAGTGTCTTTCAGGTCTTTGGCCCACTTTGCAATTGAGTTATTTTCTTACTGAGTTTTAAGAGCTCTTTATATATTTTGGATAATATTTCTGTATCAGATGTGCCTTTTGCAAATATTTTATCATAGTCCGTTGACGGTGTCTCCTGCTCTTGATAGTGTCTTTGCAGAGCAGAAAATTTTAATTTTAATGAAGTTTAGTTTACCAGTTATTTATTTTATGAACTGTGTCTTTGGTGTATCAAAAGTCATTTAGATTTCTTCTATATTATCTTCTAGGAATTTTATAGTTTTGTGTTTTATATTTTGAGGTAATTTTTGTAACCCGTGTAAAGGCTGCATATAGGTACACTTATTTGCATGTGGATATTCAGTCATTTCAGCATCGTTTCTTGAATCTAGCATTTTTTCTAAATGTGAAGATATTAGATCCAGACTTCCCTTTATTCAAATCCAAACTAAAAGCATTTCCTAACCCTGGCAGGTGTGATTCAGTTGGTTGGACATCCTCCCATGCATCAGAAGGTCTTGCGTTCAGTTTCTGGTCGAGGCATGCATGGGAGACAACCCAATTGATGTTTCTCTCGCCCATAGATATTTCTCTCTATCTCTTTCTTTCTCTCTCCTTCTCTCCCTCCCCCATCAATACTCCCTCCTTCTCTAAAATTAATTAAAAGTAATTTAAAAAAATAAAAGCATTTCCTTAGCAAAATTAAATTAAAAAGATTGATAATAATACCTAGTCTACATGATTGTGAATTAATGATTTGTAGATATCTCACAAACTATACAGTATTATGCATATCCTAGAGGCTGGTTACATGAAGAGATTTGTGTAATAGGCCTTCCTTCCCTTGTTTCCACCACCGGTTTTCCTCTGGCACCTGGGACCCAACCCTTCGCTCCAGCCAGAGTCTGCCACCTTCATCTTCACTTCAGGCTCCAGCCAGAGTCTGCTGTCTTTATCTTTGCTGCAGACTCAGGCTGGAATCTGCCATCTTTGCTGCAGACTGCTGTCTTCGTCTTCACTGCGGCCAGAGTGTTGCTTCTGTAGATCCCTTCACCCCTGCCCTCCTTCTCATAGCAGGTGTCCTGCCCCACCCAGGGTCATTAAATAATATATTTTCACTTAACTAGTTCAAGACAAACTGAAAAATAGACATAGGACTCAGGTAGGAATAAAAACAATATCTCTGTTACTGAAAAGATTGATCATAGATTGTGGATTGGGATCTGTAGCCAAGGGCTTGCTGATGTATTCTTTGCCCCTAAACTAGAGACTTGCCCATGCAATCCTTGGCACAGCTGACACTGCAGGAGGGCAGGTTGGCTCCAGAAAGGGTACAGACAAATGTGTAATAACATATATCTATCATATAGTACCATATAGAGCAGCTAGGTGGCCACCATCTTTCTTTTTCTAATTTGCATATTCCCCCCTGATTGGCTGGTGGATGAGGCGGAGTGATGGTTAATATGCATGTTTCTCTTTTATTAGTGTAGATTGTTGCTACTGTTATTATTTTTTTTAATTAACCTTGAATTTGGGAACATTTGGGAGTTTGTTTGAGTTTTTTTTTAATATATTTTATTAATTTTTTACAGAGAGGAAGGGAGAGGGATAGAGAGAGCCAGAAACATCGATGAAGAGAGAAACATCAATCAGCTGCCTCCTGCACATCCCCCAGTGGGGATGTGCCCGCAATTAAGATACATGCCCTTGACCAGAATCAAACCTGGGACCCTTCAGTCCGCAGGCCAATGCTTTATCCACTGAGCCAAATCGGTTTCAGTGCTACTGTTATTTTTAGTATTACTCAGCTTTTGACCTCAAGTAGCTTCCAGTCACTAGTAGTAGTGTGATGTTTATACTCAGGTATTTAAACTAGAGAGAGAGAAGCAAAATGATTTGGCCAGAAAGAATCCTAAAATAGAAGTCAAACTCTGGGGCAGACTGCTCTATCTGCATCTTATCATGTGGGCACCCTGGGCCAAGTCACTTGACCTCTCTGAGCCTCAGGTTGCTGACTGTGAAATGAAGGGTTGAACTGCTTGACATTATTAATTTAGTGAGAAAATATATCTTTTTTTTTTTCGAGTTCAATGAATAAAATGTCAAGATGGTTGAATTTTCTCTTCTAACATAGACAAAGTCAGGCCACACCTCTTGTTTGAAAATTCTCCTCCCCCAAGAAGTCCTAATGATGGATTTCTGTGTTGATTTAGAGTCAGTATAGTCAGTAAAGTCCCAAGGAAATGGCAAAACACATGCTCAGATTGGGTTTTTGTATTCGTATTTTATAAACATTTCAGGATTTTTTCCTGACCTTTTGTCATTCTTAAAGTGACCTTGTATCTTGGAAGCTTGGTTAGAAACAGCTTCGGGATAATCTCATCAAACGTCTTTCTGCATGGCTCCTGTCCTCAGTAACACCTCTGGCAGAGAGTCTAATAGCTAAACATGAATTTCAAAGCTAGGTTGCCTTGGTTCACATCTGGCTCTGCTCTTAATAGTTATGAGACCTTAGGCGAGTTACTTAATCTGTTCCTTGGCTCCGTTTCTTCATCTGTAAAATGAGAATAATAGTACTGATCTCAGATAACCTACTCCAGAGGGTTATTGTGAAAAACAACTTATTTTTAAAATGTAAAGTGCTTGGAGTATGCAGGGAACAAAGTAAATGCTCAATAAACGTTAGCCATTATTATGATCATCATCATGATGTTCTTCAAATAAGCCTCTATGTGAATGCTTCTAGGGGCACTAGAGAATACACTCACTCTACCCTCCCAACCCCTCCATCGCCCCACGACAGCCTGTTGGCAATGTTGGCCACGTGCTTTTGGTTATCGTGATGGTTGGAGTCAGATAGACTTGAATTTGAAACTTTATTCTATCTGCAGCCTTAGTCGAGATAAACCATGGTATCTTCTGTAAAATGGCAATAACCTACTTCACTGGGTGTTCTGAGGACTATATACAGGGTAGTGAGCATGGTTCCAGCTACATGGTAGGCATTCAATAACTGATAGTTGCTTCAGTGATATGATGATGATGATGATGATGATGATGATGATGATTAAGAACAAAAAGAAAATAAAGGACAGAAGAAAGAAAAAAGGTAAAAGAAAGAGAAGCAGAAGTGGCCACACCAGCAGCTGCAGCTCTGTTAAGTTCTTTCACACCAGCTGAGTTCTGTTTCTTTGCTGTTTTACCTCACTGATCCCAACTCTACCCACTGGAGCTGCACAGAACACGTCTGCTCTGTCTACTTGTCAGTCCTCAGATACAGCCAGCCCTTCTCAGTGCCCCTCCAGGGAGAACGTGGTGTTTAGGCCCTGCCCTGTTAGGAGGTCCCTCTTGGCATGCTCCGCTTCTTCTTGAATAGGCCCGGAGCACGGCAGTGTGGTTTCACAGCATGGCCACTGTTGTGCTGGAATGAAGCATGGTACCCTGCATCCCCTAGGTCCCCACAGTCTCTTTGTCCATACAGTCAGATGAGAATTGAAACAGAGACTATCCTGTTCACTTTGAAACTCCTGTCTGAAATGACCTTTAGAGAAAAAAAAAATTGCTTATGATCTGGGGTGCTAGATTGCACAGCCCCAGCACAACCATGTTTGCTGTGAAGCAGTCCATTGTGGCCCAGCCCCATTGCAGCTATAAAAGGCGGTCTCCAGATATTGAGGCATTGCCCTCTGGGGAAAAGGGAGCACTTCTCCTGGGCACTGGATAGAAATATGAAAGGCGGCCAGGTGCAGACTGAGCTCCAGGAAGTTTTGGAGAAAAAGCTCCAACACTGAGGTCAGGCAGACCAGGTCCTTTACCCAAGGCAGCGCTCCAGCTAGCGGTGGCTGCCACCCACTGAGCACACCCTGGCTCCGCACTGTGCCTACGGCCTCACCACATTCCAGTAACTGTCACAGCAACCTATAAAGGAGAAACCAGTTATCCCCATCATACAGGTGAGAAAACAGACTCTCGAGTTGTGTGACTTCTTCAAGGTCACATAAGTGGCAGCTGGGATTTGAATCTAAGTCTGCCTCGCTCTTTCTAACCATTGTGCAATATAGACGTACCCTTACTGGCCTTAAATAAGTGCCGACCCTTCTGAGCCTTAATTTTGTCATTTTGCCTATCCTGCATAGTTGGTCTAGGGATTAAATGGAATGACATGTTTACAGTGTCTGTTATATAGTAGATGTTCAAGAAATTTTAGTTTCTCCTCCTTATGTCCCAGCTTTCCCACTAAAGTAACAGGGAAAATCACTTAACTTTTTCTGGACACAGTTTTCTCATGTAAAAACTGGGTGTGTTTTCTGACCTCTGACCTTGCATGTTGACCAGCCAGGCAGGGTCGGCGTGGGCCCGAGGCTCCAGCCTCCCAGCCTCTTCTGCTTTACAGCGGATCTTCCTGGCCGCATGCACAGCTCTGGCACATTTATTATTATGGTTTCTCCCAGCAAACATTATATTTACAAACCACAAATAACAAAATAGAAGGTTCCGGAAGAGCTCTGGCATGTTAATTAAGAACAATGGCGAAAGCAGCTGGGCAGAAAATGCCAGAGAGTCGGAAGCAGCGGCAGCACAGCTCTGCTTGTTGACAGAAGCCAGCACGGTGTTGTACATTAATTGGGGAAGTGGGTAAACATTTGCCAGCATCTTGCCCCCAGTGCATGGGAAGACAGACAGCAGGCCGGGCCCTCCCCGCTACCTGCCTGCCCATGTGCCCAGAGTCCCAGAGATACCAATAGAGCAGCTTTGCTCCAGGTTCCTTATAAGCAGAGAGAATACTAGAGGCCATGTGTCTCCTTAATGACCCTCCTGGGCATACCAGGTTTCTGCTGGATACAGCTGAAGATAGTGTTCTTCCTTCAGCTCACCAGCCTGCCTGTGACACTCGGCTTCCAGGACCCTCTCTCAGTGGCTAGGAGAAGACAGCAGAGCCATCTTATTGAGTGTGGCTTGAGTTGAGTAAAGAACAAGATTGCCTGCCTGGGGTGCTGCAGTCTCTGCCCACAGGCCCAGAGCTCCTGTATCTGACAGCACTGCCCAGCCTCTCGTCACGCACAGGATGGATGCGGGTAAAGCTGCCCAGCTACCTGTATCCATCCTCACAGTTGCTCATACACACTGCAGCCATCACTGAGACCGGCTCTGGGCCAGACATTGCTAATTTTTTTTTTTTTTCATTTTATCCTCACATCAGTTCTGCACGATTGATACTATCTCCAAAACTCATTGTCCTTTACTAAACCAGTATTTCTCAGCATTTTAAAATTTATTATCCCTTTTGTTAAGCAGGAAATTTTTGTTTTTCTCTCACTCTCCCATTCAGAAAACGTCCATGTCCCATCCCTGCCCCCAGCCTATGAGGTTAGGAGCCTAACTTAGGATCCCTGTATGATTAGCATATCCCAGCTGAGTCAAGAGGATTTTGTCCAGCTCGTTTCTCTATGGTTCACATCACAAATAGTGTTTTCCTATGTTCTATAACATAGTCATGTTATTGACATTGACTTATTTTTTCAAACACACACACACACCCAACAAGGAGATTGCGATATGCCTCCCTAAGTAGCCTCTCCTTGCAGAGGAGATTCTCACCTGTGGGCGTGGTAGAGTGGGTGTCTGCAGTTTATTATAGATTATAGTTTATTACAGGTAGGTTTAGCAGCCAGATGAGCCGCAAAGGCTTACCTCCTTCCCAGGAATGCCGTCAGGCGTTTATCCAGCATCCTTTCCTCGGGGCCTCCTGTTCGGTTGGCCACGCCGAGCTGTGCAGGAGGCAAGGAGCCTCCACCTGCCCAGGAAGAGGCCCAGTCCCCTGAACCTGTGCCTTGGGGTCAAGTGCTAGTTCTTCCACTAAACTGTGAGACTTGACCTCGCTAAGCCCTAGCTTCCTCGATTATAAACTAGGAATAACCACACCTACCTTACAGGGCTGTTTTGAAGATCAAATAAGAGAACAGTTATGGGGAGGGTGGGGGGCGGGTGCTGGGGGAGATCAACGGAAGGACTTGTATGCATGCATATGAGCATAACCAACGAATGAAAGACACTGGGGTGGGGGGGGCAGGTGGGGACATGTGCTGGGAGTAGGGGAGGCTGGGGAGAGGATAATGGGGAGAGAAAAAAATAAAAAATATTTTAAAAAAGAAAAGAAAAAAGAGAACAGTTATACAAATGCTTGTGTCAGTACATAGCAGGCTCAAACTCAATGTGCATGTAGGACCTCAGTGCTATGTGGAGAAAACAGTGCTTTTCCAGTCTTTTGAATATATGCTTTTTTTCTTTTTAGATAACCCAGCTGGACCCAAATAAATCATTGTTGGAGGTAAAGTTGTTCCCTCAAGAAACCCTTTTTCTTGAAGCGAAAGAGTAAACACGCCCAGCGGTGGCACCAGCCATTCCTTGACTTGCCCGAAGCCTGCGTCAAGAGAAGGGCTCTTCGCCAACCCCCCTACACGCTCGTCTTGTTGAATTCAGTGTCACACTCTGCCTCTTGCAAGATTGCTGGAAAAAGTAATAATAAACGTAGCTACTCAACACGTCCCATCCACGAGTGTATGTTCCCAACCCAGAGTTACAGCTCTGCTGCCCCTCCTCCCTTCGCCCGGCCTGGTCAGTGACAGTGCGCTGTTCAGTGTGTGTGCCCACAGAGTAGGACCGACGCCTCTCCAGTGCCCTCTGCCCCCAGTGTCCACACAGTTCTTTCTGTCCTGGGGCGCCAGGTCGATGTGTGTCGGTTATGTCTCATTGAGCCAAGGCTCACACACCTCTGCCTTTTTATTTTCATAACTGGATTTCTACTTTGTCGCCTGATTTTAAGAGGCAAGGGGAGGAAATCAGTCGAACTTCTTGGCCTGGAGATAAAACAGTATTGTAGGGGAAAACGCATATCATTTTTGAAGGTACTTTCTGACCTCTTCTTCTAAGATGTAAGGTTGTGTTTGAGGACTGCATTTGAGAAATATGCAAGGTATTTATTTACTGCTGCTGCCGTGGGTCTCCAGATTCCGTTTGGAGGTGTTTGCTGTTCCCCTGCAGCAGAGGAAGCTGTCTGAGCACAGTGTGCATGTTGAGGTAGTGCGAAGAGGCCGGTTCCGGGACTTGGGGACTGGCCCCGCTGCAGGAAGCTGCTGTTAGGTTTGCACTTGGGTGCTGGAACCTGACGGATCCCAGCTCCCAGGCTGCCCCGTTAGTGTACAGTGAATGCAGTTCCCTCCTGCTTTTCTCCCCTCTTTCCTTCACTAGTTTGGACTTGTCACTTGGTGTGTTAAGCCCCTTGTCTGTCACCAAAATCTGATCAGCCGCCCATTGGACCCAGCCCAGATGTAACAAGGAATTTGTTCCACTTTTTATTATTTGAATGTTGCAATGTTAGATATTGGGCCCCATCTCAAATGAAAAGGATCGCATCTGGTGGCTGCGAATTCTGATGTCTTGTATTTAAGGAGTAGACTTGGGGGCTCAACTCAGAAGATGTGTGTGGCCTGAATCCACATGTAGTAATTTTGGGGTGGTTTAGTATATGTGGACTTTTGTTAATCTATGGATTTGGGATTTAGAGTCCAGTTCACTGTTTATACCTTCACCGACAATGTTTCTGTCCATTAATGTGTCCCCTGTGGTCTCTGTCCTAGGGGTTAGTATCCTGACTTGACATTTTGTGCTTGTCCAAAAGAGAGTCGAAGTGCTGGGTTTTCTCCCTGACCCAAGCCAAGGGGTTATCAGGAGAGTGTAACCGAAGCCTGAGAAATGCCTGGTCATTCTCACTCTGCCCAGAAGTGGGTGTGGGCCAAGAAAATTCCATCTCTGTCTTTTCTCTGATGCTCCAACCAGGGACCTCTCCTGATCACTCTCCTAAAAAGAGATGTGTTCCTAATAGACTAGTGCTGCGTCTGCCGAGGGCAGGCCTCCTCTGGCCCCAGAAGTCTCTTGGGGAAGCCGAAGGGAAGAGACCCACAGGGGATTCAGCCTGAGCACGTCCTCTCCAGCTCCACACCACCCTCCTAGCCTCATGGCCCCACCTACAGGTGCACTAGGGCGCCAGCTCTTCTTTTCCAGGTTGACCTTGCTCTGTAGAGGCCATGGAGAAGCTATAGCCCTGAACCCGGGCCATACTCAGGAACAGCAGCAAAGGTGGGGGTGGGGGCTGGACGTACAGGACTCTGAATTCACTTTCATGTTAACCTGTTCCTTCTGATTGGGTTTGATATCATCATATTGTTCCCTACTATCATCTTCACTTCTGTATTCTAATAATTATAGACTTTACTCTGAAACTGATTTTGTGAAAGTTATTAAATGCTACTTGAATGTGTATGGAGTTTACACACCCTTTTTCAGCCCTGTCTTGGAAAGTTCTCCTTGCTCAGTCCCACGAAATCCTTTCCTGTGGGCCCCACTGCTGGGAACGGCCTCCACTGATTCTCACTGTTCACTCATGTCATCCTGGTCTACTGAGCTCCAGAACAGAGGCCAAAGCAGTTTTATGCCTTTTCTTGCAAACACAGCATTAAAATGACTACAGACACGTGAAGTGACCTCCTGTCGCCACAGAAATGGCAGTGTCCTTGGCAACTCTTCCTCCTACCCTTAAATTTCCCTGGGCTTCACCTCCCCCCTCCCAGCACAAAGTCAGCCAACATCTCTGCTTGGTGTTCTTTTTTTGTTTGCATAACAATCAGAAAACATTTATTATACTGAAATGTATGCATCCTATTACTAAAAAAAAAAAAAAGTAGCAAATTTGCTGGTGACATAATTTGACTTGTCTCACTGGGACTAATGCTCAACACCACTGGGTATGATTTTAAGTTTGATGAGCTTTTAGCTTTTTTACCCCACTTCTAAAACTCTCAGAGAAATTCAAAATAGCATATAGCATTGAGTGACATTTATTGTTCCATACATCTTGAAACTCAAAAATGTGCTTGGTGTTCTTACTCGTAAGCCCAGCTGTTTACAGTGACGGTCCAGGATTCCTCGCCATCCCCACTCCATTCTAGTTCACTCCCCTGGATTTCTTGGAGTGTCAACTATACATCTAGAGCAGTGGTTCTCAACATTTTCAATGCCACGACCCTTTAATACAGTTCCTCATGTTGTGACCCCCAACCATAAAATTATTTTTGTCGCTACTTCATGACTAATTTTGCTACTGTTATAAATCATACTGTAAATATCTGTGTTTTCCGATGGTCTTAGGCTCTACATGAGCGGTTCTCAACTTGCAGGGTCACCTAAGACCATCGGAAAACACAGATATTTACATTACAATTCATAACAGTAGCAAAATTACAGTTTTGAAGTAGCAATGAAAATATTTTTATGGTTGGGGGTCACCACAACATGAGGAACTATATTAAAGGGTTGTGGCATTAAAAAAGTTGAGAACCACTGATGTAGAGCATTAGTTTGAAGGCTTAAGGAGGTATTGCCAATTTCCCACCACCTCTCATGAGGCGCATTCTGGGCGAAGTTCCTGGCCCATGACGCTACCTGCTCTGGCGCTGCTGGTTTTATTGGTCACACAAGTGTTCTCTGAAATATAAGCATCCAAAGTCTGCGTTGGAGGAGGGCATCTTTTATACTATAGATGAATAGAATTTGGGCTTTACAGATTTTGGTTGTGATATGAGAAACACAAGTTTGCCGTTTTATTAAAGTTGCTACTGCCAAAGCTAGACTTGCTGGTCCATGGAATGGATCTTAGAGATGTTGCAGAATTCTGGCAGATTTCCCAAAAGCAGGGGAGATGTTCATTTGGACATGCGAGAGGGTCTTAAATGTCTCCATGAGCAGCATCACCCATTGGCATTCTTCCACCAGCTCCTCACTACCCAGGCCTGGGTCCCACAGGGAATGGAATATGGAATCCCAAGTCCAGCCCAGGCATAACTCACCTGAGCCTTTCGTGTGCCTTGTCCCATTTGATTCTTAATAAAATTCTGGCTGGAGACCACACACACACACTCTAGAGACTTCGGTGTCTTCCAGTTTGAGCCTTGGTTCTGCCACGTAATAGCTATGTCGCCTGAAGGTGAGTAACCTCTCTAACCCTCAGCGTCCTGCTAACATCTAGAGAGCACTGCAATTCCCCACACCTTCCACCCGGCACAGTCGCCCACAGTGAGGGGCAGGGCAGATGATCGTCCCATTTCTGCACAGGGGCTAAAGGGCAGTGGCTGCCTAATGTCACACAGGATGTCAGCAGAACAGTCAGGACTCGGGCCCTGAGCTCTGATGCTTATGTCCAAAGCTCTTTCGTGAAGAACTTCTAAATTTCACGTCCAAGAAATTGTAGGATTCCCCTGCGATTGTGGACAAAAAGTTGTGTGCACTTGTCTGGAAGGGGAATCTGTATTCAGGTCCTCAGTGGGCTCCACTGATGCCCGAAACGTAAAAACCACCATTTACATCATGCAGACACCAGGCCATTTGCAAAGTTGAATCTGTGCATTCCTTCCAAGCCATATTTTTATCTAAAGGAGAGCCACAACCCCAGATACGGTGAGATGCGGCAAGTAGGCTTTATTGCCCAGATTCCCCTCCGCATTTAGTGCTTCTCCCTTGTTTCAAATAATCTGCTCTGGAAGATGACCCTTAACACTCCCAACTGCTCAGACAGCTCCTTGCTGTGTTTTGAAAGGTTGGTCTGCAAGGAAATACCAATAAAAGACATGCTCTCCAGTCTTCAGTCTGTTCACTCTTAATTTGTACACTGTTAGCTGTGGTTCTCAATAGAACAGCCTCTGGTGCCATATTGTCTGCATCCAAGCCACTCCACTCACTAGCAATGTGCTTGTGGAAAGTCACGTCACCTTCCTGTGCCTCAGGTGTTTTGCTATAAAATGGAGACACCAATGAAGATTAAACGAACCAACAGTTAACCTCTAAAACAGAACAGCTGTTACCTGGTCTACAAACTCATCCTATATAATAAAAGGCTAATATGCAAATTGACCAAAAGCAGAACAATCAGTCACTATGACACACACTGACCACCAGGGGGCAGATGCTCAAGGCAGTGTGCTCCCACAGTGGGAGCACTGCTCAGCTAGAGCCCTGAGCCTGGCTCACAGTTGGCAAGCACAGCAGCGGTGGCAGACCTAAGCTGGCAGGACATTCCCCAAGGACTCCCGGACTGAGGTACCCCGCCCTCCAGTAGAATGATAAAAGGAAAGTGTGATGACAGCAATGAGAAGTGGCAGCTTATGGATAGAGACAGGAAATGTTAAAAAGCAGCCCATGATGGCCAGGAGCACTGCTCCAGAGCCCTTTGGGGAAGGTCCGAGTCCTGCCCCCAGTGCCACTGTTACTGGTGTCCACACGGACAAGCCCAGGGGTCATGGGAGGGAGGGAGAGAGAAGACTAACTTGCTGAGCACTTGGGCCACAGGACTATGCTGGGAACATGACATACATTACCTCCTTTAACCCACAACAGCCCTGCCGGTGGGTGATCTTGACCCCATTTTGAAGAAGCTTGGAGAGGGTAAGTGGCCTGCGGAGCCCCACTGCTAATGAGAGCAGAGCAGTGTGGGCCCAGGCCTGACTCCAGGGCTGCTGAGTTTATGATGATGCAGTGCCACCTTCAAGGCAAGTGTGCATATTACCAAGGCATTTCAAATAAAAATTACAGTGATGCAATGTTTTAAAACTGCTAGTGGGTGCAAAAAAAGCTAATGCCCCGTTTTTTTGAAGAAAACTCGGCTTCCCAAAGTGGCTCATCCCGTGTGTCAGGACCCGGAATTTCAGCAGAACCTTGTTAAAGCACACGCCGTGGTTGAAGAAGTCCCATAGCCTCTACCTGTGGCATCTCCAAAATCTGCTATCCTGCTGACATGCCTTCCCTTCTACCCTTACTGTCTCTCAGGTTATAAAGCCACACCCAACTGTTCGCCCTTCTCTCGGGCCAGCCTCAGCACAGCCCCTGGCCGCCGGGAAGAGGCTTCCAAAGCACTGCCTCCACACCACAGCCCTGCTCCAGCCCTTCAGAGGCTCCCGGTGCCCTTCGAATAGACCAGACTCTTGGCTTAGATTTAAAACTCCTGTCATCTGGTCCCTCCCTCATCTCTCCCCATCTGTATCACTGATGTGTCCTCCACACCACACAGCCATACTATCTGAAATTTCCCAAAAGCATTCACTTCCATCACCTCTGGCCTTGCACACCACTCCCTTTGCCCGGAAGACTCCATCACAACTAGATGCCTATCACTCACTCCCTCTTCACTTTCCTTCTAGACTTTGTTTCCTCCAGGATGGTGTCCCCCACCATTGCCACACCCTCCAAGCTAGGTGGCTGTGCTGTGATTCTCAGCCCTGTGCTGCCCTTCTTATAGCACTGCTTCCTCTGAACTCTGTAAGTCTTGTTCTACCCTCACATTGCCCCCCTCCCCCAGATTATGAGCCCCCTCCCCCAGAAGGGTCTGAGTCACTTCATATCCTCAAGGCCTACCGAAATGACTAGGCCAGGGGTCAGCAAACTCATTAGTCAACAGAGCCAAATAGCAACAGTACAACGATTGAAATTTCTTTTGAGAGCCAAATTTTTTAAACTTAAACTTCTTCTATCGCCACTTCTTCAAAATAGACTCACCCAGGCCGTGGTATTTTGTGGAAGAGCCACACTCAAGGGGCCAGGGGCCAAAGAGCCACCCGCATATGGCTTGCAAGCTGCAGTTTGCTGACCACTGGACTAGTACGTAGTAAGCACACAGTAAATTGGGGTTACTGACTGAATTTAAACAGAGAAAATGATGTCCATGTGCTTATAAGCTGGTCACTTCCTTCTTTAACATACAGCTCACCTGGGAGCATTGTGAGGGCAGAGACCAGATCGTGATTATCTGGTTATTTCCCGAGTCAGCCCAGGTCTCGGTGCATAACAGTCGTGCACCCAGCAGTTACTGAAACAGTTAATTGGCGCTGGAGCAAAACCAACTGGAGCTTCTGAGAAGAGACGGAATAAAGGAATTGGTTGAGCCATGCCAGGGGCTCTAGGCTCTCTGTCCTCCCACACTATCCTCTGAAATTACTCTGAGGTCACTACTGTCAGCATCTTTATTTCACAGGTAGGAAAACCGAGGCTCAGAGAAATTCCATCACTGTCCCAGAGACACAGCTAGAGGGAGAGAAGCTGAGCTCCCCACTCTGGACCTGAGGCCGCAGCTCTCACGTGCTCTCATGGACCAGGCCCCCCTCTGATCTGCTTCGGTGGCTTCTAACCACATACGCCCTCCCCCCCTCTCCCCCGGGACTGCACTCCAGTTTTCCTCCCGCCTCTCTGGGAGGCTCCCCTCCGAGTCTTCCTGCTCCGCTGGCCTGTGAAATAGCAACAGCCCCTGCGTTCCTTGTGCTGCCCTCTGCTCTTCTCGAAATCTCCTTAGATAAGAAAAAAGGTGTGTTTCTAAGGCTCAGTTCAGATTTTGCCTAAGGTATAAACCCCATGAGTGTGGGGTCTGTATCAATCTGGTTGTTTTATCTCTCAACACCCGTCTGGCACTGTGTAGGGACTTGATAAATAGCTGTTGATAATATAATAACATTTATATCAAGTCTATTATATGCCAGGCACTAAGTGCTTTACTTGTATCAACTCACTCCTCATGACAAGCCTGCGAAGTAGGAGCTGTTACTAACCCCGCTTTATGAGAGCAGACTGAGGCACAGGAGGTGATTCTCCCAAG
The DNA here is from genome assembly GCA_027563665.1 of Antrozous pallidus. NCBI lineage: Eukaryota > Metazoa > Chordata > Mammalia > Chiroptera > Vespertilionidae > Antrozous > Antrozous pallidus. The sequence goes on along the minus strand of CM050508.1, from coordinate 177,048,455 downwards.
CTCACACAGCTGGGAGCAGACCAGCGCGCCAGGGTTCAAAGGCAGGCAGCTGGGCTGTTACCACTCCACACCTCCGCCAGGAAGTCCCATGGAATCCACAGGAAAAGTTAGGGGCCTCTTCTAATCCCTGTGTTTGCCCCTAGCAGAGCACTTACCACATTATTATGATTATTTACACACAACTCCCCTCCCCCATGGACCATGACAGGTCTGTCACCACTGGGCTGGCACAGGGCACAGACAATAACTGTTATATGAATGAATGAACAAATGAAACTACCCTATGAGGTGGAACATATTATCTCTGTTACATACATTAATATATGGAGGTTTGGAGAGGCGAAATCATTTGCCCAATGTCTCATAGTTACTATGTAACACACTCTATCTCCACTGCAAATGTTTTGTTTTTTTTCCGACATGCATTTCCATCAGGCCAGGATTTAACTTAAGTACGATTTAAGTGTTCTTTACCTGACAATGATCAGGCCAGTTTTGACTCATCCATTCCTCACGTAGACTTTTTGCTAAACATTCAGTTCTCAGCCTCCACTCCAGGCTCGGAACTCCCAGTCTGGGATGGAGCCACCTGTGTCAGGGCAGTGCTGTCAATGCCAAGGGAGTTCCAGTTCAGTCAGTCAGAAAGGCTTTTAGGGAAGAGATGAGTCCCATCCAGGAGCTCTGTCCAGAGTCCACTGGCCTGGCCTGAGGGTCTGAGATGCCAGGGTCAGAAAGTGCAGGCATCCTACCGGATCAGAATGGAGCCTGCCCCTCTGGGCTCGGGTCCCCAGGCCCCTGAAAATGGGATCTGCCTTCCTGGGCACACACTGGTGACATTTGCATGGGACTTTTCTGAGGAGTTAGCAACAAGGAGAGAGTCTTAGTGAAACTCTTCTCTGTGCTGTTGGAAGGTCAGGTGGAAGCACATGGAAGGGGAACCAGGGGTGGAGGCAGGAACTTTGCTGAGGTGGGTGACAAGGCCTCAGCTGGGTGGAGCACCCCCTACAGAAATGGCCTTCTTCCTAGTTGGGTCTGCATCGTCCTTGTCACACTTCAGAGCACGTCCAGGTATAGCAGGTCTCCAGTTTCTCATTCTACAGATGGCGAAACTGAGGCCCAGAGCAGTGAAGGGACTTGACCAAGGCCCCCATTTCTGGCATGCCTTCAACCACACCAAGCATCAGTGAGGAACCGGTTTGCACAGATATTGCTAAATGCCTTAGTTCCTTCGTGTAAAAAATGAGGTGCATTTTATGAGTTTTGTACAGGATGGCGGTCATGGACACAGCGGGAAGAACGTGTTCTCTGGAATAAAAGTGGTACAGAACCCAGCCCCTGCCTTCGGGGAGCCCCACCGGGAACCAGCAGTGCCACAGTGTGGCCCAAATAGCAGAGATCTTGAGAGGACAGGCCAGTGTGTCTCCAGAGGCCGGAAGGTGCAGTACCACTGAGTGTTTCATGGCAGACCCTCGGCTAAGGGATCCCCTTGAGAGGGTGGTGGGGGCAGTGCCTAGGAAAGAGATGGCCCAGAGTCCCACCTTGGGCCTGGCAGGAGGTTAGGGTTCGGGCCATGAATCCTGATTCTGGAGGGTGTTCAGATGATGGTTCAAAAGCAGAGGCACCTCCCATTGCCAGTCCCAGCTTCCCAACCTTCTTTCTAATGGATGCAAATGTACTGGGGAGGGAATGGCTTTTCTCTCTAGCGTGAAGGCAAAGAGAACCCATTCATTCAAAACTGCCGAACACATACTGATACCCAAATCTACCTTGAGTGTTTCCTATGGTCCAGGCACTGAGCAGGACTTTACATGAACTATGTTGTTGAATCCTCACAATGACCCCATGAAAGCTTTATTTTCACTCCCATCTGACACAGGAGGAAATGTGACACATGCCAGATTCCAGTCCAAGTTAGCCAGGTTCTGTGAGCAAAGATGCTGAGGAAGTAGTTTTAACTACAAAGAGCAGTTCCGTCCCTCTCCGAGCCAGCTGTCTGACCCTAGGGGAGCTATGTCCCCTCTGTGCCTTAGTTTCCCCTGATATGAATTGGAGATGAAGATGGATAGCTGTGTGGCTTCAGAGGGAGGGATGCAGAGGTACTTGGGGAGCTTACAGGGTCAGCATTTGCCTATTATGCCTCTGACAAGAGACAGTGTGGCATCCTGGGCATTAAACGGCAAGTAGAAGTTTTTCAGGTAACGGACTGCCCTGGAGCTGGGGATGTGGAGGAGGCATCTTTGATCAGGGCCAGCTCAAGCCTAGAGTCTAAACCACCAATGGGGCTGACTTGTGAGCCAGCTTCCCCACCCCTCCCCAGACCCAAACTGCCAGGAAGGAGATTTAACATGTTGGACTCCAGGCCAATCAGCAAGGGGTCCCTGAGCCATCCGTGCAGCTTAGAATCTGCCCACCACACTCAGCCTGGAAGGAGGCTGTGCAGTCCCAGCGGGAAGCGGGTGGAGGGAGTGGGAGGTGGGTGGTGGGAGTGGTGTTGGAAGTAAAAGTAGAAGTCTCTGAGGGAAAGAGGCCAAGAGTGAGCCTGTGAGTGTGGCCTGAGGGGCAGGAGGGCTGGAAGGAGAGGCTTGGGTCTCTATTTTCTAGCCTCCCTCATATATTCATTTTGGTCCTAACCTGGGGGGCGACAGGACTTAGGAGGAGCAGTGTATGGCCTCAAACCCTGGCTGATCCTGCGGGAGAACCTAGCCCTAAGGTCCTTCATCTTCACGTTTCTGCCCCCACATGCGGTGGCCTGGCTGCTGAGGCAATCCATTCCGGGCTGGGCCGGGGGGCGGGGGGGCGGGGGGGGGGCAGCCCAGAGATGGCTGGAGACCTGCCGTCGCTTACACAGCCCTGCGAAGGCTCTGAGGCTCTGAGTCCGGGTGGCCATAGGCCACAGGCTGAATCCCAGAATCCCTGTTTCCAAAGCCCCTCTTGGGAGATGGAGGCCAGGAAGATGGAGATTCAAAGAGGATCACCTTGGGGTGCATACCGTTCCCAAAAGCCCAGGAGAGCCTGCAGACCACTGGGCCTTTGCATGGCTTCTCTGAGCAGAATCACCTCCCTCCATCACTTCCTCCGCTTGGTCAATTCTGGGTTCTTCCACACTCAGCTTTGAACTAATGTTAAGTGGGGGAGGGGTCAGAAAGGAGGCAGGTTTAGAGATGAATAGACTGTAATCAGTAACTTAGATTCCTGTCCCAACCAGTTAGACGTTGTCATGGGTGAAAATATGCTTTCACGTGGCTACATGACACACCAAGGAATGTGCTTAAGAAAGAGACCACAGGAGCAAATGGCCAAGGGACACAGATGTCATGAAAAACAAAAATCACACCTGGCCCTGGATGGAAATATCGCATATTGTGAAGATGCAAAAATCTCCTTCAAATTAATTTATAAAAGCTTTGAAGTCAAATTTTCAAAGGGTTCATTTTTTTATTTTCTTTTTGAAACCAGCTTTAAAAATTCCAAATATTTATTCAGAACACTATTTTTCCAAAACACCCATGAGCATTTTGAAGAAGAAGAAAAATAACCAGGAATTAGAGGATAACTTGCCCTCACAAGTATTGCAGAACTACAATAATTAAAAGAGTGAGGCTGGTGCAGAAGTAAACAGTTCCCTAGAAGAGAAAGCGCTAAAGTCACCAGAGGCCACCTGAGAGTTTAGGAAATAACGTATGGTCAGTGGGGGACAGGGAGGATCATTAAACAGTGACATGATCACTGTTAATCGTGAGGGGAAAATTCAATGGCAACCTTATGTCACACCTTCCACCAAAATTAATTTCAAATGAATTAAAGATATAAATGTAAATAATGAAAAAGTGCTAATATAAAACATAGGGGAATGCTTTTAGAAAGTTGTATTTGGAAAACCCTTGAGTATGATACCATAAATAGAATCTAAAAGAAAAAATGACAGATTTTGGTTACATTAAAATGTTAAACTTTAGTATAATAACAAAATAGGATAAAAATGGAGAAATGCAGTATGTTACAGATAAGAGAATACTAATATCTTTAATTTATAAGTAGCTATTACAAATTCAGTAAAAGGAAAATCTCTATGGTAGAAAAAATAAGCAAAAGACACAAACAGAATTTTTAAAAAAAAAAACACTAGTGACTAACACATATAAAAAAAAAAAACCAAAGGAATAACTATTTGTAAACTACAATGATAAAATATTGTTTACTTTTCTTGCTCTAATTGTGAATGGTTCAAAAGATCAGTAAGATTCACACTGGTTGGGTGTGTTTGTTGATACAACTTTGCCTGGGAGCTATTTGATAGGTAGCTATCAAAAGCCTAAAAAAAGCCAAGCTTCTGAACAATAAAGTCTAGGAATTTATCGTAAGAAAATAATAAGGCAACTTCACAAAGAATGTTCATGGTAGCAATGTTTATTCCAGCAAAACTGGAAACAAATTAAATATCTACTAATAGGAAAATGGTTAAGTAGATTAAGGCACATCCATAAAATGAAATATTAAGCAATTCCTTTATTTTTAAAATATATTTTATTAATTTTTTTACAGAGAGAAAGAAAGGGAGAGGGACAGAAAGTCAGAAAAATTGATCAGCTGCCTCCTGCACACCCCCCACTGGGGATGTGCCTGCAACCAGGGTATATGTCCTTGACCGGAATCCAACCTGGGACCTTTCAATCTACAGGCAGATGCTCTATCCACTGAGCCAAACCGGTTTTGGCTAAGCAATTCCTATAAAAGATTGTGTAGATATATTATTAGGGAAAACGTTTATCATTTATAAGTAAAAAGCAAGTTACAAAAAGTATATTTTTTGTAAATATAGAAAAAAATATATTCCAAGTGTACTTTGCTGAATTGTCCAAAATGTTTAATATTTTACTTTATCAGAACAAGCAATAATAATGTTTCCATTTGGGAAACCTAAGGCCCCAGGTCGGGGGTCCCTTTCTTCACTGTGTCTTCTGGACCCTCCTCAGCCCACCTCAGCTCTGTTCTGTGAGGCGGTGCCTGTGTCCCCGTAGCCAGCTCCGTAAGGGCCCCAGCACTGTCCCTTTCTCTCTCTCTCTGGTCCTCAGGGGCTGGCACTCACCGGTGCTCCGCACGCACATGAATGAGTGAAGGAATGCATGGCCCTGTTTGCTCAGGTTTCCCTGCATGACCTGTGAATTGGATGGAATCGAACCGCCTACGAGGCCCTAGGTCTGATCCCACCCGGCCAGAACTGAAGGTGAGAAGGAGAAAACCTACGAGGAGGAGTCGGATCTGGGTTTCCCATCTCCCTCGAGGCTCAGCGGCATTGTGACCCCCGGGAAACAGCGTGTCGCTGAGCCTTAGCCCTCAGGACCGCCACCCTCCCCAAGGACTGCACACTCCGAGCTCCTGGCGGAGTGGCGGCGCACAGTAGGCGTCTGAATTAGAAGCTTGTAGTCGGGCGATGGACATCACTCCCGGGGCGTTCATCTTGGGCTCAGTCGCGCCCCGCCAGGAGGCTGTGCAGGCGGAAAGCCCGGCCGCCCGGCCCGACCTCTCTGGCGCGCGCTGCAGGCGCCGGGCGGCCAAAGGAGAGCTGCAGCCGCTGGAGACCGCGCCGGGGGCTCGGGCCGCGCCCCGGGAGCCTGAGCCTTCGCTCGCTCGCTTCTGGCTGCCGCCTGGCCCACACCTCTGGTGGGAGTGGGGGGTGGGAGCCTCCAGGGCCCCGGAAGAGGCTGAGCGCAGAGGGTGCCGCGGTCCCCGAGGGTGAGCGTGCGGAGAGGGGCCGCAGCCCGCGCCTGGCACCCGGCAGAATGCGGGCCTCGGGGAGGGGGTCTCTCTTGGGTTCGAATTCTGCTCTGCTCCCCACTGGTTTTAAGGTGCGGGACAAATCTCCTCCCTTTCCCGAGTCCGTTTTCGCACCTGGCAAGTGAGATTTCGGACAGAGAACCGACTTCAGACCTCGCAGAGGAAGCGCCAGGCGCGGGGCCCCTCGCGGGACAGCGCACAAGAAGGCGCACGCCGCGGGGGGAGGTTCTGGCTGCAGAACCGTGTCCGGGGGCCTTAGCCCTGGCCCTGGCCCTGGCCGCGCCGTGGCTTGGACCACGCAAAGGGGCCGTTGTTTGTTTTGTTTTGTTTTTGTTTTGTTTTGCGGGGTCGGGACCGCAAACCAGACTGCGCTTCTGTCAGCCCCGGGTGTGCCCGAGGCCGAGTCTCAGTTGACGGTGCTGAAAGGGGGTCCGGAGGAAATGGCGGTGGCGGGCCTGTGTGTGCAGGTGTGCGCACGCACACGCCTGTTCGTCCATACGAGGCCGTCTGTGGTGCCAGGAGGCGGCGTGCGGGGCGGCCCGCGCAGGCCCGCGCCACAGGCCCCCTTCCCCGTCCCCGGCCACCCCTTCCTTGTGGGCCGTGAAGTCTCAGCCAAACTGACGGAATCTGACGTGGCCCAGGGAGGGGCGGGAGCCGGAGGGGCGATTTCGTCCCGGAGCCACTGGTTTGGGAATAATTACTTTTAATGTCAGAAAGATTTAGTTTAATATCATCTCTATTAGGCTGCCGGGAGGGTAATTAAACGGGCGGCGCCGCAGCCGGCAAACAGATGGCGTCTGCGAGCTCCGAGGCCGCGGACCAACAGCGCAAAAGTCAGCGCCTCGCGGGTGCCCAGCAGTGAGCGGAGGCTCCCACTCAGGGCCAGGCGCCCGCCTCGGCTCCTCGTCGCCCCGATGCCCCGCAGTCTCACCTCGCGCCTCCACCGAGGCCTTCCCTTTGATCCCACCAGGGCCTGGGGGAGAGGGGTGTGGGGCTGGGGCCAGCAGAGAGCCTGGGTGGAGGTGGATGTGCATGGCTGGGAGCACTCGCGGGGGCCCAGCCCCTGGCACAGCAAGGGCCTCAGCAAACGATCCTGAGCTAAGAGGACGTGTGCGAGTGAGCTTGTACGTGCGCCCTCGGCTCCCTGGTTTGTCTGGGGAGGTCTGGCTTCTCTACCCGGAGACCAGCCCCTTCAGAGCCCTGGAATAAGGTTAGGTCAGCGGAGGAGCTCGGGTAGTGCATGCGCACATGCTCCTGTCTGGGTATTCAGGGCCGCGGTGGGAGTCTGCGGGCGTCTGGGTGAGAGGCCACACACCCGGTGGACATCCCCGCGATGTGGGCACGCTTATGGAAGTGCTGTGAATTCCATGGGACTTGCTCAAGTGTCCTCACCTCCGAGGTGAGTGCTCCCACGGTAGGTAGTGGCATGCAGGTATGAGGGGGTGCCCAAGGCTTTGCAGAATGAGGTCACAGGTGCAGGTGGTCTGTCCAGATGTGAAGCCACGCTCTGCTCTGAGCCAAAGGGGGGCATGCTGACCACATCTTCCAGTCTGCTCCCCTCTTTCTGACTGGAGTCCAAACCGGCACTGTCCCCAGAGTGGCGCGTGGACTGAATGCAGTGACCTGGATCCAGGACAGCACTCCACCTCTCTCCAAGACACAGTCACTCACGTGAGCGCTCCGACCTTGGGCGCACCAGAAGAAAGGCTGTGGGTCTCAGACCTGTGGGACTGTGAACAGGAGGAAAGAGGATTGAGAGGCACCTGCTGTCGGGGTGGGCAGATCCCCTCAGGTTGGGCTGGTTTCCAGGATGTGTCCTCACCACCACCCCCCTAAGAAAATGAGGCTCCTTCACATCAGTGAGAGAGTTTGAGGCTCCCAAGACTGAATCCTCAGCTGGACCCTGGGCTCCCACAGGTTTACTCATTGAACTGGAGTGGGGGCGGGGGTCTCACTGTGGCTTGGTTGTCCCAACATGTGGACATGGGGTCTCTGGGCCGCTGACCCCTGAAAGCTAGGCTGGGTTCTATAGCTCATTTCGTTTGAGGCTTAAAGTAATCTCTGATCCTGGCTGGGGTGACCCGGTTGGTTGGGGTCAGCAGCCTTGACCTTGCACTGGAAGGTCACAGGTTCCATTCCAGTCGAGGCACTTACCAAGGCTGAGGCTGGATCCTTGGTTGGGCACCTACAGGAGGCAACCAACTGTGTATCTCTCTCACATCAGTGCTTCTCTCTCCCTTCCTCTCTAAAATAAATTTCACAAAAAATTAAACAATAATGATTTCTGGAAAACTTAGTCCAGGGAAGCTCTGAAAGGAGGAGCCTGGCTACCCCTTCCCAGGCCCTGGCTTCCTCTTCCCGCCCACTCCTTACCCCCAACTCCAGGATGCAGTTTAGGCAGAGATTTACTTGACCTGGAAGGAAAGCTGTTGGAAGGTGGGGCCCGGGTCCTATGCTCCTGAAGGACATATTATCCCAGACTCACCCCCTTGCCCTCCCTGCATGCCGCATGCTGGAGACCCTGCGGGGGGTGACCCATTTCTGTCTTAAAGGCATTCTTAGGCTTCAGCGAGTGGAATTTGTCAGGAGCGAATGGCCTGATCTCTATCCCTGTCATAGAATGTGTGGGGACCAGGCCTGCTCAACTATCTGGAAGCTTTCTGCCCCCCTCTTGCGCACACCCCTCCAATCTGGTCCTGAGGTTTGATTTCACGGGGGAACTCGCCAGTGGTTCCTGTGTCTGCAGTGGGGGCCGGCTCCTCGCCTTTCTCCGAGATCCCCAGCCCCAGCTCTCAGAGGCGGCTGGGCAGGCAGGGCACCACCGAGTTGTCGTGCTAAGTGGAAGCGGCTGCTTCCTGAGGTTCCGGGGCTGCGTGTGCGCGCCCAGTAGGTCCACGCCCCGGGTGGCTTCGGCCAGAACCCCAAGGCCCTGTGAGCTCCAAAGCACAGCGGGAAAGGCGTGGTCTGGAGCGGCGGGAGAACCACGGGGAAAACGCACGTGTCTGGCTAATTAAGCGAATTTCCATTACTCTGAACCAGAGAGAAAAGTAGATAATAAACGTGAGAGTGGAAGACCATTAGAACAAGAAAAGGGAGGGGGGTTCCACAGAGAACTACAGATGGAGGAACCCCAGGCGACCTCGCCCAAGGAGCGCAGCATTAATTCCAGATGTTGCCTTCCAAAAGGGAAACAAAATGCCAAACCTGTTACCTCTGCAGACTGAGCTGTGACTCTGGGCCCTGATGTAAGGACGGGGAAAGTGAGGCCAAAGTTACAACTACTCCTGGGGGCTGCGGCGACCTTGTCTCTGGGCCTGAAGACCGGACACGGATGGACGGGCCTCTGGCTTCCAAGAGGATCTGAGGAGACAGGGAGACCACTTTTTACTTTCGTTTAAAAAACAAAGTTAAACTATTTATTATTTTAAAACAACAACCAAAATAATCCCACCACCATGGGAAAGAAATCTAGATGCTGCAAAGCGAGGAAAGGAAAGAGCGAGAGGGGCAGAGGAATGCGGTTGGGGAAGGGCGTTGCGGGACAGGAGGCGAGACCTCATTTCTTCTCAGCAGGCTCCACTTTAAAAACAGAAATCCTACTAACCGCACTTACCTTTGCGATGCCTTAGCGTATCAGACATTTTAAACAATTTGCACTCTAAAGGCTGCAGCAGAAAAATGAAAACAGGCTCCTGGCTACCCCGAATGCACGGGATTGGGGGCGCGGGAACAGCGGAAGGCAGCTGGAAACAGCCTTGGGATTGCCGCACACACCTCCCTTCTCCACTCGCGCTTCAACCGCACCCCGTCGCGGTAATTGAATTGTCACCTGCCCCCGGGCCGCCAGGGCCACTTGGGAAAGTCGGTCTTGCCAAGCGCCCCCGGCCAGTGAGGGCTGCGCGGCGGAGCCCGCACCCCAGAAGCCGAGGGGTTACGCAAGTCTACGCAGAGGCGCCCCCGTACCCGGTAATTAGGCGCAATTCACACGCTCTCGAGCGCACGGAAACGACTTGTCACGCTATTTGCAGCGCTCCTTCTCGCCCACTTCTTTCCGCTCCTTCCCCGGCGCGCCCCGCCCCTCCCGCAGGCGCTCGGGGAAGCCTTTGGAGTTTCGAATCTTTCGGACACTGTAGAATGCGGGGCTCCCCGGGCGCGGGCCCGGCCAATCAGAGTGCCGTCTGCCTCCCCTGACCAATGGCAGGCGCCACATTGTTGTCCAATTCTGTCTAATGGAGCCCTAAGGAGCAACAATAGAGCGGGCGAGCGGCTCATTGAGAAGCTGCCTGCGCCGGGCACCTGCGGCCGGCTGTGCGCACCGGCCCGGGCGCTGCGCGAGGGGACGCGGCGCGGCGAGAGCAGGGTCGTGGGTTCCTGCCCACCGGCCCCCAACCGGTCCCCGGGCTCCAATTCCCGACGGAAGGGTTGGACTCTGTGGCGTCCGGAGGGGTCCGGAAGTTGGGACATGGTGACCGAAAGAGGGTGACGTGGTCAGATCAGGAGCCGGGGGCCAAAGAGAAGCGGCCAAGGGCGCCAGCGTCGGGAGCGGAGCTGGGAGGCGCGTACGACGCCCGCCGAGGAGGAGGAGGAGGTACCCGGAGCCCGAGGCAAGTAGTTGAGGGCCTCCGGAAGGGCAGAGGAGGCGGCCTGGTCTGCGCCCCCGGGGACCGGGCCCGGGCGGGCGGTGCTGGCCTCGGGGCGTTTGCTGCTGGAGGGGCCCGAAGGGGGAGGCAGCGCGTGTTGAAGGGGGGAGGGGTCCAGGATTGTGGGGCGGTGTCACCAGTGCTCGGTCCCGGGCCCTGGAGGGGACCGGGGCCCAGAGGACGCCGTGGAGGAGCTGGGCCTGCTTGGGCCTCAGGGGCCGCGGCGCGGCGGGACTCCTGGGTTCTCTCTGAGTCGGTTCCACAGGCCATTCCCCTGCCTCGGGCCGCCCGCGAAACCATCCAAACCCCGGTCACCCTCTCTGGGACCAGACTGCCGCAACCTGCGCCCGAGCGGGGTCCGAGCGGCCCGGGACGGGAGGACGTGTCTGACTTGGTGCCCAAACCCGGAGGGGAGTCGAAGGCAGGATTCTGTCCCGGGACACCTAACTTTGCAGGACCCCCCCCCCATTACCCCTGCAGACTGTGTGTCACAGTTTTACCCACTCCCGCGCGGCCCACCGTGCGGGTTTGTTTTTTCCCTCTAGCTCGCCCCTCTCGCCGGGCCACTCGGGAGAGTCGGGCTTGCCAAGCCCCGGGCAGTGAGAGCGGCGCAGCAGAACCCAGGGACCCAGACACCCCTGTGGGCTGTTTTTGGTGACCCTCAAGCTGTCTAGTCTCTGGGCTGGGTTTGCCTCTCCAGAGTTTCTTTAGCGGAATTTTCTCTCCGCCCCTGCTCTCTAGACCCCCTAAACTCAGCCCACACCCATTCTTTCCTCCCGCTCTGTGAAGGTCCGCACCTCAGAATTGGTAGCTCCCACCACTGCAAGGGCCTGGGCCCCTGGGCCTCACTGGGTCCCTGAGCTGTTTCCTACCCCTCACTCCACTTCCTAGAGCTGTTCTTCCTATTCCTGACCCCCCCTGAACTCTCCTTCTCCCACCAGCAACACAAAGCAAAAGAAAAACAGAAAACCTCCAGCCCAACCAGCTGACCTCTCCTTTTCTCTCCTCTTTCCTCTTCCACACAAACTGGCATTTCACCCCACATGTTCCTGTCTTGTCTTAGCATCAACTGTTGGGTCAAAACAAATCCCATCAAACACACATTTCTATCGTCTTACCCAAAATGAAGCTAAACTTTGGGGGATACTGTATTTCCCCCCCCCCTCTAAATTCTCCTTCTATCCATCTGTACCATGACCTTTCAAACTTTGCTTTTATTTTCCCAGCAAAACCACGGATTCAGACGAAATCGTACACCCAGCCCACAAATCAGACATAAGAAGAGCTCGGAAGGAGTGGGGTGGGGGGCGCTCGGCCTTACGAGGGGGCTCCAAAGCCAACTCCTCCCAGCAATGTGACCACCAGGAGCCGGACGTCCGAGTCCGAAATTGCCCTCTCAGCCGGGGTCTCTCCAGGGTGTGCCTTAGCTCCACGCGCCGCGCCCTCCTCACCCCAAGTCTCTCCCCGCTCCCCGCTGTCTCCCACGCCAGGTCCTGACATGGAGCTTCGCTCGGAGTTGCCCAGCGTGCCCGGCGCTGCGACGGCAGCGACCACAGCGACGGGGCCGCCCGTGGCGTCCGTGGCCTCGGTGGCGGCGGCGGCGGCGGCGGCCGCGTCGCTCCCGGTGAGCGTGGCTGGCGGCCTCCTGCGGGCGCCCCCGCTGCTGCTGCGGGCGGCGGAGAAGTACCCGCGGACCCCCAAGTGCGCGCGCTGCCGCAACCACGGCGTGGTGTCGGCGCTCAAGGGCCACAAGCGCTACTGCCGCTGGAAGGACTGCCTGTGCGCCAAGTGCACGCTCATCGCCGAGCGCCAGCGCGTCATGGCGGCGCAGGTGGCGCTGCGCAGGCAGCAGGCGCAGGAGGAGAACGAGGCGCGCGAGCTGCAGCTCCTCTACGGCACCGCCGAGGGCCTGGCGCTGGCCGCCGCCAACGGCATCATCCCGCCGCGACCCGCCTACGAGGTCTTCGGTTCGGTGTGCGCCGCCGACGGCGGGGGCCCGGGAGCCGGGGCGCCCGCGGGGACCGGAGGAGGCACGGCGGGCGCCGGGAGCTCAGGTGAGCGCGCGGCCTGGCCGGCAGGAGAGGGCAGCGGTAACGGGGTCCCGGGGACTTGGTTCGGGACCGAAAGAGTAGGCTCCCCTTCTCCAAACGTTCCTTCTGCTAGAGGTCACCGCGCACCCAGCCCCGAGGCGGGGCATTAGTACATAAGCTCTCTTTTTTCCCCCTTTCTGAAGCGTTTGCATTTTATTTTTCTTCCACCGCGGGCCCAATCGAGAACGCCTTAGTCTCCTCTCTAAACAGACAGGTTCCGCTTCCCTGCGCACCTCGCCGGGCCCTCTCCCCAGCGCCCAAACCTGCGCGTCTCCCCCTCCGTTCTGTGCTTTTCGACCGTCGCAGTTGCGTCTTCAGCTTCCCACTCTCCTCGGAAACCCGACCCCTCCGAGCCCCCTCCTCCGCCCGCCCCGCCCCTCTTTCTCTAGGTATCGGAGGCGACTCGTTCCCTTCCCACTTGTGACTCCGGTGATCCCGTTCCCATTGCCCCTCAGACAACCGCAGGTCGTGCCCTGCTCCTTCCCCACTTGTCCCCGCTTCTCAGAAGACGCGCGCTCTCACTTCCCTGATGCCCTCTCCTTTACCTCTACTCCCTGCCTGGCCCACCGTCTTCTTCAAACTCCTAGGGCTTTTTCTGGGGAGGGGGAGACCCGGCGGGCGCCACTGGGGCCCTCTCAGCTCTCAGCTAAGGAGACAAGAACTTCTTGGGTCTTAATTTCGGAGAGGGTGGCTTAGAAACAGGGGCTTTATTTTTTGCCTGTAGAGAACTTTGGGGTCTTGGAGATATCCCAGGCGCTGTCCTGTACAGGCTCTGCTGCCCAGGGCCAGGGGGCACCCCGGCCTGGGTTGGCTCCTGGAAGCCCAGAGGCGGCGTGGGCTTTTCTATACGGTGTGTGGTGTGGCTGGAAGTTATGTCGGCTCCTGTTTGAACCCAGGGCCAGGTCACTCTTCCAGGGCGGGCTGCGCTAGGAAGGGGGATGAGGGTGGAGGTGTTAAGGCACAGGTATAGGAAGAAGGATACTACTGACTATTGAGGTTACAGGGTGCAGGTGGGTGGGGTTCTGGGTGCAGAAAGGGGACGGCTCCCTGGGGACAGGAGAGAAGAGAGGGGGCTGTGGGAACCTAGAGGAGGGAATGGCGGAGCAAAAAGAAAGGCGCAATTGGAGCCCAATGAATGGAGTTCTCAGGACTCCCTGGGAAAGGAAACTGGGGTGCAAAGGGCTGGGGTGCTGTGGGTGCGGCCGCCTCCCCACTGCTAACTGTTCTTTACATCCCCATCTCTCCCCTCCCAGAGGCCAAGTTACAGAAGTTTGACCTGTTCCCCAAGGCGCTGCTCCAAGCAGGCCGGCCGGGCAGCCCGCCCCCGCCACCGGGGAAGCCCTTGTCACCCGACGGTGCGGACTCGGGCCCCGGGACCTCATCCCCGGAGGTGCGGCCAGGCTCGGGCTCCGAGAACGGCGACGGCGAGTCCTTTTCGGGGTCGCCCCTGACCCGGGGCTCCAAGGAGGCAGGTGGCAGCGGCCCGGGCAGCGCTGGCCCCGGAGGCGGTGGCGAGGAGGACAGCCCAGGCTCGGCCAGCCCCCTGGGCTCTGAATCCGGCTCGGAGGCCGACAGAGAAGAGGCAGAGGCCCCTCCGGTCCCAGGGCTGGGCGGGGCCCCGGGCCCCAGGCAGCGGACGCCGCTGGACATTTTGACGCGCGTCTTCCAGGCCACCGGCGGGGCGTCCTGGAGCTGGTGCTGCAGGGCTGCGGCGGCGACGTGGTGCAGGCCATCGAGCAGGTGCTGAACCACCACCGCGGGAGCCTGGCGGCCGGCCTCGGCCCCACCGCGCCCTCGGATAAGGCTGCAGTGGGAGCGGCAGCTGCGGAAGACGGGTGGCTGAGCCGGGTCGACGCCGCCGCCGCCGCCGCCGCCGCCGCCGCCGGGGGGCCCGGGCTGCCAGCGCCGCTGCAGGCCGGCCCCGCCGCACCCCCGCACCACAGACCTTTGCTAGCCGGCGCCATGGCTCCCGGGACGCTGGGTTCGCTGAGCAGCCGCTCGGCCTTCTCGCCTTTGCAGCCCAACGCCAGTCACTTCGGCGCCGCCGACGCGGGTGCCTACCCGCTGGGCGCGCCGCTCGGCCTCAGTCCCCTACGCCTGGCCTACTCGGCGGCGGCGGCGCACAGCCGCGGCCTGGCCTTCATGGCTCCTTACTCCACCGCGGGCCTGGTGCCCACGCTGGGCTTCCGCCCGCCCGTGGACTACGCTTTCAGCGACCTCATGCGCGACCGCTCCGCCGCCGCGGCCGCCGTGCACAAGGAGCCGTCCTACAGCGGCGGCCTGTACGGGCCTATGGTCAACGGCGCCCCTGAGAAGCAGTAGGGGTGGGTTCTGGCCGCTGGGCGCTGGGCGGGCCCCCACACAGGGACCCCAGCCTTGTCCTCGTGGGCTGCCGGTCCTTCTGCGCCCCGCGCGCGCTCTGCCTGCCGGCGGGGGTCCTCTCGCTCCAAGGCGGCTCTCCATTTTGTTATGAAGGATGGGTGGGAAGAACTGAACGAAGTGCAGCAGCTACAGACGCAGTTGTTCTGGGAGGAGGTGTGAGGCCCTCATCCCCCACCCCCCCAAGGTTCCCCAGCGCTTGCAAAAGCGACAGTTGTTGCGAGTTCGAAGTCCGCCTCCGGAGCGCACGCTCCTGCCTCTCCTTTAAGCTGCGCCCACCCCGCCCGTGGGGGCAGGATGGTCCGAGAGTGTCTTCTGTGTCTCCGCTCCCTCTGAAGAACTTTTAAATATTTGCTCTAACAAATATAAATTTAGGATGTATAAATCTCCTGGCACTGAGTCGAGTCTTTGGGACACACATATCTATATCGGTATCATTGTTTGAAAAAAGGAAACCAGTTCTACGGTGCACTTTCCTCGTCGCGCTATTTGTCGCTCTCCTTGTCGCTTATGCCGGTACGCATGGGTTTCCTTGGTGCAGTGTGAGTTTTTATATATGTGTAAATCTATATATAACCGACACATATCTATACAAGCCAGTGTATAATGTTATAAAATGGAATTCTAAGTTATTAATTGTAATCTGTAGGTGACCTCGGTATTAACGTGAAAAAAAAAACAAGCAAAAAAAAAAAAAAAAGACAACATGGAAAAATTAGACTCTGCGCGCATTGTACTTTTCAGGTTTTATAAACTGAATCTATTGTAAACTCCGGGCGGGTCTCGCTCACCTGCCTGGGCCGGTCTCTTCTTGAGGAGCCTCCGGTCAGGGCGAGCGCCGCAGCCGCAGCCGCAGCAGCGCCCGGGCCGGAGCCGGCCCTGCCCTCCCGCAGGCCCACCCCGCCCGCCGGCCCGGGGACACGCTGCTGCAGAGAACGGCTCACTTTGTGCTTTCCTTTGCATAGACATGAGCTAGAAATAAATGTTATTTTCTAAGAAAACAACACCGGATCCTGTCCGGCTCGCCAGGCAGCGGGATTGGAAAGGTCTTCATTTCCTGCTCGGGCAGTGGTTCCAGGGGGACGCTTGACCACAGTACGGGCTGGCCCCTGACTCTCGGGAGCGCGGGCGGAGACTTCCCGTGGCGCCTGGAGGGCCCGCGGCTGCGACCCCCGGGAGGAACAGCGCCTGTGGCGCCCCTCCCACCCCCCACCCCCCGTGGCGCCTCTGGAACCCCTGTCCCCGCTCCCGCTGGGGTCGCCTTGCTGTGCTCTCGGTCCTGGATCGAGAGCCTCTCTCCGGAGTCTGGGAGGCTGGCAACCAGGTTCTGGCTCCCCGAGGCCCAGATGTGGACTCAACCGAGCTGTACACGGCGTGCCTCCCCCTCTCAGATTTGGGACCAGAGGCTGCCCAGGCGGCAGCTAGGAGGGAGGGCTGCAAGGGAAGACGATCTTCCGGAGTTATTTTTGGAATAACGGGTATTACAGCTACTTTGGTAGTGGGTGCTGCTCCCGCCCGAGGTGAGGACCCCACGGCACCCCTTTTACTTCCCTCAAGCGGAGCGGAGCAAATTAGCTGCTCCAGGGCCTCCTCCCGCGGTCCATCCCGCTCCGGACCGGGTAGCTCCCCCTCTCCGGGAAGCAGGGGGCCTCCTCCCCTCGGCCGGCCCGGCGACGTCCCAAGGTAAACTTCTGGTGCCGGCTCGAGTTCCGCCAGGCGGTGAAACTTAATAGCAGGACAAGAAAACGGTTTAATAAAGAGGGCTTTAATAGGGAACTAATTTGATTGAGTTGCCTAATTCCACTTTAATTGGAAAGGGGTTTGGCTGTTTGGTTATAAAGTACGAGGGTGACGGTGAGATGGAAGTGGCGGTGGGGGGGGGGCGGGAGAGAAGAAAGATGGGGGAGAGAGAGAGAGAGAGAGAGAGAGAGGGAGAGAGAGAGTGAGAGAGAGAGAGAAGAGAGAGAGAGAGAGAGAGAGAGAGAGAGAGAGAGAGAGAGAGAGAGAGAGAGAAGAGAGAAAAGAGAGAAGCGCGGGAGCGGCCAGGAGTGTGAACTCTCTTGCCCTTCACCGCTGCACCCCGGCCCCTCGCCCTCCTCCCTCCCCCACTTCTGGGGGGCCTGAGGAGGAGCTGGGTTACTGGATGTCAGGAGGGATCTGCACTGGGGCTCCTGGGGCTCTTGGGGCTCCAGTGCTCAAGCCACACCCGAGGGAGGCGCCCTGGACCCTCCTCCCCACTCCCAAGAATATATGCAGCTTCTCAGATGTAGTATTTTTCGTTCCTTTCACACCAAACCGGAAAGAATCCGGTGAGCTGTTTGTTATCGGCTCAGAGAGCAAAACTGAGGTCCAGCGTGGTTTAGGGACGTGTCCAACCATTCAGGATTCTGGATCCCTTCTCTGCCCTGTTCCAGCGGCGGAACCCTCCTCTGGCGAAGAGCTTTCTGCTGGCCCGAAATGGGGACTCTGCAGAAACCCCCTCTGCTACCCAGGCAGCCGCGGGAAGGGAATCGGCTGGCCCTAGAGCCAGAAAGGCTGTGGTCTCTGACCGGGAGGTCTTGGGTGGAGGTCGGATGGTTCTAGTGGAAGTTGGGGGATGGGGGGAGTGTAGAGTAGTGGGGTTTCTAGGTTCCTCTCTTCCCAGCCCAATGCGTCTCTGTGGCCCTCAGTCACAGCCTGACGCCTGGCTAAGTCCTGCATCCACGAGCGCCCCTGATCCCTCCTACCCACTGCGCTGTCAGGAATAGTGAGGCTCAGAGAATGCCGGTGACCCGCCCAGGACCACACATTCATGCTCGGAGGAGCCAGAATCAGAACCCAGGATGCTCAAGCCAGGTTGCTAAGTAGTAGTGTGTAGCGTGTGTGTGTGTGGGAGGGGTGGCTGGGGGAGGAGCTGGGTGGGTGGATGAGTAGGTGCCTCTGGTTGGGGAGCTACCTGGGGGTGGCTGGGAGGGGGCTGGGGCCTAAGCTGGTTGGTTCCCTGTGGAGGTTGCAGGAAGTGCTCACACCCCTGATGGTGAGGACAGGGGCAGGAACATCAACTCTTTTCTGCTAGGAGGGGAACATGGGATGGGGCCTCTACTGTCCATGTTTATTCCCTAACTCCCCTGCCTGCTAGACCCGGCCTGGTCTGGGCACTGGGAGGACCTGGGCCCGAATCGAGTAGGGGAGCTCTGACTATTGGTAAAACAGACTCACTAGGTGGTACTTATTTAAAAATTATCTTTCTCCTCCCCCTCCTCTTCCTCCTCTTTCTGTATAACAACAGCAGCAGCTGCACACCACTGAGTGCCTGCTGAGTGCCAGATCCAGCAGTTCTACACAGGATCCTGCTCAGCAGGCGAGAAAGAGCCAAGAGCTGGGATCCAGGCTCTGTCACTGGCTGGGTCTGTTCATTCATAAGTTACTTCAGTCAGCAAATATTTACTAAGTACTTACTCTGTGCCAAACGCAGTTCTAGGAGCTTGGG
This sequence comes from Antrozous pallidus, assembly GCA_027563665.1. Taxonomy (NCBI): domain Eukaryota; kingdom Metazoa; phylum Chordata; class Mammalia; order Chiroptera; family Vespertilionidae; genus Antrozous; species Antrozous pallidus. The sequence continues at coordinate 177,030,102 of CM050508.1, read as the reverse complement.
ATACACCAGTGTGTAAAACAGGAATCTTTTTTGCCCTTTCAACATCCGTCAGGTGGTGGGGGGGCTGCAGAAGCGATTACACAGGCAAGGAGGATGCGCTGCTGTGGGCCCCAGGGGGCCGGGTGCTTCACCTCAATTTAAGGGGCTCATGGCAGTGTCTGCCTCTCTGGGTACTGTGAGGATTAAATCAGATAAATGTGCAAGAACCTCTTAGCTCACTGGTTACTAACTAGGTGTTCATTCTCATGATCAGATTCTCTGGTGTGGCTATTGTCCCATTTCACAGAAGAGTAAACACCTCAGAGGGATTGAGTGACTGAAGCAATTCTCCTTTTAAATCACCTAAAGTGTCACAGGTTATGGGAGATGCCCTGCCCAGAGCACGGGGCCACTCTGCCATATGATGACAGAAGGGTCATCAGATGGCAGAGTGGGTTCTGGAATGCTTCTGAGAGAAGGTGAGTCCTGGGGGCAGTGGTGAGGGGCAGCATTGTGACTGACTGCAGGAAGCTGGTGAAGGGTCTTTGTGGAGGAACAGGCGGAGGAGGACGGGCTGTGATGTTGGACATGAGTCAGGTCAGATCATGGAGAACCTGGTAGCACCCGGGTGAGGCTCTGGGTTTCAGAGTAAGAAGGCCACTGACAGCAGGGACAGTGACGTGTGCATTTGGATTGGATAGATTGTCAGTGGGGAGGCTGAATCCCTCCGAGGAGGAGCCATGAGAATGGTAGCACCAAAAAGTGATCAGTGGGAGCGGGGACAGGGAGAGAAGAGGTTGGCTTCAAGACTGCCAGGAGCCAGACTCTCCCCACTGTTGTTCCAATGTGAGGTGTGAGCCAGGAGGACTCATCCCTGAATCAGGTGTGTCTGGGCTGGGTGAGTCATTGCTGGAGACACTCAGAGTTGTGAGCCCCTGAAGCAGAGACAAGATTTAAGGGTGAAGAAAAAAGTTTGGTGTCCAACATCTAGAGTTTGAGGGGCTTATGGGGTCTCTAGGTGTGGGTACTAAATAGGTGAAAGAGTCAGCATGAGGTGGCCACAGGGCCTCAGAAGGGATGCAGTAACCCAGCACTTTGCCTTCCTGCCCATAGGCTAGACACACGACTCCCTTAGTGGAGACTACAGGGTGTGTGTGTGTGTGTGTGTGTGTGTGTGTGTGTGTATTGAGACCCCAGACACTGGAGTTCTGCCTCTTCATTCTGTTCATGCCAAGAAGGCTAGTCTCTTAAAATCATTCTTTTAAAATTTTGTAACTTGTAAAGGTCACTGTCCTGGGGCAGGACCCTGAGCAGCCTGTCATTGTGACAACAATGAAGCGTAAACTTCAGGGTTCCCCACCTGCACAGGTAGGTCCCTACCAACCTGTCTGTGCTTTTTACTTCCGGAAGCTTTAGGTTCAGCGGCTCATCGTTCTCCCATTTGTCCGTTCTCACCTCCCATGCCTCTGCACTCTGGCCATACTGAGCTTCTTAGAGTCACCTAAAAGACATTGCACTCTCCTGCTTCTTTACCTGGGCAGACCCCTCTGCCCGCAAAGCCCTTTCCTTTTCCTCTATTTTGAGGATCATGCTCACCTCTCCCAAGGCCCAGTGATACCAATGGAGCTTAAAGTCCAAGACTCATCATCTATACACGCCCCTTTTAAGGTCGTGCACTTTGTGCACATAGTCAAGTGATTTCTTTTTCTTAAAGTTTCAGGCCCCGGTAAAAACTGCATCTGCTATAGCCTAGCAAAAAACCATTTTATTAACTCATGATTTTGTGGGTCAAAAATTTAGCATGGCTGGGTCATTCTTTTGTCCCAGATGGTGGTAGTGGAGGTCTCTCGGTGGTACTCAGCAGGTAGATTTGTTGGTCTGGAGGGTGATAACTTCAGACATATGTCTGGTGCCTTTGCATGGATGCCTGGAAAGCTGGGGGATACTGGACCATTGATTGGAGCACTACACATGGCCCTTCTGTTATGGTGGCCTGAGGGCTTCAGACCTCTAACATGCTGACTTGGGCTTCCAAGAGTAGATGCTCCAGTGAATACTTGAAAGCTACATGGCCCTTTATGACCTCGCCTTAGAGTGACAAGACTCTGCACGTTGCAAGTGACTGACACCCATGTTATACTAACTCAACAAGAGAGTTGACACCTTCCCTGCCGCTTGTCCTCAGGGCTTCTGCTGTGAGTACGACCTGCCTGTTGGACAGCCAAGCTCTCAGGCCAGCTGAATGCTTGCTCATTTCAGCCCTACATGATCTTTGTTTTATCATTTTAGGGTGGAAAAGCATGTTAGTTGCATTTCTATTTTCTTTTCCAATGGACAAGAATTTGGGATCCTCTAAGCTTTGATTCAAATTCATCTTGGGATGCACCATGTTAGGGCTATGGGATTTTATTGGAGTGAGGGTTCCCTGGTTCTGGCACTAAGAGACTCAATATTTCTGATGCTTTCTTAATTTTTGAGAACCTTTTATTATTAAAAATTTCAAGCATATAAGAAAGTAGAGAGAACAATATAATAAATCTTTATCTACTCATCACATAACCAGTAATTATTAACCTTGGCCATATTTGCTTCACCTAAATATTTCTTTGAACAATTAAAAGTCAGTATAGGTATTGTGAAATCCCACTGTGAAATACCTCAGAATTCATCTCCAAAGCAGGAGACATTTTCTAATTAAACCACAATATCATTAATATACTATTAATATTACTGTCATAGGGGAGGAGGGTGGAGAGACTGGTATATTGGTGAAGGGAATTAGCTAAAGGACATATATGCATGAGCCATAGACGCAGACAACAGTGTGGTGTTGGCCAGAGAAGAGGTGGGGGCAGGGGGAGGGTGAAGGCGAGGAAATGGAGATATCTGTAATAGTGTAAACAATAAATATAAAGAAAAACAATTCCTTTATATTATCTGATATCCAGAACATACTAAGATTTACCCAATTGCCCCCATTGAGGTCCTATTTATTTATTTACTTATTTATTCATTCATTCACTCACTCACTCACTCACTCATTCATTCAATAGAGGCCCAGGGCATAAATTCATGCACTAGTGGGGTCCCTTGGGCTGTCTGTGGGATCAGGCTGAAACCGGCTCTCTGACATCTCCTGAGCGGTCCCGGATTGCAAGAAGGTGCAGACGAGGCCCAGGGAGCCCACCAGTACAGGATTGGGATGCCGGAGGTTGGCCAGCCAGGGAGGGACCAAAGAGGGCTCCAGGGCATGTCCACTCATCTCACTCAGTCCCAATTGGCTGGACCCCAGGATCGAGCTATGGGTCAGAGCGTCTGCCCTCTGGTGGTCATAGTGAGCAGTTGAGCAGCTTTAGCATATCGTTAGCATATTACACTTTGATTGGTTGAATGGACTACTGGATGACCAGACACTTAGCACATTAGGCTTTTATTATATAGGATACATGCAAACCAGGGTTTGGGGATCCATCGCAGACATTGTCAAAGTCCCACTCACATCCCTTGGACCTTACAGTCCACTGATTTTAAGCTTTTAGGGTCAGTTTCTCTATGCCTAATGGCTTTTATTCCAGAACCACAGGAAAAAGTGGCATACCAGAGTTGGGGCCACGTGAGCTGTCCTTCTCAGAGTAGGCAATGAGAGGGTGCATTGTTTGTCGAGAATTTAAAACAATAATACTGACTACAAGTTGGTCTGCTTTTGACATTATCACTGTAGCTCAGCAATTCTAAACAATCTCAGAGATAAAATGTTACTCACTTAAAATAACTCCTGTTGGCAGTCAAAGGTCAAAACAATCTTGATTGATGAATTTAAATTATGTGTTCCTGTGTGTATGTGTGTGTGCATGTTGTGTGTGTGTGTATGTGTGTGTATGTGTGTGCGCCTGCCTATACAGATATATACACATATAAAATCTACTTATATATTTATTTACTAGAGGCCCGGTGCATGAAATTCATGCACAGGGTTGGGGATGCCCCTTAGCCCAGCCTGCACTCTCTCCAATCTGGGACCCATCGAGGGATGTCCAACTGCCCGTTTAGGCCCTATCCTACTGGGGCATCTTGTGATGGCCATTTTGTGTCCACATGGGGGCAGGATCTTTGACTACATGGGGGCAGCACTCTTGTGTATTGAAGTGATGGTCAATCTGCATATTACTCTTTTGTTAGATAGGATAGAGGCCTGATGCATGGGTGGGAGCCAGCTGGTTTGCCCTGAAGGGTGTCCTGGATCAGGGTGGAGTTCCCTTGGGGCATGGGGTGGCCTGAATGAGTGGCCTATGGTGGTTTGCAGGCTGGCCACGCCCCCCCCCCAACGACCCAAGCAGAAGCACTGGGATCTGGGATTAATTTATGTTCTACAATTGAAACTTTGTAGCCTGAAGTAGAGCCAAGCCTTCAGCTCGCTCAGTGGCAACAGCCATTTATGTTTGGGTTCATTTAAATTCTATAATTGAAATGTTGTGGCCTAGGCGCTAGGGCTGGTGAAGCTTCACTTCCTCCATTGCCTGGGCAACCCTAGCCTCTGCTCTCTCCAGCTCCATGGCTGCTGCCATTTTTGTTGGGATTATGTGTCATCTATAATTGAAACTTTGTAGCATTGAGTGGAGGCCTAGGCCAGCAAGGGCAGGTGGACAGCTTGGCTTCCTCCATTGCTTGAGAAACTCAAGCTTCCCTCCTGCTCTCAGTGATGGCAGCCATCTTGGTTGGGTTTATTTGCATAATTTGCTCCTGATTGGCTGGTAGGTATGGCTCTGGTAGGAGGTATGGTCAATTTGCATATTACTCTTTTATTAGATAGGATATGCTATCTGAAGTGATTATTTTTTATGTTTACATACATCAAAATTAACTTTTTTCATAGCACATTTCTAAAAGTTTGAATACATGTATAGGATTTGTGTAACCAAAATCAGAAAACTTTCATAACCCTAGAAAACTTCTTTGTGCTGCTCCTTTATAATCAAAACTTCTCTCCAACTCCTACCCCCTGGCAACCACTGATTTGTTCTGTCTTTACAGTTTCTTCTTTTTGAGAATGTTATATAAATAGAATTATACAGTATGTAGCCATTTGAAATTGGCTTCTTTCACTTAGCATAATGTCTTTGAAGTTCATCGAATCTCCTGTATGTGTCAGTAGTTCATTCGTAGTTATTGTTGCATAGTACTCAGTTGTCTAGCTGTTCCACATTTGTCACTCTATTCACTGTTGAAAGACATTTGGGTTGTGATTCATTTTGGGTGATTATGAATGAAGCGGCTATAAATGTTCATGAACAGGTTTTTGTGTCATAAGTTTCATTTGTCCAGGGAAAACACTTGAGCATGGTAAATAAGTATTAAACTTTAAAAGATATTGCTAAACTGTTTTGCATTCTCACCAGCAACATATGAGAGTTGCTACATTAGTGCACTTGTTTTGACTCACTCTTTTATTTTTCCCCCCAAGTCATTCTAAAAGTAGTGCCATGGTATCTTATTGTGGTTTTGCTTCACACTTCCCTAATGGCTAATCACCTTTTTGGGTATTTATTTTTCATCCATATATCTTCTTTGCTGAACTGTATGTTCAAATATCTTGCCCAATTTAAAATATTATTTTTTGACAGCTGAATATATAAAAATAATAGCTTTATTGATATATATGTTAAATACTAACACTTTACCTATTTAAAGTGTATAATTCAGTCACTTCTAGTATATTCCCAAAGTTGTAAAACCATCATCATAATCATTTTTAGAAAATTTTTATCACCTTCAAAATAAATTCTGTACCCATTAGCAGACACTACCCATTTGCCTCAAACTCTACAACCCCATTTAACCATTAATTTATTTTCTGTCTCTATAAATTTGTCTGTACTAAAAAACTTATATAAATAGAATCAGACAAGATGTGGTCTTTTATTTTTTCCTGGCTTCTTTCACTTAGCATGTTTTTAAGGTTCATCCATGTTGTAGCATGGATCAATACTTTATTCCTTATTTTTTTTTGCTGAACTAGAGGCCCGGTGCACAAAATTTGTGCTCAGGGGGGAGGGGGATGTCCCTTAGCCTAGCCTGCACCCTCTCCAACCTGGGACCCCTTGAGGGATGTCTGACTGCCTGTTTAGGCCCGATCCTACTAGGGGACATCCTTCTCACAATCCAGGACTGCTGGCTCAAACTGCTCACCTGCCTGCCTCCCTGGTTGCCCCTAACTGCTTCTGCCTGCCAGCCTGATCACCCCCTAACTACTACCTTGCCGGCCTAATTGATATCTAACTGCTCCACTGCCAGCCTGTTTGCCCCCAACTTCCCTCCTCTGCCGGCCTGGTCACTCCTAACTGCCCTCCCCTGCAGGCTTGATTGCTCCCAACTGCCCTTCCTTGCAGGCCTGGTCCCTCCCAACTGCCCTCCCCTGCTGGCCTGATTGCCCACAACTGCCCTCCCTTGCAGGGCCTGGAACCTACCAATGGCCCTCCCCTGCTGGCCATCTTGGGGTGGCCATCTTGTGTCCACATGGGGGCAGCCCTCTTGTGTGTTGGAGTGATGGTCAATCTGCAAATTCTCTTTTATTAGATAGGATAGAGGCCTGGTGCATGGGTGGGGGCCAGCTGGTTTGCCCTGAAGAGTGTCCCAGATCAGGGTGGGGGTTCCCTTAGGGTGAGGGGCGGCCTGGGCGAGGCGCCTGTGGAGGTTTGCAGGCCAGCCACATCCCCCAGCAACTCAAATGGAGGCCCTGGTATCTGGGATTAATCTATGTCTACAGTTGAAACTTTGTAGCCTGGAGCAGGGCCAAGCCTTCTGCTCGCTCCAGGGCAGCAGCCATTTCTGTTTAAAACTTTGTAGCCGAGAATGGAGGCCTAGGCCAGCAATGGCAGGCTGAAAGCTTGGCTTCCTCCATTGCCAGGGAAACCCAAGCTTCTGTTCTCTCCAGCTCAGTGGCTGCCACCATCTCTGTATCTTTTATAATTGAAACTTTGTAACATTGAGTAGAGGCCTAGGCAGGCAATGGCAGGTGGAAAGCTTGGCTTTCTCTGTTGCTAGGGAAACCCAAGCCTTCCACCTGCTCTCAGTGGCAACAGCCATCTTGGTTTGGTTTATTTGCATAATCTGCTCCTAATTGGCTGGTGGGCATGGCTTGTGGGTGTGGCAAAGGTACAGTCAAATTTGCATATTACTCTTTTATTAGATAGGATAATACCCATGATATAGATATACCACATTTTGTTTATCCATTTATTTATTGATGAACCTTTGAGCTCTTTCTGTTTTGTGGCTATTATGAATAATATTGCTATGAATATATGTGTACAAGTTTTTGTGTAAACATATGTTTTCATATTTCCTGGATATTTACCTATGAGTGGCATTGATGGGTCATTTTATAATTCTATGTTTAACATTTTGGGGAATGCCAAACTGTTTTCAACTGCAGCTGCAACCATTTTACAATCCTACCAGCAGTATAATTGGGTTCTAATTTCTCCACATCATTGTCATTATCTGTCTTTTGGAAGTGGTCTCTCCTTGTGGTTTTGATTTACATATTCCTGATGGCTAATGAAATTGAGCATATTGTCATGTGCTTTTGACCTCTTGTCTATCTTCTTTGTAGAAAAATGTCTCTTCAAGTCCTTGGCCCATTTTACATTAGGTTATCTGTCTTTTTGTTTTGAGTTATAAAAATTCTTTATGTATAAGCTTTTTATCAGATAATTTACAAGTGTTTTCTTTTATTCTAGGGTTTTCTTTTCACTTTCTTGGTGGTGTCTTTTGCAGCACGAGTTTTTAATTTTGGTAAAGTACAATTATCTGTTTTTTTCTCCTTTATTGTTAGTATTTTTAAAATAATTCTTTTTCTGTGACATCTTAAAGATTTTATTTTATTTTATTTTTTATCTTTATTGTTCAGTTTATTAATTATATTGTTCCCCCTTTTTTATCTCTCTATAACTCCCCTCCACCCTGTACCTATCCCACCCTCCTCCCCTCCCACTGTCCTCTCCCATTGTTGCAAGATTTTTGTCCAGTCTCTTGCTGCACTTCCCACACCCCTTTGCTCCCCAAGAATTGTCAGTCCATTCCCTCTCTATGTCGATGATTCTGTTAAATTCACCAGTTTATCCTGTTCATCAGATTATTAATTCACTTGATTTTTAGGTTCATTTGTTGATAGATGTGTATTTGTTCAGAATTTATATTTTTACCTTTTTCTTCTTAAAGAATATCTTTCAGCATTTCATATAATATTGGTTTGGTGGTGATGAACTCCTTTAGCTTTTTCTTATCTGCGAAGCACTTTATCTGATCTTCAATTCTGAATGATAGCTTTGCTGGATAGAGTAATCTTGGTTGTAGATTCTTGCTATTCATCACTTTGAGCATTTCTTGCCACTCCCGTCTGGCCTGCATAGTTTCTGTTGAGAAATCAGCTGACAATCGTATGGGTGCTCCCTTATAGGTAACTAACTGTTTTTCTCTTGCTGCTTTTAATATTCTCTCTTGATCTTTTGCTCTTGGCATTTTAATTATGATGTGTCTTGGTGTGGTCCTCTTTACATTCCTATGTTTTGAGGTTCTGTGTACTTCTTGGGCTTTTAAGTCAGTATCTTTCACCAGGTGGGGTAAGTTTTCAGTCACTATTTCTTCAAGAAGGTTTTCATTACCTTGCACTCTCTCTTTTTCTGGTACCCCCATAATTTGGATGTTGGCAAGCTTGAGGTTGTCCCAGAGACCCCTTACACTATCTTCAATTATCTGGATTCTTTTTGCTTCTTGCTTTTCCGGCCAAGTGGATTTTGCTTCTTTGTATTTCAAATCTTTGACTTGGTTCTTGTGGCCCTCTGAACTGCTTTTAGGACTTTGTGTAATATTTTTTATTTCAGTGAGTGAATGCTTGATTTCTAGTTGGTCCTTTTTCGTATCCTTGAGTGTCTCATTCATATCCTCCAAGGTCTTGTTCCTTTCTTTGTAGTTCTCATTAAGTTCATCGGCCTTTTCTAGGAGCCTCTTGAAAAGCCTTATAATTGTGGTTTTGAACTCTATGTCTAGTTGTCTTTTTTCCTCCATTTCTTTCACCCCTGATTTCTTTCCATGTCTCTGCATGGTGGCTGCTTTCCTGAGTTGGTCGATTAGCTTTATGTGGTAGGTGTCCTCTAAGGGACAGTGGCTCAGCCTTCCCAGTTACCTCAGGTGGATACTCTTACTGCAATCCTTTATGGGTTTTACAGTATTTTTGAATTTAAGCCCAGCTTGTTGTTGTTAGCCCTAGGAGGGTTTGACCTCCAGGCCAATTGGCTGTGAAGGTAAGCTGTTTTCAGGTTGGATGGGCAGAGTCTCTGAGCTGAACAGGCAGCGTCAGCGTCAGCTACACTCTATGCACCGCGTGGGTCTCTGTGTTGGGTGGTAAGGCTGCAGGCACCTCCAAGAGAAAGCCGCCACTGGTCTCCACCCGTTGCCAGACAACTCTGCCTCTCCCCAAATGAGTCTGCACCCCCAAAGTTTTGCCCAGGGTTGTAAAACAAAGCAGTCCGGTGGTCTCTCGAACTAGAGAGCAAGTTGCTAGGGAGCAAGTCGCACATCTGTGCTGCAGTGCACTTTACAGCTCAAAACTGCTGTTCCAAGCTATGTTCACTCTCCTCAGACTCGGAGATCTCTGCCGTGCCTGGCTTTTAGCGTGCATACCCCAGACCTCGGACCTCGCCTGGCACTGGGGAATCCGTGCAGTGGGACGTCTCCGCCCTCCCCATTGGAGAAATCCAGCCGGGATTGCTGCTGCCCGCCCTACAGCCCGCTCACGCGCTCACGGCTCTGAACCTCTCTCCGCGCATATCTTCAAGGCTGTGTTCCGCCGCTCTTCTGAGTCTCAGTGTCCCCCCTTTACTTTTATTTGTGGAATTTTCACTCAGCCAGCTTTCCGGTGATTCTGGATGATGTTTGTTTTGTTGTTATGTTGTAGTTCTGGAATTGTTGTGTGGGGCAGCACAATAGGTGTTTACCTATGCCGCCATCTTGGTTCCTCCTCCCTCAATGAATCTAGGGCTGTTCTTTTTTAAAAAATGTTATTCCTAAATATTTTATTCTTTTTGATGCTATTGTTATTGTAAAACAGTTGTTTTCTTAATTTAATTTTTGGATCGTTCATTGTAAGTGTATAGAAATACAATTGACTTTTGTACCTTGATCTTGTATCAACATACTCATTTTATTAACTCCAGTAGTTTTTTCCAGTGGATTACTTAGATTATTCTATAAAGATTATGTCATATATAAGCATATATTTTATTTCCCCATTTCTAGTCTGGATGCCTTTTATTTCACTTTATTGACTAAATTTCCTGGCTAGAATTGCCACTAAAATTGCTGTGTTGTCAATCAGCAAGCTAGATACGTTCTGTACCCCGCCTTAACAAGCCAATTAATTAGGAATGATCTATTGCGTGCAAGGTTCAGAGCAGAATACCTCTGTCAAATTCTGAACACCCAAAGGAGGAAGCATTCTCTTTTTATGTCTCTTCAGGTCTTTGTGTAAGTTATTTTAACAGACGGTTTGTAACCCTGAGTATATATCATATCTAACAAACACCTGTCATGTCTATACAGAAAACTTGTAACCTTGAGTACGTATCATATCTATACAGACACCTGTAACCTTGAGTACATATCTGTACAGACACCTAGCATTAGTATCAGCGTATCAGCTCCTTATGTTAGATGGCTAGCTTGCAAGGTCAGACAGTTAAGTTTATCTTTTCTGTTATTCAAACTAATAAACAAAGTTGTATTTTATAGAATAAGAGACTATCTACAAATAATAGACTTGATTTACAGGATAAGAGACTAAGAAAAACAGAGTAGTTCAAACAGCAGTTTCAAACAGCAGTTTTCCAAAGGGAGACCACCATGCTTTATTCCCCAATGGTTTTATGTAAATGAGTCGAATCATTGAATCTTGTGGGTCACTGTTGGGTAGGAGGTCATACTGGCTCCCGAGGACCATAAGCTTGATGGAATTAATTCTCTGTTGAATAAAGTTAATAAACCAGTTTATAAGACAGGGGCCCAGATGAGGGCCAGGAATACATGCAAGAGAGTCCAGCTTTAGTGGGTTTGCTGAAGAGTCCTGGATTCTCTATTCTGCCGGTGCTGCCGTAAGCCGATGTGATGAAGCCAGGTTGGGATCCCATCGGCCTCGACTGCCGAATGGGTGGTCAACATGACAGTGTGTGGTCCTTTCTAGATAGGAGTCAGTCCTTGGGTGGTAAATTTCTTTTACCCAAACAGAGTCACCAGGGTGGAAGGGATGAATCAGATCAGAAGTTGGTACAGGCAGAGCATCTCAGACGTGCTTCTGGACTGCTCTTTGGGTGGACTGTAAAGCTTGTAAGGACTTGAATAAAGATTGGTTATGGATTTCAGCTTTCCTAGATTGGGTATATAGCACTTATCTCTTAGAAGCTTTGCAAGCTTAGCATGGTTCCATGTAAGCTGGTGAGGTGGGTAGGTTAGGGTCTGGAAAGTCACTAGAATTTGTAAGGGCCCCACTGGTTTTAGGGCAGCCTCCCAAGCCGCTTTGTCTGCAGTCTGGTTCCCTCTTGCTTCTGGGGAGTCCCCTTTCTCGTGTCCCTTACAGTGGGCCAATGCCACTTCTTTGGGTAGCCAGATGGCTTCTAGTAGAGCCAAAATCTCTTCTTTATTTTTTATAAAATAAAGAAGTCAAAGTCCCCATTCCTGTAAATAGCACTTTGTACATGGGCTGTTGCAAATGCGTACCTGCTTTCAGTATAAATTGTTACTGATTTGTCTTTTGTCCACTGGAGAGCCTGAATAAGGGCAATTAATTCGGCCTTCTGTGCTGACATCCCGTGAGTGTCTGAGACCAGATGGTTCAGTCTAAGCCTCTTTTTTCATATATGTGGAGGTCGAAAGACTTAGTTGCATTTGGTAGAGCCCAGTTAGCTCATTGTCTGTCTAATTGCCTAATATATTACCTCAAGGACCCTGGCTCTGAGTTCTTTTAGGGAAAATGGATGCTGGTGGGGCTTCCTCTGGCTACTTCCATGCTGAAGAAGGATGGAATTTTCTTTCAGAGCCAAGAGATCCTTGCTGTCTGTCAGAGGGATGATGAGAGCAGGGTACAGAAGGAGGCAGGCTTGTGACCTGGCAGAGATAAACTATTATAAAATTTAGTAGTATTGAGCAATTAGAACAGCAAGAGTTATAACAAATGGTCTGGTGGAAGGGAAAGAAAACATTTCAGTTCTAATAGCTTCTATTGAAACAGAATGCTTCTCCTTAAAATCACCCTTATGTTTATTAAAAGAGCTAAATTAAGGCTAATTTATCTATTGTATTCAATTTAGCCTGATTGTTTGCATAAACACAATAAGAATGGTAACTGATTACCTTTTATCGAATCTTACTGTGCCCTGTAGGGCCAGGAAGCCAAGCCATCCAGCTGCCATCAGGCCTGCCTGCAGTATCTGCTGAGTTAGGTGAATCCCTCACCTGCAGTGGCTCTACTCTAGGCTTTAAGGCCCATTTCAGTAGCCCCCTTACTCCTTGCGGCTTAGTGTGTATGGGGATTCCACAGGGACGCAGAGGTGCCCTTATTGCTCCTCTTCTACTCTGACCAACCACCTGTGATGGTAGGGTATGAGCCTGACGCTCTACACCAGCTATTTTCAGGGTTGCCAAGCAGGATACCAGGCTTTCTCCGTGGCACTCTTATTGGCCTCAAGTCTTCAGAGTTCAGGCAGGGATCTTTAAAACATGATACTCCAATCGAAGTTTTTGGTTAATAAAACCACTATTGGAAACTGGTCTTACTAAATTTATGCAAAAAAATGTATTGCCATGATTTATGAGTCATTGCCAAATTTCAGAGGAATTATATAAGGAGAAAAATATAGTGATCTGCTTTAAGATCTTCTGATTTTCCTTGTCAGTCCTTTTTATGGATTCTTCAGAGTAATATTTTTTAAATCCTATATAATAAAGAGGTAATATGCAAATTAACCCTCATGCCCTCACAGGATGACTGTCTACAACCAGGCCAGCAGGATGGTTAGTGAGGTATGACCAAATGACTCAACAGCAGGCTACGTGGGGCAACCAGGCTGGTGGGGGTGGGGGCAGTTGGAGGTGACCAGGCCAGCAGGGGGGGCAGTTAGGGGCGATTAGGCTGGCAGTGCAGGAGAAGTGAGGGGCTACTAGGCCAGCATGGTTGGGGGAGTTGGAGGCGATCAGGCTGGCAGGCAGGTGAGTGATTAGGAGCCAGCAGTCCAGGATTGAGAGAGGAATGTTCGACTACTGGTTTAGGCTTGATCCTAGATTGGGCCTAAGTCAGCAGTTAGACATCCCCTGATGTTTCCTGGATTGGATAGGGTGCAGGCTGGGCTGAGCGGACTCCCCCCTCCCATCCCTGTGCACGAATTTCGTGCACCAGGCCTCTAGTATATTATAATAATACAGTAACTGCCTTTAAATGGCAAGAATAGATTTAAAATGTGTCTACACTCAAATAGATAGTCACAGCTGTCCCCGTAGTAGGATTCCCCCTATTTGACTGGTCCTTAAACTACATATGGTCTCTGAAAGGGGTGACAGGCTCTCTTAGAGCAGACTAGGAGAGGTTTATCCCCTAATAAGGTCTTACATGTCACAGAACCTCACAGGGCCTGTAATTCCTCTGACAGAGGGTTGGTATTCCCTACTTTTCTCTGTTCTATTCAGGCCTCCCCCACTGTCCTCAAGTTGAGGTTTGTGCCACCCCTGACATGGGGCGTGGTCACACAGGCCTGCAAGGCCACACCCAGGTCTCTCAATGGAGACCAAAACCCGATGGGTATTTTGCTTTGCCCATTTGGGCACCTGCCCTTTTGGCAACTGCACTCACATCTACAAGAGAATTAAAGAATATATTATACAATAATATAATATATTTACATAATAAAGTATAACATTGGCACTGCAGCCGCTTGTGGCAGCTAAATCTTCTGCTACCAAACATGGCGCATGGTAGGGTTATACAAATATTTCAGGGAGGTGACTGGAGTCCGTTTTTACCTTCCCACACAACGCCAAACTGTCCCTGTCTTCTCTGGAGTCATGTTCACGAAGACGCAGGCATCATCTCAGTCTACTACACAGTTTTCTGCAGGCCACTGCCAGGGCTGTGCGTCGTGGCTGGTTCTTCTTTCTGGTCACAAACACAGTCTGCCCAATTTCCCTAAACTGTATTCTGGCACGGGAGAAAATTGTTTTGCTCTACACAGGCAGCTTAACCCCTATACAACTGGGCTTGGACCTCTGCCTAGCAAACTGCAGTCTACAAGGTCAATATCCAGCCTCCAGTCCTCCTAACCCAACAGGGTCTCGGCCAGTCCCTCAGTCAGACTCCCCTTCTCTAGCAGCGTCTGAAAATCCTCAAGGCTCTCCAGTCCGTGGAAAGTGCCTTCCCTTTATCCTCTCCTGTTTACCCTGTTTATCAGTTACAGGGCCTTGCCACCCCTGTTTCTCACCACTGCTTGGTTCCTAGTGGCAAGCCAAACACAGCTGGGGCTGCAGGGAGAGACAAGTTTGTACATAGCAAAGTGCTCCGGTGATAGCTTGAGCATCAGGCCCTTGCCTTCCCACCTGTCCTCTTTCCTGGCAAGAACCTTGACCTTTCCCACAGGCTTCTCTGTAAGTAAGAACAGGGCATCTGGCCCCTGCCCTACACAGGTGTCTTAGTCCACCCCTTCAAGGCACTGGAAGCTATCTAACTCAAAGGGAATGTTTTCTCTTTTTATATTTTTATTAATTTCTTGCCGTTTTAACCTTTTTAATAGTAAGCCAAACACGTAAATTCTTTAATTTATTCAGCAGCTTGGGTGCCAGGTCACTGCCTGGCATTCCCCACTTTCTCCCTGCTGTTGCTTCTTCCAGCCAGCCACTGCGACTCCGGCATCTAGCCCACTCGCCCCACCTCCCCAACCACCTTTTCACCTGGCTCGTGGGGGCTGAGTCTTTAATCTACCTAGTAACCAGCTTTAAATCACCAGGGCGGCTTCGGACTTTGGCTCCTTCTCTTCTTTGCCTGGCTCCCGTTTTGACTGCATCTTTTCTGCCTACTACTGAAACCTGACTCTGTCCCTTCTTATTACATAAATAACCTTTATAAACTTTACATTTTTAAATTAACCTTTAAATTTTTTATGTCCTTTAAAAATGCATAACTATGCCTTAAATCTTTTATTAAGTATTTTTATTTTGATATATTTTTAAATGTATTAGCACTCTTTATTCTTAGAAACCTTAATTCTTTAATGATCACCAAAAAGTAAACAGCCAGCATTTTTTAGATTAACATTTATGAACACACTTTATTTATTTATTTATTTATTTATTTATTTATTTATTTAAATACATCTTTATTGTTCAGATTATTACAATGTTCCTCTTTTTTCCCCTATTGCTCCCCTCCATCCAGTACCCACCCCTCCCTCTGCCCTTACCTCCCACCACTAACCTCATCCAGAGGTGTACAATTTTTATCCAGTCTCTTCCCGCACCCACCCACACCCCCTTCCCCCTGAGAATTGTCAGTCCACTCCCTTTCTATGCCCCTGATTCTATTATATTCACCAGTTTATTCTGTTCATCAGATTTTTAATCCACTTGATTTTTAGATTCATTTGTTGATAGACATGTTGTTCATAATTTTTATCTTTACCTTTTTCTTCTTCTTCCTCTTCTTAAAGAATACCTTTCAGTATTTCATATAATACTGGTTTGGTGGTGATGAACTCCTTTAGCTTTTTCTTATCTGTGAAGCACTTCCTCTGACCTTCAATTCTGAATGATAGCTTTGCTAGGTAGAGTAATCTTGGTTGTAGATTCTTGTTATTCATCACTTTGAATACTTCTTGCCATTCTGGCCTGAACTGCATAGATTCTGTTGAGAAATCAGCTGACAATCGTATGGGTGCTCCCTTGAAGGTAACTGTTTTTATCTTGTTGCTTTTAATATTCTCTCTTTGTATTTTGCTCTTGGCATTTTAATTATGTTATGTCTTGGTTTGGTCCTCTTTGGATTCCTTTTTTTTTGGGGGGGGGGCGGGTTCTGTGTACTACCTGGACTTTTAAGTCTATTTCTTTCACCAGGTGGGGGAAACTGTCCCAGGGCCAGGCCACCTCGTCCATGCCACCACACTCCTGATTGGATGGTGGGCGTGGCTGGTGGGTGTAGCAAAGGTACAGTCAAATTTGCACAGACAGTTAAGTTTATCCTTTTTATTATTCAAGCTAAAAAACAAAGTTAGAGCGGAGGAACCAAGATGGCAGCATAGGTAAACACCTATCTTGCTGCCCCACACAACAATTCCAAAACTACAACTTAACAACAGAACAAACATCATACAGAATCACTGGAAAGCTGGCTGAGTGAAAATTCCACAAATAAAAGTAAAGATAGGACACTGTGACTCAGAGGAGCGGAGGAGCGCAGCCTTGAAGATACGTGTGGAGAGAGGTTTAGAGTCCTGTGCACGTGCCAGCTGAGAGGGTGGATGGTGGCAAACCCAGCTGGTTTTCTCCAACGGGGAGGGCAGAGGCATCCCACTGCCCTGATTCCCCAGTTCTGGGCAAGGTCCGGGGAGCCCACAGTCATATGGGGTAGAACTGGGCAGTGGGGAAGCACGCTGAAGCCTGGCGCGGCAAAGGTCTGCAAGCTTGTGGAGAGTGCGTGTAAACTTGGAACAGCAGTTTGCGTGTAAACCTGGGAACAGAAGTGCGGACCGCTCGGAGAGGACTCATGACTTGCTCTCTTGTTTGGAAGACCACTGGATTGCTTTGTTTTACAACCCTGGGCGAGACTTTGGGTGTGCAGACTCATTTGGGGAGAGGCAGAGTTGTCTGGCAATGGGTGGAGACAGGCGGCAGCTTTCTCTCGGTTGTGCTTACAGCCGTTACCACCCGGCACAGAGACCCACATGCTGCATAGGGCGGAGCTGACACTGCCTGCTCAGCTCAGAGACTCTGCCCATCCAATCTGAAAACAGCTTACCTTCACAATCAATTGGCCTAGGGCTAACAACAATAAGCTGGGCTTAACTTCAACAATACTGTACAACCCGTAAAGGATTGCAGTAAAAGTATCCACCTCAGGTAACTGGGGAGGCTGAGCCACTGTCCCTTAGACGACATCTACCACACAAAGCTAATGGACCAACTCAGGAAAGCAGCCACCATGCAGAGACATGGAAAGAAATCAGGGGTGAAAGAAATGGAGGGAAAAAAGATGACTAGATATAGAGTTCAAAACCACAGTAATAAGGTTTTTCAAGAGGCTCCTAGAAAAGGCCAATGAACTTAATGAGAACTACAAGGAAATGAACAAGACCTACGAGGAAATGAACGAGACCCACAAGTATATGAAAAAGAACCAACTAGAAATTAAGCATACACTGACTGAAATAAAAAATATTACACAAAGACCTAAAAACAGTCCAGAAGACCGCAAGAACCAAGTCAAAGATTTGAAATACAAAGAAGCAAAATCCACTCAGCCGGAAAAGCAAGAAGCAAAAAGAATCAAAATAATTGAAGAAAGTGTAAGGGGCCTCTGGGACAACCTCAAGCATACCAACATACGAATTATAGGGGTGCTAGAAAAAGAGAGAGAGCAAGAAAAACCTACTTGAAGAAATAGTGACCAAACACTTCCCCCACCTGGTGAAAGATACTGACTTAAAAGCCCAAGAAGTGCACAGAACCCCAAAATATAGGAATCTAAAGAGGACCACACCAAGACACATCATAATTAAAATGCCAAGAGCAAAAGATAAAGAGAGAATATTAAAAGCAGCAAGAGAAAAACAATTAGTTACCTATAAGGGAGCACCCATATGATTGTCAGCTGATTTCTCAACAGAAACTATGCAGGCCAGACGGGAGTGGCAAGAAATACTCAAAGTGATGAATAGCAAGAATCTACCACCAAGATTACTCTACCCAGCAAAGCTATCATTTGGAATTGAAGGTCAGGTAAAGTGCTTCACAGATAAGAAAAAGCTAAAGGAGTTCATCACCACCAAACCAATATTATATGAATTGCTGAAAGATATTCTATAAGAAAACAAAGAAGAGAAAGGTAAAAACATAAATTATGAACAATGAATATACATCTATCAACAAATGAATCTAAAAATCAAGTGAATTAATAATCTGATGAACAGGATAAACTGGTGAATATAACAGAATGATGGACATAGAGAGGGAATGGACTGACAATTCTTGGGGAGAAAAGGGGTGTGGGAAGTGCAGCAAGAGACTGGACAAAAATCATGCAACTATGGGAGAGGACAGTGGGGCGGGGAGGTGAGGGTGGAGGATGGGATGGGTACCGGTTGGAGGGGAGCTATAGGGGGGAAAAAGGTGGAAACAATGTAATTAAAAACAAAGTTACAATTTACAAAATAAGAGACTATCTACAAACGACAGAGTTGATTTACAGAATAAGAGATTGTCTAAAAATACCAGAGTAGTTCAAACAGCAGTTTCAAACAGCCGTTTTCCAAAGGAGGAACTACCATGCTTCAAAATGTTTACTAGAAGGGTAAGACTAAGCATCCTTGTTTTGTTCCTGATCTTAGGGTAAAATCATTCAGTCTCTTGCCATTAAATATAATGTTAGCTGTGCACTTTTTTGTAGATACCCTTTATTTGTCTGAGAAAGTTTTCTTCTATTACTAGTTTGTTGGGTGTTTTTATCTTGAAGTGATGTTGAATTTTGTCAAATGCTTTTCTTGCATTAATTGAGGTGATCATATGGTTTTATTCTTTTGATATGGTGCATTATATTTATTAATTTTTGGATTTTATACCAACATATTCTTGGAGCAAATCTCACTTGGTCATGATGTATCATACTCTTTGTATGTTGATGGGTTTGGTTTGAAAATACTTTGTTGAGAATTTTTGTGTCTATATTCATAAGGGATATTGGTCTGTAGATTTCTTGTGATGTCTTTGTCTGCTTCTGGTAACATGATAATACTTCTTTTTTAGAATGAGTTGGGAAGTAGTCCCCCATTATGTTTTGTTGTTTTTAAAAATATATATTTTATTGATTTTTTTTTTTACAGAGAGAAAGGGAGAGGGATAGAGAGTTAGAAACATCAATGAGAAAGAAATATCAATCAGCTGCCTCCTGCATACTCCTTACTAGGGATGTGCCCACAACCAAGATACAGGCCCTTGATCAGAATCGAACCTGGGACCCTTGAGTCTGCAGGCCGATGCTCTATCCACTGAGCCAAATCAGTCAGGGCCTCTTCTATGTTTTGAAAGAGTTTATGAAGAACTGGTATTGATTCTTCTTTACATTCTTGATAGAATTCACCAGTGAAACCTTTTGGGCTTGGATTTTTCTTTGGGGGTAGTTTCTTCATTACTAATTTAATCCCTTAACTTGTAATAGATCTATTCAGATTTTCTGTTGCTTCTTGAGTCAGTTCCTATAGTTTGCCCCTTTCTAAGAATTTGTCCATTTCATCTAAATTATTTAATTTTTTGACATATAATTGTTCATAGTATTCTTCCATAATCCTTAAAAAAGTTCGGTAAGGCCAGTCATAATGTCCACTCTTTCATACCTGGTTTTAGTGACTTGAATCTTTAGTATTTTTTTTTCCATTTTTTATCTTTATTGTTCAGTTTATTAATTACATTGTTCCCTTTATTTCACCCTATAGTTCCCCTGCACATGGTACCCATCCCACCCTCCGTCCTCACCCCCTCCACTGTCCTCTCCCATAGTTGCATGATTTTTGTCCAGACTCTTGCTGCACTTCCCACACCCCCTTTCTCCCCAAGAGTTGTCAGTCCATTCCCTCTTTATGTCCATGATTCTGTTACATTCACCAGTATATCCTGTTCATCAGCTTATTAATTCACTTGATTTTTAGATTCATTTGTTGATAGATGTGTATTTGTTGTTCCTAATTTACACTTTTTTCTTTTTCTTCTTCCTCTTCTTAAAGAATATCTTTCAGCATTTCATATAATATTGGTTTGGTGGTGATGAACTCCTTTAGCTTTTTCTTATCTGTGAAGCACTTTATCTGACCTTCAATTCTGCATGATAACTTTGCTGGATAGAGTAATCTTGGTTGTAGATTCTTGCTGTTCATCACCTTGAATATTTCTTGCCACTCCCGTCTGGACTGCATCGTTTCTGTTGAGAAATCCGCTGACAATTGTATGGGTGCTCCCTTATAGCTAACCCTCTGTTTTTCTCTTGCTGCTTTTAATATTCTCTCTTTGTCTTTTGCTCTTGGCATTTTAATTATGATGTGCCTTGGTGTGGTCCTCTTAGGGTTCCTATATATTGGGGTTCGGTGCGCTTCTTGGACTCCTAAGTCAATTTCTTTCACCAGGTGTGGGAAGTGTTTGGTCACTATTTCTTCAAATAGGTTTTCATTGTCTTTCTCTCTTTTTCTGGCACCCCTATAATTCGGATGTTGGTATGCTTGAGGTTGTCCCAGAGGCCCCTTACACTATCTTCAATTTTTTGGATTCTTTTGGATTCTTGCTTTTCCAGTTGAGTGGATTTTACCTCTTTGTATTTCACATCTTTAACTTGGTTCTTGGGGTGCTCCAGAGCACTTTTAGGTCTTTGTATAATATTTTTTATTTCAGTCAGTGTATGCTTAATTTCTGGTTGGTCCTTTTTCATATCCTTGAGAGTCTCCTTTATATCCTTGAGGGTCTCCTTCATTTCCTTGTAGGACTCATTCATTTCCACGTTGGTATTGATCATTTCCTTGCAGGTCTTGTTCATATCCTTGAGGGTCTCATTCATTTCCTTGTAGGACTCATTCATTTCCTTTGCAGTATTGCTTATTTCCTTATAGGTCTCGACCTTTTGTTGGAGCCTCTTGAAAAACCCTATAACCATGGTTTTGAATTCCACGACAAGTCGTTTTTTTCCCTCCATTTCTTTCACATCTGATTTCTTTCCATGCCTCTGCATGGTGGCTGCTTCCCTGAGTTGCTCAATTAGCTTTGTGTGGTAGACTTCCTACTAGGGACAGTGGCTCAGCCTCCCCAGTTGCCTGAGGTGGATATGGGCTGCACAGTCTTGCTGAAGTTAAGCTCAGGTTAATCGTTGTTAGCACTTGGAGGGGTTGACCTCCAGGCCAATTGTCTGTGAAGCTCAGCTGTGCTCAGGTTGGATGGGCGGAGTTTCCGGGCCAAGCAGACAGCGTTAGTTCCGCCCTGTGCGGCCCCAGGGACCCTGTGCCGGGGGCAATGGCCACCAGCACCTCTGAGAGAGAGCCGCTGCTGAGCTCCACCAGCTGCCGGGGAATTCAGACTCTCCCCAAATGACTTTGCATTCGAAATGTTTCACCCAGAGTCCTAAAACAAAGCAGTCTGACAGTTGTCCGAATGAAAGACAAGTCTCAGAGCACTCTCTGCACCTTCAGGCAGCTGAGCTGTTCGCGAGCAAGCTGCCTTCTCCACAAACCAGCAGTACCCTGCGGCACCCTAGCTTCGGCGTGCCCTCCCACTGTCCAGTTTTCACCCCGTGTGATAGTGGGTTCCCTGGACTTCGCCCAAAGCTGGAGAATCAGTCCAGTGGGACGTCTTTGTCTCCCCGTTCGAGAAAACTGGCCGGTTTTCAGCCGCCCGCCCTCTCCGCTGGCGCGCGCTCCAAACCTCTCTCCACGCGAGTCTTTCAATGCTGTCCACCGCCGCTCCTCCGAGTCACAGTGTCTTATTTTCACTTTTATTTGTGGAATTTTCACTTGGCCAGCTTTCTGGTGATTCTGGAAGGTTTTGTTCCTTCGTTAAGTTGTAGTATTAAAATTGCTGATTATGACAGCAAGATAGGTGTTTTACCTATGCCACCATCTTGGTTCTCTCTGAGTCTTCAGTATTTTTTCTTGATCAGTTTAGCTAAAGGTTTGTCAATTTTGCTCATCTTTTTCATATTTTTAATTTTTATTATTTTTTAAAATCCTCACCCGAAGATGTTTTTTGCATTGATTTTTAGGGAGAGTGAAAGAGAGAGGGAAAGAGAGAAATAGCGATGTAAGAGAAATACATCTGATTGGTTGCCTCCTGCACACGCTCCGACCAAGGCCTGGGAGGAGCCTGCCACACAGGGACATGCTCTTAACAGGCATCTAACCCAGGCCTCTTCCCCAGATCCACAGGACACTCTCTCCACTGAGCCAAACCAGCCAGGGCTGTTAATCTTTACAACCAACTTCCTTTTTGTTTTCTCTATTGTTTTTCTATGTTCTAGTCCATTCATTTATACTCTATACTTTATTATTTCCTTCTTCCTATTTGTCTTGAATTTAGTTTGTTCTTCTTTTTATCGTTGAGTGTTGAGCATTCTTTATATATTCTGGATACAAGCTTTTTTTTTGTGATTTGCAAACATTTTCTTCCACTCTTTAGCTTATCTTTTCATTCTCTTAATGGTATTTTTCACAGACCAAAAGTTTTAAATTTTCATAAAGTCCAATTTATCAATTTTTAATAGATTGTGCTTTGGCATCATATCTGAAAACACTTTGTCTAACAAAGATTTTCCTCCCATATTGTCTTTTAAAATTTTAATAGCTTTACATTTTATCTTTAGATCTATGATTCATGTTGAGTTAATATTTGTATAAGGCATGAACTTTAAATTAAAATTCATTCTTTTGCATATGGATGACCAAATGTTCCAATACTATTTGTTGAAAAGACCATCCTTTCTCTATTGAATTGTACTTGCATTTTTGTCAAAGGATTAATTGCCATGTCTGCTTGCATCTATTTCTGGACTCTGTTTTCTTCCAATGATTTAAATATTTATCCCTTTGGACAGAGATTAGAACTAAGATGGCGGCATAGGTGAGCACCTATCTAGCTGTCCACGCAACAATTCTGAAACAACAACTTAACAACAGAACAAACAATGTCCAGAATCACCAGAGAGCTGGCTGAGTGAAAATTCCACACATAAAAGTAGAGGTGGGACACAGTGGTGACTCGGGAGCAGCGGTACACAGCATTGAGGTTCAGAGAGCGAGCAGCGGTGAGGGACGGGCGGCAGACAGCAAGCCTGGCTGGTTTTCTCCAGCGGGGAGGGCGGAGGCCTCCCACAGCACCGACCCCCCAGTACCAGGCTAGCTCCCAGGTTGGGGAAAGGAGGATCCCGGGTGCGGCTGAGGTCTGTGTGTTTGGGGAGAGTGCACGAGTAAATTGGAGTGCACAACCGGGCAGAGAACGCGGGCAGAGAACACGCGACTCACTCGCTCACTTGCTCGGAGACCACCATACTACTTTGTTTTACAACCCTGAGTGAGACTTTGGCTGTGCAGACTCATTTGGGGAGAGGCAGAGTTGTCTGGCAACGGGGAGATCAGCAGTGGATTTACATTGCCACTCAAAACCGAGACCCATGAGCCACACAGATAAGCTGACGCTGCGAGCCCCATAGACCTGAAGCGGTGCGCCACGAAGGGTGGACCTAAGCCTGACGCTGGGCGCTGCATAAGGAAGCTGAGCCACTGTTCCTTAGAGGATACCTATCACACACCACTAAGGGACCAACTCAGGAAAGCAACCACAATGCAGAGAAAAGGAAAGAACTCAGCTGTGAAAGAAATGGAGGAAAAAAGACGACTAGACATAGAGTTCAAAACCACAGTAATTAGGTTTATGAAGAGGCTACTAGAAAAGGGCGAGAATCTTAATGAGAACTACGATGAAATAACACATACAAAGAAATGAACAACGCCTACAAGGATATGAAAAAAGACCAACTAGAAATTAAGCATACACTGACTGAAACAAAAAATATTATACAAAGACCTAAAAGCAGTCCAGATGACCGCAAAAACCAAGTCAAAGATTTGAAATACAAAAAAGTAAAATCCACTCAGCTGGAAAAGCAAGAAGCCAAAAGAGTCCAAAAACTTGAAGATAGTATAAGGGGCCTCTGGGACAACCTCAAGCATACCAACATCAGAATTATTGGGGTGCCAGAAAAAGAGATAGAGCAAGATAATGAAAACCTACTAGAAGAAATAGTGACTGAAAACTTCCCCCACCTGGTGAAGGAAATTGACTTGAAAACCCAAGAAGTGCACAAAACCCCAAAATATAGGAATCTAAAGAGGACCACACCAAGGCATATCATAATTAAAATGCCAAGAGCAAAAGATAAAGAGAGAATATTAAAAGCAGCAAGAGAAAAACAGTTGGTTACCTACAGGGGAGCACCCATATGATTGTCAGCTGATTTCTCAACAGAAACTATGCAGGCCAGACGGGAGTGGCAAGAAATATTCAAAGTAATGAATAGCAAGAATCTACAACCAAGATTGCTCTATCCAGCAGAGCTGTTATTCAGAATTGAAGGTCAGATAAAGTGCTTTGCAGATAAGAAAAAGCTAAAGGAGTTCATCACCACCAAACCAACACTATATGAAATGCTGAAAGGTATTGTTTAAGAAGAGGAAGAAGAAAAAGGTAAAAATGTACATTATGAACAACAAGGACACATCTATCAACAAATGAATCTAAAAATCAAGTGAATTAACAACCTGATGATCAGGATAAAATGAGGAATAGAACAAAATCATGGACATAGAGAGGGAATGGACTGATAATGCTTGGTGAGAAAAAGGGTGCGGGAAGTACAGCAAGAGACTGGACAAAAATCATGCAACTATGGGAGAGGACAGAGGGGGGGGAAGTAAGGGCGTAGAGTGGGATGGGTACTGGGTGGAGGGGAGCTATTGGGGGATAATGTAATTAATAAACTGAACAATAAAGGTAAGTAAATAAATATTTATCCCTTTGCTAATACCACACTGTCGTCAATACTATAGATTTGTAGTAAATATTAAAACTGGGTACCATGACAGAGGAACTGAATAGACACTTCTCCAAAGAGGATATATAGATGTCCAATAGACATATAAAAAGATGCTCAATGTTGCTACTCATCAGAGAGATGCAAATTAAAACCATAATGTGATATCACCTCATACCTGTCAGAATGGCTATCATCAATAAATCAATAAAAAACAAGTGTTGGCAAGGATGTGGAGAAAAGGGAAGCCTCGTGTACTATTGGTGGGAATGCAGATTGGTGCAGCCACAATGGAAAACAGTATGGAGGTTCCACTCCAAAATTAAAAAATGCAACTGCCTTGAGATCCAGCAATTATCCGAAGAAAACCAAACACTAATATGAAAGAATATATGCACCCCTATGTTCATTGCAGTATTATTTACAATAGCCAAGATATGGAAGCAACCCAAATGCCCATAAGTAGACAAGTGGATAAAAAGCTGTGGTACATGTAGGCAGTGGAATATTACTTGGCTATAAAAAGAATGAAATCTTGCCCTAGCCAATTTATCTCTGTGGATAGAGCATCTACCTGTGGACCAAAGGTCCTGGGTTTGATTCCAGTCAAGGGCATGTACCCGGTCCGGGCCATAGTTGGAGTGTGTACAGGAGGCAACCAATCTATGTTTCTCCCACATTAATATTTCTCTCTGTCTTTCCCTCTCTCTTCCACTCTCTCTAAATATCAATGGAAAAATATCCTCAGGTCAGAATAATAATAATAAAAAAATGAAATCTAACCATTTGTGACAGCATGTATGGACCTAGAAGGTGTTATGCTCAGTAAAATAAATCAGTCAGAGAAAGACAAATATATGATCTCACTTATATGTGGAATCTAAAGAACAAGATAAATGAATAAGCAAAATTGAAACAGACTCAGACACAGAGAGCAGAGTGGTGGTTGCCAGAGAAGAGGGGATCTGGGTGAAAGAGGTGAAGGGATTTACTACAGATTTGTAGCTACAAAATAGTCACATGAAATATAGCATGTACTTTATAGTCAGTTAATAACATTGTAATAACTATGTTTGGTGCCAGGTGGGTACTGGAAATATCAGGGGGAACATCGTAAAGCATATGATTGTCTAACCACTATGCTGTGCACCTGAAACCAATACAAAATAATATTGAAAGTAAACTGTAATAAAAAAATAAAATAAAATTGGGTGCCATGGATACTTCATATTTTTTTCCCCAAAATTGTTTTAACTATTTTAGTTCCTTTGACTCACCATATACATTTTGAAATGTGTTTGTCCACATCTGCAAAAACTCCTGCTGCGATTTTGATTGGAAATGAGTTAAATCTATAGAACAGTGTCAATTTCAAGGGAGAATTGGAATTTTATCCTTATTGAGTATTGCAACCCCTGAATGTGCTGTGTCTCTCCTTCCATCCAGGTCTTCCTGTTCTTTCATCAGCAGGTCATAGTTTTCAGCATACAGATTCTGAACACGTGCTGAATTTATACCTAAGTACAGTATTTCATTTTTCTATTTTTAAAATTTGCTATTATATAGATACATATTTGTATGCAGATGTATAGATATAGATATTTGTATGTAGATATTGTATCTTGCAACTTTGCTAAACTGACTTACCAGTATTAGTTATAGGAGCCTTTTTTGGTATATTGGGGTTTTCAGTATAAATAATTGTGTCATTTATAAGCAAGGATAGCTTTGCTTCTACTACCATGTTGAATGGGAGTGGTGAGAGTAGAGATTCGTGCCTTGACTCTGTCTTAGGGGAAATTCAGTCCTTCTTTCTTTCTTTTTTAAAATTTAATAAATCTTTATTGCTCAGATCATTACAATGTTGCTCTTTCTTTCCCTCCTGCAGCTCCCCTCCCCCCAGTACCCAACCCATCCTCTGCCCCTACCTCCCCCCACTGTCCTCATCCATAGGTGTACGCTTTTTGTCCAGTCTCTTCCTGTACCCCCACACCCCTTTCCCCTGGGAATTGTCAGTCCACTCCCTTTCTATGCCCCTGTTTCTATTATATTCACGTTTATTAATTTCATCAGATTTTTAATTCACTTGATTTTTAGATTCACTTGTTGATAGACATGTATTTGTTGTTCATAATTTTTATCTTTACCTTTTTCTTCTTCTTCCTCTTCTTAGAGAACACCTTTCAGCATTTCATATAATACTGGTTTGGTGGTGATGAACTCCTTTAGCTTTTTCTTATCTGTGAAGCACTTTATCTGACCTTTAAATCTGAGTGATAGCTTTGCTGGATAGAGTAATCTTGGTTGTAAGTTCTTATTATTCATCACTTTGAATATTTCTTGCCACTCCCGTCTGGCTTGCATAGTTTCTGTTGAGGAATCAGCTGACAATCGTATAAGTGTTACCTTGTAAGTAACTAACTGTTTTTATCTTGCTGCTTTTAATATTTTCTCTTTATCTTTTGCTCTTGGCATTTTAATTATGATGTGTCTTGGTGTGGTCCTCTTTGGATTACTTTTGTTTGGGGTTCGGTGCGTTTCATGGACTTTAAGTCTATTTCTTTCACCAGATGGGGGAAGTTTTCGGTCACTATTTCTTCAAATAGGTTTTCAGTATCTTGCTCTCTCTCTTTTTCTGGCACCTCCATAATTCTGATGTTGGTATGCTTGAGGTTGTCCCAGAGGTTCTTCACACTATCTTCAATTTTTTTGGATTCTTTTTGCTTCTTGCTTTTCAGGCTGAGTGATTTTTGCTTCTTTGTTTTTCAAATCTTTGACTTGATTCTTGTGGTCCTCTAGTCTGCTTTTGGGTCTCTGTATAATATTTTTTTTATTTCATTCAGTGTATGCTTAATTTCTAGTTGATCCTTTTTCATATCCTCCATAGTCTCACTCATATCCTTGAAGGACTTGCTCTTCTCAAGGGTCTCACTCATATCCTCAAGGGTATGGTTAAATATATTGTTTTTTTCTAGGATCCTCTTGAAAAACCTTATAACCATGGTTTTGAACTCTATGTCCAGTTGCTTTTTCCCATCCATTTCTTTCACATGTAATTTGTTACCTTGTCTTCACATTTTGGCTGCTTTCCTGAGTTGGTCGAGTAGGTTTTTGTGGTAGGTGTCCTCTAGGGGACAGTGGCTCAGCCTTCCCAGTTACATGGGGTGGATACTCTTGGTGCACCCCTTTATGGGCATTACTGTCTTGTTGTAGTTAAGCCTAGATTGTTGCTGGTATCGCTGGGAGGGGTTGACCTCCAGGCCAGTTCGCTGTGAGGATCAGCTGTGTTTATACTGTGAGCGCCTCTGTACTCAGCCTGGATGGGGTGGAGTCTCTGGGCTGGGCAGGCAGCCTTGGTTTCCCGTCAGCCCTGCCCTAAGTGGCTCCCAGGTCTCCGTGCCGTGCAGCAGCGGCTGCACGCACCTCTGAGAGAAAGCTGCCGGGAGCTCTGCCTGCTCCCAGACAGTCCAGCTTCTCCCCAAATGAGTCAGAACACCCAAAGACTCGCCCGGAACAAGAAAACAAAGCAGTCCAGAGTGTTTTTTTCCCCCTCCTGAACGCTAGAGCCAGCCACGAGTCCTCTCCGATGGCTCGCACACCTGTGCAGTGCCTGAGTTTCAGTGTGCTTCCTCCTTACCGTCCAATTTCACCCTGTATTAGTCTGGGTTCCCCGAGACTCACCTGGAACCTGGGCTCAGTGCAGTGGGACGCCTTTGTCTCCCTCCCAGTTCAGGAAAACCAGCCGGGTTTGCAGCCACCAGCCTTTTCCATTCGTGCGCAGCTCCAAACCTCTGACTCCGTGTGTATCCACAACTCTGTCCTCCGCAGCTCCCTCCGAATCTCAGTGTCCTTTCATTTTTCCTTCTGTTTGTGGAATGTCCACTCAGCCAGCCCTCTGGTGGTTCTGAATGATGTCGTTTCTGTCCTTTAGTTGTAGTTTTGAATTTTTTGTACAGGGCAGCAGTATGGGTATTTACCTATGCTGCCATCTTGGTTCCTTTCCTTGGGATTCAGTCTTTCGCCATTAAAATGATATAGCTCTGGGTTTGCTGTTCTGGGCTTCAGGCTGCCTTTAGGTTTGGGGTGGGAGATATTGGAGAAATTAAAAACAAGAAAACTCATCCCTGGATTAGCAGTTCTTGAATTTCTGGTTTCCTTCCCCAACCCTTCAGCTATTATTTATTTTTTAGGGTCCTTAGGTAACTGTTCTTCTAGGCATTCTTTCTGGAACTTTCTGTTGAATACAGTGGGAGATGGGTGGAATGTGCTTATTCCATCTGAACTGGAACCAGAACCCAATGATCACTGTCTAATTACTTAACTTTTAATAAGCCTTGTATTCTACATGGACGTTGGATTCAGAGGAAACCAAGCCATACAGCCAGCTCCCCCAACATATGCAGACTCAGCTACATGCATCTCTTTCAAGAGTACATTTGCATAGGTTTAGAATCACTGGAGCTTGCTTAAGACACAGCTCATTATCACTCCATCCTCTGTGGAACTACATACACCTGTGTTTAAACAGTAGGTTTGAAATCAATGATAACAGAGCAGTGAATGCAAAGATAAAGAATCAGGCCTTGAGTTAATTCTGTTACTGTCTGTGACCTCTTGGAGTTTTATTTGTTTAAAATTTAAAACAGTAAAACAAAGTGTGAAATTTGACTCATAGTATTTTTGTTTGGTTAGCATGGTGCATTTTAGGTAAAAACCAAAAATATTAATGGCCAATATTTATTTGTGCCTTGTACATTTTATTATGTGAACTTTTATGAAGTTCACACTTTTGGAAGTATTTATTAATATGTAATTTTTTTAAACCTTGTAAAAATGATCCATTCTTTTCAATATCACCTTGTCTGTTAAAAATGTTACAGAAAGTAGGTATATCAATGAAACAGAGTATGAGGCAAATGAAGCTGTGTGCACAGTATGGACAAATTTTGAAAGTTAATAAAGTTTTGCAATCTAAAAGCAAGCGTGTACATAAGATCAACTCATTATATGTTCTTTATGCCATGTGATTTATTTTTTATTATTTGGTATAAATTTTTTTTAATCTTTATTGTTCAGTTTATTAATTACATTGTTTCCCTTTTTCCCCCCTATAGTTCCCCTCCCCCGGGTACCCATCCCACCCTCCACCCTCACCCCCCTCCACTGTCCTCTCCCATAGTTGCATGATTTTTGTCCAGTCTCTTGCTGCATTTTCCACACCCCCTTTCTCCCCAAGAGTTGTCAGTCCATTCCCTCTCAATGTCCGTGATTCTGTTACATTCACCAGTTTATCCTGTTCATCAGCTTATTAATTCACTTGATTTTTAGATTCATTTGTTGATAGATGTGTATTTGTTGTTCCTAATTTACACTTTTATCTCTTTCTTCTTCCTCTTCTTAAAGAATATCTTTCAGCATTTCATATAATATTGGTTTGGTGGTGATGAACTCCTTTAGCTTTTTTTTTTTTTTTTTTTTTTTTATCTGAGAAGCACTTTATCTGGCCTTCAATTCTGAATGATAGCTTTGCTGGATAGAGTAATCTTGGTTGTAGATTCTTGCTGTTCATCACTTTGAATATTTCTTGCCACTCCCGTCTGGCCTGCATTGTTTCTGTTGAGAAATCCACTGACAATCGTATAGGTGCTCCCTTATAGGTAACCAACTCTTTCTCTCTTGCTGCTTTAATATTCTCTCTTTGTCTTTTGCTCTTGGCATTTTAATTATGATGTGCCTTGGTGTGGTCCTCTTAGGGTTCCTATATATTGGGGTTCGGTGCGCTTCTTGGACTCCTAAGTCAATTTCTTTCACCAGGTGTGGGAAGTGTTTGGTCACTATTTCTTCAAATAGGTTTTCATTGTCTTGCTCTCTCTCTTTTTCTGGCACCCCTATAATTCGGATGTTGGTATGCTTGAGGTTGTCCCAGAGGCCTCTTACACTATCTTCAATTTTTTGGATTCTTTTGGTTTCTTGCTTTTTCAGCTGAGTGGATTTTACCTCTTTGTATTTCACATCTTTAACTTGGTTCTTGGGTTGCTCCAGAGCACTTTTAGGTCTTT
This sequence comes from Antrozous pallidus, assembly GCA_027563665.1. Taxonomy (NCBI): domain Eukaryota; kingdom Metazoa; phylum Chordata; class Mammalia; order Chiroptera; family Vespertilionidae; genus Antrozous; species Antrozous pallidus. The sequence goes on along the minus strand of CM050508.1, from coordinate 176,999,205 downwards.
GTATAATATTTTTTATTTCAGTCAGTGTATGCTTAATTTCTGGTTGGTCCTTTTTCATATCCTTGAGAGTCTCCTTTATATCCTTGAGGGTCTCCTTCATTTCCATGTTGGTCTTGATCATTTCCTTGCAGGTCTCGTTCATATCCTTGAGGGTCTTGTTCATATCCTTGTAGGACTCATTCATTTCCTTTGTCGTCTCGCTTATTTCCTTATAGGCCTCGACCTTTTGTTGGAGCCTCTTGAAAAGCCCTATAACCATGGTTTTGAATTCTATGTCCAGTCGTTTTTTTCCCCCTCCATTTCTTTCACATTTGATTTCTTTCCATGTCTCTGTATGGTGGCTGCTTCCCTGAGTTGGTCAATTAGCTTTGTGTGGTAGACTTCCTACTAGGGACAGTGGCTCAGCCTCCCCAGTTGCCTGAGGTGGATATGGGCTGCACAGTCTTCCTGAAGTTAAGCTCAGGTTAATCGTTGTTAGCACTTGGAGGGTTGACCTCCAGGCCAATTGTCTGTGAAGCTCAGCTGTGCTCAGGTTGGATGGGCGGAGTCTCCGGGCCAAGCAGACAGCATCAGCTCCGCCCTATGCAGCCCTGGGGACTCTGTGCCAGGGGCAATGGCCGCCAGCACCTCTGAGAGAGAGCCGCTGCTGAGCTCCACCGGCTGCCGGGGAATTCAGACTCTCCCCAAATGAGACTGCATGCCCAATGTCTCACCCAGGGTCGTAAAACAAAGCAGACTGATGGTTTTCCGAATGAGATAGCGAGTTGCAGAGCGCTCTCTGCGTGGCCACGCAGCTGAGCTGTTTGCGACTCGCTATCTCATTCGGAGCCAGCAGACCCGGCAGCACCCGAGCTTCGGCGTGCCCTCCCACTGTCCAGTTTTCACCCCGTATGATAGTGGGTTCCCTGGACTTTGCCCAGAGCTGGAGAATCAGTCCAGTGGGATGTCTTTGTCTCCCTGTTCGAGAAAACTGGCCGGTTTTCAGCCACCCGCCCTCTCCGCTGGCGCGCACTCCAAACCTCTCTCCACGCGAATCTTTCAACGCTGTTCGCCGCCGCTCCTCCGAGTCACAGTGTCTTATCTTCACTTTTATTTGTGGAACTTTCACTCAGCGAGCTTTCTGGTGATTCTGGAAGGTGTTTGTTCTTTCGTTAAGTTGTAGTATTAAAATTATTTAGTATGACGGCAAGATAGGTATTTTACCTATGCCACCATCTTGGTTCTCCTGGGATAAAATTTTAGGTGAAGTTAAAAAGACACAAAAAATGGAAGAAACCAAGATGGTGGCATAGGTAAACACCTAGGCTTTTGCCCCACACAACAATTTTGAGAATAGAACTAAAAGACAAAATGGACACCGGCCAGAACCACAAGAAGGCTGGCTGACTGGAAGGTCTGAAACTAGAGGGACATAGAATTGCACATGGATAATCAGAGCCTCTGCAAAGCCCAAGTAAGGTGGAGACTCGTGCGTGTGAGAGGATGGAGTGTCTGAATGCCTGGCAGGGGAGCTCTAGCAGAAAGGAGACAAAAACTCCAGACTGCACTGAACCCAGTTTGGTTTGCACTCAAAACCTGGGGAACCAGGCCCTTACAGGGAGAACCTGGATTGTGGGCGGAATCCCAGGGGAAGAGCAAAAGGCAGAGCTCCGGAGGCGTGTGTGTGAGTGCGTGCAGAGAGGATGAACAGGGCTGCTGGCCGTGTCTGGCAGGAGAAAGGAGCTCTGGCCGGAGGCAGAGCTCCAGAGGCGCACACGAGTGCTCACGGTGAAGGCGATCTGTTGACTGTGTGGCTGGCCTCTGGCAGAAGGGAAAAGGAATTCTGACTGCACTGAACCCAGGTGCCAGGCGAAAATCTGAGATTCCAGATTCACTGGGGACTGGACAGTCTGGCGGCAGGCGAAACTCAAGGACACCTTTCTCACAGAGGTGCTTGTGGCGATTGCCTGTGGACGCTAGGACCCGGTGACCTCGAGGGCTGGGGCTGACTGTAAGCCAAGGCTGTTGGCTCCACCCTGAAACTCTGCCCCACCCAGAAACTCCACCCCATGCAAGCTGAGCACAGAGACTTGGGCAAGTTTGCAAGTCCTGGCGTATAAAGCTGTCTCCTAGAGTAGACACACAGCTGATCCTCACAGCCAGTTGACCTGGAGGTCAATTCCTCCCAGTGATATCAACAACAAACAAGACTTATCTGCAACAAGGCTGTACACATAGTCCACAAAGGGGTTCGCCAAGAGTGTACACCTCAGGTAACAGTGGAGGCCGAGACACCTAGCACACGAAGCTACCCAACCAACTCTGGGAAGCAGTGAAAATGGGGAGAGAAAGAAACAGATAGAAAATGAAAGAAATGGAGGAAAACAAATGACTGGATATAGAGTTCAAAATCACAGTTATAAGGTATTTCAAGAGGCTCCTAGAAAAGGCCGATAAGCTTAGCAAGAACCTCCAGGATATGAGCGAGACCCTCGTGGATATGAAAAAGGACCAGGAGAACTCTAGCGAAAAGGAGACAAAAAAAAAAAAAAAGACTAGAAACTAAACATACACTGACTGAAATAAAAAATATTTCACAGAAACCCAACAGCAGACTAGAGGAATGCAAGATTCAAGTCAAAGATTTGAAATACCAAGAGGCCAAAAACACTCACTGGAAAAGAAAAAAGAAAAACAAATCCAAAAATTTGAGGATAGTGTAAGAAGCCTTTGGGACAACTTCAAACATACCAACATCAGAATTATGGGGGTGCCAGAAGAAGAGAGAGCAAGATACGGGAAACATATTTGAAGAAATAATGACTGAAAACTTCCCCCACCTGGTGAAAGAAATATACTTAAAAGTCCAGGAAGTGCACAGAACCCCAAGCAAAAGGAATCCAAAGAGGACCACAACAAGACACATCATAATTAAAATGCCAAGAGCAAAGGACAAAGAGAGAATATTAAAAGCAGCAAGAGAAAAATACTTAATTACCTACAAGGGAGCACCCATACTGTTGTCAGCTGACTTTTCAACAGAAACTATGCAGGCCAGATGGAAGTGGCAAGAAATTTTCAAAGTGATGAATAGCAAGAACCTACAACCAAGATTACTCTACCCAGCAAAGCTATCATTCAGAATTGAAGGTCAGATAAAGAGCTTCACAGATAAGAAGAGGCTAAAGAAGTTCATCAACACCAAACCAGTAGTATATAAAATGCTGAAAGGTATTCTTTAACAAGAGGAAAAGGAGAAAAAGGTGTCTGCTTCAAACTAGAGCATGGATGGAACTGCAGAATATTATGCTAAGTGAAATAAGCCAGTCAAAAAAAGGTAAGTATCACATGAACTCACTCATTTATGTAATATAATGAACAACATAAACTGATGAACAAAAAGATCCAGAGACAGAAAAGCATTGACTGTCAAACCTCAGAGGGATGGTAGGGGAGGATGGGGTTAAGGGGAAGAGATCAATCAAAGGATTTTTATGCATGCATATAAGCCTAATCAATGGACACGGACACCACGGGGGCGAGGAGATAAGTGGTGATGGGGGGAGAGGGGATTGAAAGGGGTAATGGGTGATGAGGACACATATGTAATACCTTAATCAATAAAGACATCAAAAATAAATAAAAATAAATAAATGGACAAAAATACTTGCAAAGAACCGGAATAAGCTTTGGACAATGTACAGTAAAGCTCATGCTAGAAAATTGGTGCATAAAAAGGCCATTGACTATATAACACAAAATTAAAGGAATGGAAATTTACAAGAAAAAAAAGAATTACATGTTGAAGAATGCCAGTAAAAATGCCAAAAGATGCTAGAAGAAATAAAAGGACAATGTCTGAGTGCTTTGATCATTTCTACCAAGAACTGGACACTCATTCTAAAGCCATGACTCAAATAATGTCAGTAGTTGCTACCTTTCAGCTACTTTATCTCATTTTTCAGAATAAAATTGGAGGTCCTTACCAAGCGTAATAAATGGTAAAGATACTCTAATGGAAATTTTCAATTCTGGAGACAATTGAATTCACCCCCCCCCAAAAAAACCCAAAGTAATATACAGTAGCATAATTTCTGAAACTTATTGTGAAATGGGTTTTTAAGAATCTCTGCCGATCATTTATAGGTTGCTTCATGAAAATGAGACTATTGAAAATAAAAATAGAAAGGAGTAAAGATGGATTTATAAGCTATACTCTGTTAGTATTTAGTCTACTTAACACAAATGTGAAGAAGATAATTTTGATGAAGTCACTGGCAAATTCACAAAATATTGTTATTATTCATTATTGCAATCGTTCAACAGAAGGGTTATGCTTTCCTCCTTTTTTTTCAAAAATTATATTAATGTGTTTAGGAAGCTTTTGTTTCTTCTTATTTCTTCTTGGTATTGTAATGCTTCTTTTCTTTTTTCTTTTAATGGCATGATTATACATAGAAAGTTTAACAAAAAGAAACTTTAGGTATCTGTATTTCTTTTCTATCTATGATTACTTTTCATTTTATTTCATATAAACTATTGGAAATAATTTCTGTATATAAAGCAGCTGCTAAAATTGCAGGTTTTTTGTTTTCCCATCAGCTGACTGTTGTAATCCTCCTAAGAAGCTACAGGGGAGGCTGATAGAGAGACCGCAATGCAATAGAGGTAGGAGACATGGGATTTGGAACATCGATTTGTACTTTCAGGGACTTCTCAAGCCCAATACTAAATGTACCATTTACAATGATGGAATTGTTGTTGGATCTGATGTTCTAGGTCAGTAGCTCAGGCCCAATAGCATGGCAGGATCTTGTCTTTGAATAATGAATTCTTCTCTGTGGCAGAAATACGAATAGCATTCCTCCAGAATCCCAGAAGTCTACACCAAAACCCTGACTTGGGGCTTGTCAGAGGTCCCACATTGGTCTCCTATCTACTAGGGACAACTCTAACACTATTGGGTTATATGCTCTAAGGCAGCTTTTATAGGAACCTGAACCAGCCCTTTCAAAATAGGCAAACTTCTAAGTCACCCAGTAAATGGATTAGAATATGTACATAATTAAATATACATGTAAGTATACTTAAGTGTGGGCTGTCTCCAAAATGCAAGGGGTCTACCGAGGGCTGTGCCTCTTTCTTAGCTGTAGGAGATGAAAGATACAGTAACCTAGTCTTTACTTTGGGGTGATGGGATATCTTAGAATGCCTATGCCATTGTAATACTGAAAGTGTTATTGATGTGGCATAACCCTCAATCTTTGTGGGGTTAATCTCCTATTCTGGCACACTTGCTTCTTTTAAGGCATCCAGGGTACTTCTACTCATGAGATCTGATTAACACGATGTTATCAGTATGGTGGACATGATGATGTCCTGTGGAAATGTCAAAGTGATCAGTGTTCCTTTGACTTACATTGAGACAGAAAGGAGGATTATCATAGCCCTTGGGCAAGAAGGCAATGGTATTGCTGTTCATCGTAGATAAATGGGAAATGAGAACTTGGAAATGCTTTTGGTCTTTCTTTTTTTGATTAGGATCGAAAAGAACCATTTCTCCATACCAAGCGTTGAAGGAATCCAGTAGAGATACCATATCTGGCACAATGACTGTGGATGGATCTACCAGTTAGTTAAGTTTCTGGTATTCCACTGTTTTTCATCGTGATCTATTGTTTGCAGTGCATATAATGGAATATCAGAGAGGGATATGGTAAAAATCACCACCTCTGTACTAATTTCCTCTATTCTACCCATAATGCAGCACTGCTTTTATTCCTTCTCTGGGCCAGAGCTGGGGACAATTCCAGGTGCTTTCACTTGACCTTTCCTCCCAGTAAGGGTTCCACTGTTGGACAGACTCAGGGCAGGACTTCATGTGCCATTTGGCTTTCATAACACCCAGTCGAACAAAGGTGCCAGGATGGCATGTTGGGTTTAATAGCTCTCAGTCGTTTTGTTCAATAGCTCTCTTCAGGTACGGGAGCTCCCCTTTCTCCAGTACATAATTTGTTTTGGGGAAAGGAGGTAATATGTATTGTACATCTTGTTATGGCAATGCTGGGTCCTTCTTCAAGGGAACCTGACTTCTTCAATTAATAGACTCTGGATCTGAGAACTGGTTCAAGTCTACACACTGGTTAGGAATCATGGTTTTCCATTGTGGCAACTCATTATTGGTCATCTGTTTCCAAGCTCTTCATAATTTTTGGTTTATAAGTCAACACTCGAAATCATTGTCCAACTGTCTCGTCTTTGGAAACACTATGGTCTATCAGCCATCACCATATTTCCCTGTGGGTCAGGGTCTCTAGTCACCATTCTAGTTTTGTTGCTCATAACACCCACCTGCTTCTGATCTTTAAGAGACAGTAGCTGGCCTCTAATAGTTCAGAATTCTATCTTGCCATTGACACTAGGTAGCCCAGTTCTGTATATGAATCTTTACCACCAGCTTGGTTTACATAGGGAAGTCACCACTGAGTATATTATAGTAGTAATTTACTATTCCACAGTGCACGCACAATTAGTAAAGTCGGTTTTCTTGAGCTCTTGCAGAACTTAGTCATTTGGTGGCTGTCTGGTCTTGCATCATGAATCCACTCTAGCGTGCCTACGTCTCCGAGCCTTCTGACCTCTTCCATAACACTCTGCCAAGACAGTTACGGTATTTATACCTCATTTACTGTAGGTTATTGTCATCTCCAAGCCTCAAGGAATCATTCTAGTAATGTGTTAAGAATTGCTTGACTTTGAACATCCTTTTCAGGATGTGAACAGGAGCACCCACTTTAATAAACGACCTCCAATCCAACCTTTATTCTTCCTCCACCCTAGCCCAACACCCTCAAGATATACTCTCATATATATTCTGCCAGCTCTGCCTGGTATATATTTGCTTCTGTAGCTCTGCTGAATGATCTGTTACCAATTGCTTAGTTTGGGTTTCTCCCACAGTTAATCTTGAGTCAAGATTTTTGATATAAATAGTTTATTTGGGAGGTGACCCTACAGAGACAAGTGAAGGAGTGTGGAAGTAAGACAGGAAGTGGAGAAAAGCTAATAAAAGGCTAATGAGTGGGTTACCTCTGGCCTCATGTAAAGCTCGATTTAACTGGGAATCCACTGAGAGGCTGAGTGGAACACTTCTGGGAATTGTCTCACTGAGGGAGGGGAAGCAGGAGGTCTTATCCACCAACTCCCAACCCTTCTTGGGTGAGGGTTGCTCTTGGGCACTAATCCCCAGCATTTTGGGCCTGCCCTGCATATGGCTGGGAAGTCTCCGGCAGAGACAGAAGAAGTTGTTGGTATGCTTAGCTGCTATGCAGGTGACCTCCAGGGTTGGCTGAGAGGGTGTGGACTAAAGCAGCCACCATCTCCCTTCTGATCACAGCACCTAAGCTGACCTTGCCACAGTGATGTTTTCAATACTGAAGTGACTTCCTATGATTCTCAGGATAAACTAGCTATTGTTCCCCGAGGGCCAGCGTAACGCCAGGTGTTATGTAAGTACATCAGTCCATTTTCCTCTTACAAGAGACTCTTCTCAGTCATTCCGCTGGGAAGAAAACTGAATTCCAAAGGTGTGAATGCCTCAGATTGGCATGGAGCTCCTTCCTGATCCCCCTTCCTCCTAATTCCTGAGTCTTTTCCTTTGTCCCAGCCACACCAAGCCACTTGCAGTTCCCCAGATAGACCTACCTTCACATCTTCCTACCATTCTATGCACACTTTCCTTTGTCTAGTATACTTTTCCCTTTCTAGGTCTTGCAAATGCCTTCTTGCAAGTCAAGACTCAGCTTGGTAACACCTCCTCCAGGGAGTCCTTTGGGCCCTGACAGACTGAGTTAGCCTCTTCTTGGTGCTGCCATGTTCTCTGTGCTATCAGAACACGGACCTCTTGGTGTCCTGTTGGCCTGTGGCAAGAATGGTGAAGGATGTTGGCAACTGGTGAAGGGGGAAGTTGGGGCATCATTTGATTGGGGGCCACAGCTGATTGTGAGGCAGCGTCTGGAGTCATCAGCCAAGAATGAGGGCAAGGGGGTGCTGGCAGTGTATAAGGAGAGAAGGCCATCTGGCCACCAGTGGGCAAACAAGGGCTGACCAGGAGGTCTCAAAGCTCACTTTTCTATGAGGACCTTGCATTCTTCTTAAGTGCATAGTTGTGTCTTTGTGTGTGTGTGTGTGTGTGGGGGGGAGGGCTTTGTCCCCAGGTTATCATTGGCTGAAAAGACCTACCTGTTTGGGGTGTGTCATCCCCAGGGGGGCCTTCCACCTACAAAGCCTAGCAGCAGATCTAGTGTAAGACTCGTTTGTTGAGTATCTGCTGTGTCTGAGACACTGGCGCACCCCTCACTTCTGCTCTTTAAAAGGAGCCTGTGGGAGCATTATTATTCCTCCTTTGGAAAGAACAACACGCCTCCTTGTTTGCAGCATCCTGTGCACCAGGCTGCCCTTTGATTGGTCACTCTTTCCATTCTTCCAATCACCCTGTTGAGGAAGAAAAGATCCCTGTTATGTCCGTTTTGCAAAGGAAGAGTGTGGGGGCAGGGAGGAGGTTAAGTACTTGATTGAGGGGCACCCACAGCAATGGGGAGGCCAGGTTTTGGGGGGACCAGGTGCAGCCCTCCTCCCGCGCCAGTGTGTGCCTCTTCTGTGCCATCTGTTTGGTGTGCTCACTGTCCAGATGTCCCTCACAGGCTGGAAATCGGTGTGTGGGGAGCAAGCAGGACCAAAACCTTCTCTCCTCGTCCCTAACAGGGCAGCGAGCACTGTTCTTTGATTCTTGTCAGTAAACTGCTTGAGTGCAAAAAAAAAAAAAAAAAAAAAAAAAAAAAAATGGTGCCGATCCACCACTGAGCCCCAGCCCAGGGCCTGGCACCAGGCTCTGCAGGGGCGACGGTGGAAGAAAGCGTCGTTTGACCTACCTGATTTTGAATCCTGGTTCTGGTATCCCCTGGCTCTAGATGCCTGTGCTACGTTATGCCATCTTCCTGAGCCTCAGTTTCCCCAATTATTATGTTGGGGAATATTTTCAGCAGTTCCCCACAAACTTGGAAAGCAAAGGTCCCTCTCCAGAATTCAACAACAAAAACATAGCAATAGTAGTAGTTGGTGATTATTGAGTGTTTACTACGTGCTGCTGCGTGCCATTCTGGGGCTTTACATAAGTTATTTCATCCTCTCCTCAACCGAGTGAGGTAGGTGAAGAAGGCAAGGGTCAGAGAAGTTACATAACCCAGCTGGTATACGACCGAGTGCCAGTTTTATGACTTACCCGCCGACCTCGTCCTCGCTCACCCTCAGTTTCTTCACCTGGAACAGGCTCATGACAGTGTCCGTCACCGCGGAGCCAGCAGCACCTGGCACACGTGAAGAGTCTGTTAGTGTGACTAGGGTTTCCTCCGTTTATCGCTTTAGGGCTTCCAGGCTCGTCCTTAACTGCGTGCCTGTCTGTCAGTCCCCTCCGCCCACCTCCATTTCCCGCCATCTCTTTTTGTGTGTGTGTGTGTATTACCTGTATTCCTCCAGGTCTTTCTCCCAGTCCCCTGCCCTCCCCCACCCCTTCCTCCACCCTCTCGGCTTTCTCCACCTGGCCTCTGCTGCCCCCGTGTGGCCAGAGACGGAAAGGCCGCCCCTCACGGACCCGCCCCTGCTCGGGCTGCTGCGGCTGCTGCTGGAGGACAGGACGCCGCTGGGGGAGAGAGCGCGTGCTTCCAGATGTGGTGCCGCGCGGGAGGCGCTCTCTGGGTGTGCATCCGGCCGCGGGCGGGGGTTTGGCACTGAGCCGTCGTCGTCGTGACTAAGCAAGCCCCGGGTCTGTTCTGACCTCGTCTAGGCTCTGACTTTGGTTGGCACGACTCCCCTCCAGAGCCTCAGCCCCAAGCAGGGTTTTGGCCCGAGTGCGGGAGCCTCTGGAATTCGGTGACATTCGAACTCGAGTAGCTAGATGGCCTTTCGTTAGCCTCCTTTGCCCTGCAGGCCCTCTGCCACCCATTCCGCTGTTTCCCTTTTTTATTATTTTAATGAATGAATGAATTAATTAATTAATTTTTAACCTCGATTTATTTATTTTGTTTTTATCTTTTCAGTACGAAACTCTTTTGGGCTTGTGCACATGTATAGGGTTGACCAGTTGTCTTTCTCTCTCCCCACCCTGTCTCCCTTTTTTATTTTTTATTTTATTTATTTATTTATTTTCTGTCTCCCTTTTTTAAACAGTTGTACTAGAAACGCGTTGGTGGAGGAATTTATCCGCCTTCAGGGCCCAAGGCCAGTGAGTGGCAGCGCGGGCCTCCACACACTTTTCTTACACTACGCAGCCCCTCCTCACAACGTAGTTATCCTCTCGTCAGAAATGTGATGAACATCCCGTTCTTAAGTGTGGCTTCGCCATATTTAACTCTCTCGTGTGTTAAATATATTTTCAAATTGCACGAGGAATGTGTGGTCATTGTAGAAAGGTTAGAAAACCCAGCAAAGACCTTCCAATGAAAGCTGACTGACAGGTTGAAATGCCACTGACACCACAGAAAACAGATTTTATGACAATAGGAAGCCACAGGGACCGAGAGAACAGGTGAGGAGAGGGTGGGCGGCGCTTAGGAAGCTGGGGCTGAGAGCACACATTGCCTCAAGCAGGTGGGAAAGCCGCATCTGACACCGCACGGGCCCAGGCCAGCAACTGGATTTCAGGGGGGACCCCAAAGGCTCAGGCACTTCTAAAGTAAGTGGGGCTGAGCAGAGAGAGCAGTTAGACCCCCTGGTTCCTCCCCCCTGAGACTGAATGAGCACCCCCTCCCCAGGTTTATTCCTTGGGAAGGTCTCTGGCCTGGGGGGAAGGGGCTTGAGGGTGAGAAAACAGGAACATACGTGAATGCTTGCCAGTTGTGGAAAGAACAATATGCCTCCATCACGAATGCTGAGCCCCCAGCACAGCACCCATTTCCCTGCCCCACTCAGCTCCTGGCACCTGGCCACTAGGTGCACACCTCTGGGGGTGAGGGGAGCTTGGAAGATGATGCTGGGGAAGAGGGCAGCACTAGTGAAATGGCCCAGTCAGACCCCCGCCCCTCCCCCAGGCTCACTGTCCACTGGCAGGACCCTGTCTGTGCACACAGCTTCCCATCAGCTTTAACATTTTTTCTTTTAACTATTTTTCCCCTACCTAATCTCAGACAAAGAAAAATCCCAATAATTTTTGTCTGTTCTTCACCAAATTCACCTAATATCTACTTTTTTTTTTTTTTTTTTACTGAACACGATGTCACTTTATCCCTGAATAATTCAGTGTGTGTTTCTCAAAACCAAAGACATTCTTTTTTTTAACATTGACATTAACATTGGTTCAGGGCCATTATGTATACAGATCTTATTTGGATTTCGCCAATTGTGCCAATAATGTGCTTTAGAGCAGAAAATCCAGATCACGGGCTGCACTTAGTTGTCATGTGTCTTTAGTCCCCTTTCATCTGAAGCCCTTTCTCAGTCCTTCTTTGCCTTCATGATGTTGACATTTTTTTTCAAGAGTGCAGGACAGGTTCTTTGCAGAATGCCCCTCCGTGTGTGGGTGTCTCTGATGTTTCCTCCTGATTTATGCACTGCTGGCAGGAACATGACAGCTGGAGCTGCCTCCCAGGGCATCGTGTCTGGAGGCGGAAGGGGTCTGCTTATCCCGAGGGCCGTGATGTTAACTTTAATCACCTGGGTAGGAGGGGCCTGCCAGGCTTCTCCAGTGTGAGGCTATTTCCCCCCCCTCTAAGTAAATGTCTGTCATTCACTAGTTTTAGCATCATTGATGATTCTTGCCTGAATCAATCGTTATCATGATGTTACCTGGTGATAATTTTCTAATTTCCACCCTTCTTTCTATATTTGTTTGTTTTCTGCTGCTCTAAGGAAGAGCTTTCTCTTCATCCCATACACTTATTTATAAAGTTATATCAACGTGAACTCATGGATTTTATTTCAGTTGACGAGTTACAGTCTGTTACTATTGAGTGTCTATCCACCTATATCTGTGTCTTCTCAATTCACCCCGCATATTTATTCAGCAGGCGTGCTTTCTAGCTGGTCTCTGTGCCTATCATTATGTCGTGTCTTGGAGCTCTTTCTGTCACAAAGAGTTATCTGGGCTCATCTACCACTTTCTTTGCCCTCGTCCAGGAATCAGCCATTTCTTCAAGAAGCATTGGTTCTTTTAGTAATGCCTGACATAAAGATAAGAAAGGGCCACCAGAGAGCCAAGGGAAGAATCTAGGAGAAAAGACAGAGACAAGACAAACAAAAAAGAAAAGAGGAATACACAAACACACAAACAAATACAAGCTCCTTGGCAGAAACAGAGACTGTAGGGAGAGAAAAACTAAAAACACAATATTCTGTCATGACAATTTTCAGCCAAGAGAAGCTATTACATCTGTTAAAGAAGAACAGGATGTTACAAAAAGAACAATCAGGGAAGAAAAACTCTTGGATGCTAAATATTTGAAAGCATAAATGAAAAACTCAATTGAGAGGGTTATGAGATAAGGCTGAGGAGACATCCTGCAAGGTGAAGCAGGAAGACAGAGATGGAAAATGCAAGGGCAGATGTTCTAGAAAAAGGGAAGAGAGAAGATGGACACAAGGTCCATGGTAAGGGGGGCTGGGTGTTGTAGACATGGGCGAACCAGCCTTTTACAGAAAGAGGAACAGAGCTCCTTTTGGGGGGGGTGTTTGAAGGCTGCTAGGCATGTTGGCAAATTTTTAACAACCAGCTCTCCAAAAATATATGCATATTCGGAGCAGGCAAAAGTAGGTTTGCAGTTGTGAGTCCATGTGACACAGTTTATTCTTAATTATTAATCTTTATTATTAATCTTGTATTATTCATTTGTATTACAATAGTAAACATACTTTTGCCCACTCATGTATATGCATCCGTAAATTTACTATACATTTTACTGATGTGAATAACACAAAATTTACAAGAATTAAACATAAAATATTCTTTATTATAAATTCTATTTAGCCAATTTATTATTACAGAATATTTTCACTGATTTTTGCCAGATGCTTATGTTTATAGTTAACAATCATTGCCATTTAATCATAATTTGACAATGGGGTTCAATTCCAGTCTGATTTTTTCATATAAATTTATTGTCATTCAATCTGATAGATATTCTTCTGTAAAATTGTCTCCAAACCTCACACAGATTATAGTTGTAAAATTGAAACCTCTTTCAGATTCAGCACTACATATTTTGAAATTTCACCTGTTTGTCAATGATGCGAAGGACATTTTTCTGCATTAGGTAAAATGCATTTGTTTTCAAATGTTGGAGAAACAGTTCCTCAATGTTTTATGTGATTTACAATGTAGCAGCTGCAGACTTTACATGTTAACAATCTGCATTGTTAACATTTTCTACATCACTTTCATATGTCTAGAGGAGAGGTCAGCAAACTCTCTAAAGGGTGCGGTAGTAAATATTTTAAGCATTATGATCTCGGTTACATATTCTTCTTTGTCATTTTTTTCAGCATTTAAAAATGTGAAAATCATTCTTTAGGTCACCATACAAAAATAATATGTCTAAACGGATTCTGGTCTAGACAATCAACAAAACAGTAACTCAAACCTGACTTTGTCATGTTTTCCAATTTCTATGGTCTAAATACTCTTATCATGGCTGATCACAAATTACTAATGTGATGTCCCTGAATACAGAGTTGGGGAGAGAGGTGCAGTAGCATGCAATTATATAGTATTTATGTCATAGAGCTATGGTAGATTAAATAACCTCAAGAACATAGAGAGTAGTGAAATGTAAGACAATAATCAGCACGTAATACATTTGAGTATGCGTCACCTTTGTTTTTCTACACAGCTTTATCTAATTGAAAATGTATTGAGTTTTCAATAGTGGAGGAATTATTTCGATGCAAGGGGAACAGGTGGGGGAATGGAAGAAGACTGGGGGTGGTCTAGGGCTGAGTTCGGTCTCTAATCAAGGTCAGAACTCAGCCTATGGGGCAAGGCCTGGCTCAGGCTATGACCTTCATCATGGTTCAGTCTTTACAGGGCTCCGTCTAGGGTTAATTTTGGGGCTCTATATATGACCTGGTGAAGCAGAATGACCCCTGCACAACTGGAGCCTCAAACCCAAGCCTCTCTATTTATAATCCTGGGAATCAATTCATGGACCTCAGGCTAAGCAGAGGCATGAGTTATTGTAGATTTCCCGCCTTTGAGCGAAGCATTTCCTCCTGTCATCTGTGTATTTGCCACTAGAGGGCAGAAGAGACTTGACTAAAAAGGAAAATGTCAGTGGAACCTTCATCCAGGACACAGATTGAAACTTGAGCCAGGTTTGCCAGGGGATCTGAGGGTGGGGAGAAATTTTCACCTCTCTACTTGAGGACCACACCGGCTCAGGATATTCTTCTGGCTGAGGCCCAGCTCAGAGGCTCAGAGGCCAGACTCCTGATGTCTGAGTGACCCTAACCCTCACCCCTCACCCCACCTCAGCCTTGGCTCTGCCTCTCTGAACAAATCATACATTCCTGGAGTTCGAGAGTGAGGTTGATTGCCTTTGTACTCCCAGTGGCTGACACAGAGACCAGCATTGAGTGGGTGCTTAGGAAATATTTACTGAATCAGTACTTGGAGGGTGGGGTAGTGCAGTATGTGGGAAAGAGCCTGGCTTTGGAATGAGACATGATTTAAAGTCTAACTCTAGCTGTGTGACCTTACCCTCTCTGAGACTTTGATTGTCCATCTGTTAGAGGAAATCCAGTACCTAACTTGAAGGGCTGTTGTGAGGATTAAATGAAATGACAAGGGAATGGATCCAGTACACACTAATTGCTTAATAAAGGGGGCAATTATTATGATGAAGTTTTTTAAAATTTCTTTATTGATTAAGGTATTACATATGTGTCCTTGTTCCCCATTACCCCCCACCTCCCACTCATGCCCCACCCCCTGTTGTCTGTGTCCATTGATTAGGCTCATATGTATGCATATAAGTCCTTTGGTTGATCTCTCCTCCTTACCCCGCTACCTTCCCTGAGGTTAGACGTTCTGATTGATGTTTCTCTGTCTCTGGATCTATTTTTGTTCACCAGTTTGTGTTGTTCATTATATTCCACAAATGAGTGAGATCATGTGATATTTATCTTTCTCTGCCTGGATTATTTCATTAGCATAATGCTCTCCATCTCCATCCATGTTGTTGCAAATGGTAAGAACTCCTTTTTTACCATACCGTAGTATTCCATTGTGTAGATGTACCACAGTTTTTTAATCCACTCATCTGCTGATGGGCACTTAGACTGTTTCCAAATCTTAGCTATGGTGAATTGTGCTGCTATGAACATAGGGGCATGATGAAGTTTTCAGGACAGTGAGCAATCAGGTGTGAATTAAGGAATAGATGATGTGCTTGTCAGAGGAGGCTAAAGGTCATGAAGGAGGCTGAAGGCTATGTTGAGGACGTGTGGTTTTCTTTTTTTAAAAAATATATTTTATTGATTTTTTACAGAGGAAGGGAGAGGGATAGAGAGTTAGAAACATAGGTGAGAGAGAAACATCGATCAGCTGCCTCCTGCACTCTCCCTACTGGGGATGTGCCTGCAACCAAGATACATGCCCTTGACCAGAATCGAACCTGGGACCCCTCAGTCACAGTCTGATGCTCCATCCACTGAGCCAAACTGGTTTCGGCTCTTTTCTTTTTTGATAATGTAAAAATGTTATCTTTAATTTAAAATCTAAAAATATGTCACTATATAAAATGTAAAAATAGAATTTTATAAAACCTACCTGCAAACAATAAAAGGGGAAGGGAAGGAAAGTTCTGGTCAGGGTGAGGATTGAAAGTATAGTCCATAAATAGTGCTGAGGGGCTTTCCAGGGGAGGACATGTGGTTTTCTTCTGTCTACAATGGGGAGCCCCCAAGGAACTATTCGGTGAGATGGACCCAAGTACACAGGAAGTGTCTTATCTCAGTTCTAGCACATACACACACACACACACACACACACACAGACACACACGTACACATACACACATCACACACACAGAGACACACACACAGACATACAGACACACACACAGACATACAGAGACACACAGATACACACACACAGACATACAGAGACACACAGATACACACACGCACACACATCACACACACACATAGACACACACACAGACATACAGACACACACAGAGATACACACAGATACACACACACAGAGACATACAGAGACACACAGACACACACGTACACACACACACATCACACACAGACATACACACACACAGACACACACGTACACACACACAGACACACACGTACACACACACATCACACACACAGACACACACACAGACATACACACACATAGACACACACGTACACACACAGACACACACGTACACACACACAGACACACACGTACACACACGTACACACACACATCACACACACACAGACACACACACAGACATACAGAGACACACACAGATACACACAGATACACACACACAGACATACAGAGACACACAGACACACAAGTATACACACACACATCACACACACACAGACACACACACAGACATACACACACACAGACACACACACACACAGACACACACGTACACACACACATCACACACACAGAGAGACACACACAGACATACACACACACAGACACACACGTACACACACACACAGAGACACACACGTACACACACACAGACACACACAGAGACATACAGAGACACACACAGATACACACACAGACATACAGAGACAACAGATACACATACACAGACATACAGAGACACACAGATACACACACGCACACACACACATCACACACACACAGACACACACACAGACATACAGAGACACACACAGATACACACAGATACACACACACACAGACATACAGAGACACACACACACAGATACACACAGATACACACACACAGACATACAGAGACACACAGATACACACAGACATACAGAGACACACAGATACACACACACACACGCACACACACACAGAGACACACACACACGTACACACACACAGACACACACGTACACACACATCACACACACACAGACACACACACAGACACACACGTACACACACACAGACACACACGTACACACACACATCACACACACACACGTACACACACAGACACACATGTACACACACATCACACACACACAGACACACACAGACATACAGACACACACACAGATACACACAGATACACACACACAGACATACAGAGACACACAGATACACTCACACACAGACATACAGAGACACACAGGTACACACACACACGCACACACACAGAGACACACACACGTACACACACACACAGACACACACGTACACACACACATAACACACACAGACACACACACAGACACACGTACACACACACACAGACACACACGTACACACACATATCACACACACAGACACACACACAGACATACAGAGACACACACAGATACACACAGATACACACACACACAGACATACAGAGACACACAGATACACACACACAGACATACAGAGACAAACAGATACACACACACACGCACACACACACAGAGACACACATGTACACACACAGACACACACGTACACACAGACACACAGACACACACGTACACACACACATCACACACACACATAGACACACACACAGACATACAGAGACACACACAGATACACACAGATACACACACACAGACATACAGAGACACAGAGATACACACACAGACATACAGACACACAGATACACACACGCACACACACACACAGATACACACACACACGTACACATACACACAGACACACACGTACACACACATCACACACGTACACACACAGACACACACGTACACACACATGCACACACACATCACACACACACAGACATACAGAGACACACACAGATACACACAGATACACACACACAGACATACAGAGACACACAGATACACACATAGGCATACAGAGACACACAGATACACACACACAGACATACAGAAACACACAGATACACACACACACACAGACATACAGAGATACACAGATACACACACACAGACATACAGAGACACACAGATACACACACACGCACACACACATAGAGACACACACGTACACACACACACAGACACACACGTACACACACACAGACACACATACTTAATTTGGGAATTATTTCAAATTTGCAGAAAAGTTGCAAGTATAGGAGGAGGAATACCATCTCCCTTTGATCCAGAATCACCTGTTGTAAAATGTCACATTTGCCTTGTCATTTCCCTCTCCCTTTCTCTCTGTATATTATTTCTTATTCTTGAAGCACTTGAGAGTAAGTTGCGTATGTCATGACACTTTGCCTATAAATACTCCAGTATATACTTTGGAAGGATAAGAAATTTTCTTATGTAAACACAAGGCAGTTATCAACTTCAGAAAATTTATCATTGATGAACTCTAATCAATTACAGACTTTATAGTCAGAATAATGCCCTCCAAAGATGTTCATGTCCTAAATAAATCTGTGTTGTTCTAAGCTACTAAATTTGTGATCATTTCTTATGGCAACAATAGAAAACCAATACTAATATTTTCATTAATTCTGACTATATTCCAATTTTGTCAATTGATGTAGCAATGTTCTTTTTAAAATACATTTTAAATATTTTTATTAAATACTAGAGGTCTGGTGCATGAAGTTCGTACATGAAGGGGGCGGTGTCCCCTCAGCTCAACCTGCACCCTCTCTAACCCGGGAATGTCCGACTGCTGGTTTAGGCCCTATCCTGGGACAGTTGTGGGTGACCAGGCCAACAGGGGGCAGTTGAATTGCCCCCAAGTGCCCCTCATCTTGCTGGCCTGGTCACCCCATGCAGCCTGTTTGTTCAGTCGCTTGGTTGTCCCTCACTAACTCTCCTGCAGCCTGGTCTCCCCACGCAGCCTGTGTTCAGTCATTTGGCCATCCCTCATTAGCCTCCCTGCCAGCCTTGTTGCCCATGCAGCCTGTGTTCAGTCGTCCACCCAGTTGTTGATGGCCCCTGGCTTTTTATATATTAGGATTTTAAAAATATATTTTTCATATTTTAAAATTTATTTCAGAGAGGAAGGGGGAGAGAGAGAGAGAGAGAGAGAGAGAGAGAGAGAGAGAGAGAGAGAGAGAGAGGGAAACATCAATGATGAGAGAGAATCATTGATTGGATGCCTCTTACATGGCCCCACTGGTGGTTGAGTGTGCAACTCGAGCCTGTGCCCTTGACTAGAATCAAACCCAGGATCCTTCAGTCCACAGGCCTATGCTCTGTCCACTGAGCCAAAACCAGCTGGGGCCCTAGTAATGTTCTTTATAGTATTTTCTCCCTCTAGTACACAACCAGTTGTATTTAGTTTTTGCATCTCTTTCATTTTCTATAACTTGGACTAGCGCCTTAGCATTTCTTCATATTTGATGACAAGGACAGTTTTTCACATTGAGTTTGTCTCATGTGTAGTGATTATATTCAGGTGCTGCACCAGTGGCTGGGACACTGCATAAGTGATGTGTCCTTTTCTGGATGACATTGGGAGACACTCAGTGTCCATCTACCTCTCATTGGTGATGATGTTAATTTTGGTCCTATGGTGAAGGTATTTTTAATGCTGGGTGCCTCGAAAAGCATTTCATATGGTGGGTACCGGTACAATTTCCATCAAGGTTGTCACTGATCTGTTGGAACTGGGCACCAGGAGATAAGTGATATCCAATGCCTGCCTTTGAGGATTACATAGCCTCCCAAGAAGCTCCCAGACAAGTAGATACTCATTCATTCATGCCTCATTCTATACCTACTTACAGAGCATCTACATGGGCCTGGGCTAGGACACAAAGGTGAGCAGATGATGCTTGTCATGTAGTGAAGGGGATGGCTGAATAAGATTGCTGTGTCCCCAGCACCTAGGTTGTGCCTGTCACACATGGCTGCTCAGTAAATAGGGGTTGACTAAATGAATTGCTAAGCATGGGAGCAGCATCAGTCCTTCCCTAAAGGCAATGTTTTTCTCCTGCTCCCTTAACAGGTGGGAAATTTAGGATGAAAGAGGGGCAAACAGCCCACTGTGGCCCAACCAGGTGGCCTTGGGGGTGGTAAGTCCTGGTCCTCACAAGCAGAATAGGCCAGTAGGTTGGAGTTTCCTGTCCATGAGCAGCTGGAGGCAGGCTCATCCCAGAAAGAGCTGTCTCCTCTTGCCTTCCTGCTGGGCTGCCTCTCGATTCTGCTCTGGGGCTTGGGCCCCCTGATTGGGCCTGTGATTATTTAGTCAGTGATAATATTGGATTTACTTTCATCTCTGAATTGCATCAAATGTCGCCAGTGACATTTAGCTGACACACAAGGAGGAGGCTGGCATTTTTAGATTGTTATCGTGGTTACAGATGTAGAAGTGGATTGTGTTGGGGCGTCTGGTTTATTGTTAATTAGATGGAGCCGGTGAGGCCTCCTCAGCGAGTGGGTGGATAAGCCCTTCCATAGCTCCCTCTTCAGACCCACTTCAAACCCCCTCCCAGAAATTAATGAGGCCCTGCCAATTTTCCCATTGTGGTGGGAATTCATTTCAGAAGTTTGGGGAGCAAACGACAAAGTGAATTGTTCTCCATCTGTGGTTTTCTTTTATATTTCAATTATGCCCTGACAACTTACTGTCTTTCTTCTTTGCAACTGAGAGATAAAGTGAAAGGAAGATAGTCAGATTTAGACAACAATTCACTTTAGTTCAACATTTACACGTCAACATATATTTATTGAATGTTTATTAGCTGAATCCAGGTGAATTCCTTATCCTCTCTGCCTCAGTTATCTCAGCTGTTAATTGGGGCGGGGGCATAATAATAGTCCTACCTCATAGGGTTGGTTGTTGTAAGTAGTAAATTTAAATATTCAAAGTGCTCAGGATAGTGCTTGGCACATAGTAGGCACTACATCTTGTTCTGTGCCCCTACTAATATTACCATGCCTGTGATCAGTGTGGTGGATACTGAGGAGATAAAAAGTTAGGGATGATTCTCCTCACCCCTCAGGTAACTTATAATCTCATGGAGAAAATGAACATATCATAACCAGCTCTTCAGAGTCTATGATTACATTTTTTAAGACTCTATGATCATAGGACTTAAAAGTTCTATGATTTAATATTTTTAGGATTCTCTGAATTCAGGGGCCTAACATTCTATGGGTCTATGATTCTAAGGTTCTGTGCTGTTTTAGTGCTAAGAAATGATCTGAAGTGACAAACACTGACTTGTTGGTCATCAAACCCATTCCCTTCTCCTTCTGGGCACACAGACTGTTTTCCAGCCTCCTTGTAGTTATATGTGGCCATGGAGATGAGCTCTGGCCAAGCAAAATGGGGAGAAGTGGGGTAGGCCACTTCCAGTCTGGCCCGTGAAACCTCCCATGGGATCCTCCATGCCTTTCCTTTCCATCTCCTGACTGAATGGAGAGCACACTAAGGACCCATTGGTGGGAAGAGCCACAATATTTAAGGAGTCTGGGTTCCTGAATGAGTATGTGGAAGGTCATCTAGCCAGGAATGTGAGCAGGAACTGAACTTCTACTGTGTTAAGCCACCAAGATTTCAAGATTTACCTAATTTGGTGACAAAACTTTAGTACATTCAGGGTCTTGTTAGAAGTGATAATGAGTCAGAGGTCACAGAAATTTGGGTGTAGATGAGAAAGCAGGTGGGGACCTTTGCTGGTAGAACCTCCTTCTCCTTCTTTCCCTATTATCTCCTACCTGCATCAGTTCTTTCTGCCCTGCAGCTGGGTTATGACATCACCAACATGCAGGTCCAGGCCTATCTCTTTCTGAGCCCCAAGCTCAGCTTTTAGTGGAAAAGGCATAGAACTGTCTGCCTTGGTCACACCCTGTGGCTGAGGTCCCTGCCTCTCCTCACCATGCTATAAGTTAATGTTGTCATTACTCTGATCATTGGGCCAATGACCCCATCCTGTGTGTAGGCCCTGATCTCTCATGAGAGCTCCCTTCCCTTTCTCTTTTGTAATAAGCTGGGTGTAGCTCTTTCTCTGGATGGGCGGGAAGCAGGCCTCTCTTTGCTACTGCCTGCACCTACACAGCCCTCCCCTCTCCCTGGGTCACAGGCTGTTTCTCCCTCTCCAATAAAGCAGCTCCTGGCTCAGCCAGAACTGTGGCCTGAGAACCAGGGCACCACTTTGACAGTCTATTCCTTGTCAAAGGAAACTGTTTATAATTTACTAGAGGCCAGTGCACAAAATCCATGCATGGGTGGGGTCCCTGAGCCTGGCTGGTGATCAGGGGTTATCGGGGCCATCTGGCCCAATCCCAATTGGGGCCAGGCCAGTCAGGGCCTGCTGGCTGCCAGGCAGGGCCTGCCAGATGGGGGAGGTTTGCTGTAGGAGGTTGGCCATGGGAGGTTGACTGTGGGAGTGCACTGATCACCAGGGGGAATCTCCTGTGTTGAGTGTCTGCCCCCTGGTGGTCAGTGTGCATTATAGTGACTGGTCGACTGGTTGTTCCAGTCATTCTGGTCATTTGGTCATAACAGTCATGTAAGCTTTTATATATTACTAGTGGCCTGGTGCATGAAATTCATGCACATTAAAAGGGTATTAATTAAAGGAAATAATTTAATATTCTTATTTGTTCTTTCTCTACAATAGAAGTATCAGAGACTAAGGAAAATTAGTAAAATGTATATGAAAATCTTCCTCCTGTCAGAGTCTGGGGCCACCACGGGACCCAGAGTCAAGTCCCCGCTCACTCACATGTGCCTCAAATCACGTGAGACCCAGACCCAGCTACCCTCCCCCCCTCCCCCCACATTGGGTTAGATCCAGACCCAGCCAGTCCCACCCTTGTCAAGCCCCACAGAGCAGGGGGTATCCTTGAGTCCCCTGGCCCAGCACCAGGATGGGGGTGTGGCCTGAGGTCCCCCATCAAGTCCCACCAGGTGGGAAACACAACCTGAGATCCCCTGTCAAGCCCCGCTGGGTAGGGGGCATGGCCTGAGGTCCCCCGTCAAGCCCCACCAGGAGAGGAGCACAGCCTCAGGTCCCCTGGCCCAGCACCAGGAGGGAGGCACAGCCTCAGGTCCCCCGTCAATCCCTACTGGCATGGGGGTGCAGGCTCAGGCCTGTGAAGCCCTGCTGGGTGGGGGAACAGCCTGAGGTCCCCTGTCAAGCCCAGCCAGGCAGGAGGAGCACAGCCTCAGGTCCCCTGGCCTGGTGCTGAGGTGGAGGGTATGGTCTGAGGTCCCCCAGCCTAGTGCCAGGGTGGGGGCACAGCCTGAGGTCCCCTGTCAAGCCCTGCTGGTTGGGAGTGTGGCCTGCAGTCCCCTGTCAAGCCGCATCAGATGGGAGGCACGGCCTGCGGTCCCCCAGCCTGGAGCTGGGGCGAGGGGAGCAGCCTGAGGTACCCTAGCCCAGCACCAGGGTGGGAAGCACACCTTGAGATTCCCTGTCAAGCCATGCTGGGTGGGGGGGCATGGTCTGTGGTCCTCTGTCAAGCCTTGCTAGGCAGGGGGAGCAGCCAGAGGTCCCCTAGCTCAGCACCAGGACGGGAAGTACACTTTGAGGTCACCCATCAAGCCCCACTGGGTGGAGGACATGGCCTCAGGTCCCCTGGCCTGGTGCCAGGGCGAGGGATGAGGCCTGAGGTCCCCTGTCAAGCCCCTCTGGATTGGGGGAGGGTGTAGGCCTCCTGTCCCCCTCGCTGTGGCCATGCCCCCCACCGGCCTCCCATCCCACTGCCACAACCACCTCACGCTCTCTGTGAGCAGGTATGCATAAGGAAGGCTGGGCCAGGATAATTGGGAGGGGATGATGGGGGGCCAGCATCCTGGGTGAGCTGGGCCTCACAGCCTCTCTGCTTCAGCTCCCAGCACCTTGGACCTAAGGAGTAGTGCTTTCACAGGTGCCTGGCAGGCACTGGATATGGCGATGCCTTAAAAACAGAAGAAGCCCCCTTTAACTCTGGCTGGAAGTGCGTTGGGAACTTATGGTCTGGAGAAGCAGCCCAACATCAGGGCTGAAATAAGACGTTGGGTAGCCTCTGGAGGGGTGACTTCAGTCCTTCTCCGTGGCCATGCCCCCCACCAGCCTCCCATCCCGCCACTGCCCCGCCCTCTTGCCCTCCTGCTCCTGATTGGCTGGTAGCGTAGTGAAGGTATGGTAATTTGCATGTTTCTCTTTTATTAGATAGGATATAGATGGTTCACCTTCACTGGGAGAGATTGTGTTTTCAATTTGCACTAGCTCAATAAGTGAATGGGCACACAGATAAGAACTTTTGCTTCTGCTAGGGCCTGGCTCGCAACCTGGGATTTGAACTTTAACAACAATCTTATCAACCTCTAGGCTACAAAGGTAGTGAGGGTCAAGGATGGGGGGCATGTGGAACCCTGTCCTCTCTGCATAGAAGACCCTCCCCTTCTGTTCTATTTGGCAAGCTGGAGCTCCCAGAATGCCTTCCTTCATTCCTCCAGAGTTAGCTGCTACTTCCTCTATGCCTCAGTTTCCTCATCTGAAAAAGGCAGATGCCTATTCACAGGGCCACACTGAGGATGGAATGAGATGCTTCCTATACTTACTATACTGGTGAGCTCATAAATAACTCTAGGATATGAATGTGTCCTGAGACGGGAGGAGTATCAGGAGAAAGCCCAGGCAAGAGGAGAGAGGGGAGACTGTGGAGTGGTTCCCTGTCACAAGACTGGAGGCAGCCAGGCAGTGAGAAAGCCACCCCTTTTCCCCTGAGACACAACGGATTGGCCTCACATCTGCCACTTTTGACGGTGAGACTGGGAGAATCATTTCACCTCTCTGAGCTTCAGTTTTCTTATTGGGGAGCAGGTAGAAGTCCCTGCCGTATAGGCATGCCGTGAAATAAGAAAAGGAAAGTTCCAGCAACCAATCGATGCCCAATAAATGCTATTTTTATCCCCTCTGGTGACAGCTGGGTTTAACCTTGCTTTGGTTTGCTGTATTGCTGTGTTTTCTTTCTCCCTCTGTGTGTGTGTGTGTGTCTTAGAAGTCAGGCTGAGCAGAACAAAGATATTCTAGGGGTGAGGATACGGTGAGTCCGTTTTCTACCAAACATCTGACATTTCTTAGGTCTGGAATGTTGTGGTACAGACTTTCTCTTGACACAAGTAATTCTTCAGCTATAGATTAAAACTTGAAAGACTCAGTCCCTGCTCCTTGGTTCTCAGCTCACAGTGAGTCCTTTGTACCGACCTGTGGTGGGATGTTGGCCAAGGAATAGACAATCCGTGCCCATCCTCCTCCAGGGACTTCATACTGAGCTCCATGCAGGCAACGTGTATTGACCTCCAACCCTTGGAAGTGGCTGAGCAGATACTGACACACTTAGATGTGAAGTACCCTTCGGTTTCTTCAAGTAAAGGTTCTGCTCAATGTGCGAGGGGAGCACCTAGCAGAGAGGGACTAATGGTCTGGGAGTTGAGAAGGCTTTACAGAGGAGGTGACATTTGAGCTGGGTCTTGAAGACACACAGGAGTTCTCCAAAAGGTGCCAGGAGCCAATTCCAGCATGTCATAATTGCAAGAGTTCCATCAAAAGGTTGATAAAACTTGGGGGCTCAACAAGCCGAAACTGGTTTGGCTCAGTGGATAGAGCGTCAGCCTGTGGACTGAAAGGTCCCAGGTTCGATTCCAGTCAAGGGCATGTACCTTGGCTGTGGGCACATCCCCAGTGGGGGGTGTACAAGAGGCAGCTAGCTGATTGATATTTCTCTCTCATCGATGTTTCTGACTTTCTATCCCTCTCCCTTCCTCTCTGTAAAAAAATCAATAAAATATATATTAAAAAAAAGGCTGAGTCACATATATAATCACCTGTTGGAACAGCTGAAAAGGCACTTCCCCTAAACCTGAATAGGATGATTGGTTGCTGCCAGACAGCTCAGGGCATCTCAGTCTACATGTTATTGCCTCCTGTTGGCCAAACACCTGGACACCTGTAGGCTATTCCCCAATCTGACAATGCTTCTGAAAACCCTACCCTTTGAAGTGTATTATCTCCACCTTGCCTTAGGGCAAATTGTGTTAATAAAAAGCAGGGGTCCTGAGACAAGGGGAACGAAGAACTTAGAACTTTAGCTCCTTTAGCTGAAGCTCCTCTGACCCCCAATGCCTTTCAAAATTATCTTTCATCTTTGGACTCTTACTTAATCTGTGCACAGCCTTTCTCCAGATTGCTGAACCCTTCTTAATGCTGGAACAAGAGCCCCAGGGAAAAGGAGAAAGAGAAAAAGAGTGCTCCTGGCCAATAGTGCATGTAAAGCCCAAAGGCATCCAAGGTGAACGTCAGTCACCACCTACGTGACACCTAAGAGTGTTGGACAGCAGCTCTGTGGCCTGGCCCGTGGGGCAGCTGGTGCTTCCCATGGACAGAGTCCTGCTATGGAGCTGCAGCTGGGATGCTGCGCCTCATGATTATATTAATTCGCATTTATTGAGCCCTTAGTGGGTGCCTGTCACTGGAAAGGCTTTACACACACTCACTCCTGTCATCTCCATCCAGCTTATGAGATAGCTACTATTTATCCCCGCCTTAGAGATGAGGAAACTGATGCCCACAGAGGCCAAAGAACGTATTGAAGGTCCCGTAGCTAAAGGTGACAAGCACCCCCCCCCATCCCTGTCCTCTATTTCAGTGCACTGCCATTTGGTGTCTCCCATGGGAGAGGTGTGCTGCCCACAGATTTATTATATGAGAAGGTCAGGATGAGCCAGTATTTTGAAAACCATTGTTCAGCTGGAGATAGGGAGGGGAAGGAAGGAGAAATTGCATGCGATGACAAGATGGAAAATTAGAGGTGGCTAAAATTAAGTGATGTTACTCACACACCACAGACCTACTCCCACACCTGCTTTTCATCCTGTCTCCTTCCTTTCCCCTTCCCTCTGCGGTGTAGTAGGGCTGGAACAGGTTGCTGGTGATAAGAAACGGAGAGAATTACAGTGTCCGGAGTGGTGTCCCTGCTGGCACTGATCCGGGAGACAACTCCCTGGCGCAGGAGCCACTTTAATTTCCGCCTTTCCCCTTTGTCATTCTCTTCCGAGGCTCGACTTTAAATTAAAAATGTCTCCTCACTTGTTGAAGGCACAGGAAGTTTGTCAATAGTGGGGGTGGCTGTAGAATAGAGGGGGAGAAAAGGAGGAGAGAGTGGGAAGGAGAGGAAGGGGGAGGGAACTGAGCGGAGGAGGGGGACAGAGAAAAGGGAATGGAGGCTGGGGAAGGGGAGGAAGAGTAAATAGAAAGGACAAGAGGAGGAGTGGAGAGGGAAGAAGGTGTCAGATGGTGCCCTGGGACCCTCTTCTCCCTGCTTCTCTGCCTGCCTCTGTGGTTAAGAAGGTGGGGATTGTCCTTCTGGCCCACAAACCTCAGTGCCCAGGGAAAGGCCTGGTATGGGGTCCTGGGAATCCACTCATGTAGTCTAAGCATAGTAGGTGCTCAGGGACTCTGCTGGAGTGAACTGAAAGGGCATGGGAAGGGGCTGAGGTAGCCATTGGTGACTGTGTGAGGCTCACTCTCAGACTCTAGAGGAGGGGTGGGGTGGGGATGCTGGAAGGTAGACTCCAGTAGACCTGTGTTCACATCCCAGCTCTGTCACCCACCAGCTGTGTGACCTGGGTAACTTACTAAACCATCTGGGCCTCAGTTTCCTTTAGGATTGCTTTGGGTGTACATGACCTAAATTATACAAAGTACTCGGCTCATACAAGTTCCATCCGTTGTCTCTACTGACTATTAACTAGCTGTGTGACTCTGGTCATATCATGCCACTTCTCCAGACCTCAGTTTCTTGATCTGTAAAATGGGAGAAATAATGAGCTGCTTCTTGTGCCCACTTCACGAGGTCAAGGATGAGAGGTCGCAGGAGTGCTTTAACATCGATCAAAACTAGGAAGAACTGAGCTGATGGGAGAAATCTTTGGGGTATCGGTTGTGGTGCTTTTATCTGAGGCTGGGGTTGCAGAGCCACAGGGCTGGCCTGAATCCTGCATGACTGTCTTTGAAGAAAAGTGGGATTACTCTGTGGCAAGGGAGGCTTATGGGGTGCTGTCATAGTCTGTATTTTGATCTGGGAGGTGGTGAGCCTTGTAACAATTCGTTAGCTAATGAAACTGAGGCTGTAACTCCCTTGGGGAAAATGGTAGAGATAGATTGAGCCTAAGTCAGTAGACACAAAATATTCTTCGGGTATTGTTTTTGTGAAAAGAAAATAGAGGTAAAAGATCAACAATTTTATCTCATAAAAATAAAAAAAAATTAAACTGGCTTGTGAATGATGCAGTCTTTAAAAAAAATCTTCACCCACCGAGACCGGTTTGGCTCAGTGGATAGAGCGTCGGACTGCGGACTGAAGGGTCCCGGGTTCGATTCTGGCAAGGGCATGTACCTTGGCTGCGGGCACATCCTCGGTGGGGGGTGTGCAAGAGGCAGCTGATCGATGTCTCTCTCTCATCAATGTTTCTGACTTTCTATCCCTCTCCCTTCTGCTCTGTAAAAAATCAATAAAATATATTTTTTAAAAAAATCTTCACCCAATGACATTCTTATTGAATTAAGAGAGAGGGGGAAGGAGAGACGGGTGAGGGGAGAGAAAGAAACATTGATCGGCTGCCTCCCATCCTCATCCCAACTGGGAACTGAACCCTCACCTTTTTAGTATGCAGGATGACACTCCAATCAACTGAGCCACTGGCCAGGGCAAATGATGTAGTCTTAAATACAACTTTCTCCTTAGGAGGATCCTCAGGCAGACTTCTGCCTCCCACATCATCGCCTGGGCCAGCTTCTCAGTCTGGAACATCTTTTGTGTTTCTGTGCTCATCCTCATCCTCCCATCTCTCAGGGCCCAACCCAGCCTCACTCCACAGGAAACCTCCCCAGAGGACCCCAGGCCTTCCCTTGTCCCCATATCCAGGGAATACCTTCTAGAGAGGGGAAGAGTTCTGCCTGTGGTAACCAGCTGCAAAGGGGTGTCACTATCAGAAGGCTGGGCTCAAATCCAGCTCTCCTCGTGATCCTCTTCTCTCTCCTTCATGGGCACACCTTTGCCCTGGCTCCCCTCACCCGGTGCCCCAGGGGCAGCCATGTCCTGCCTTCTGCAAGTGGTGGTTCCCGCCCCTCCCTCACCCTGCTGCTCAGATTTTCTTCTGGAAGGAAAGGGTGTTTTTTTCCTCGCAGAGATGACTCCATGCCTGTGGCCATAGATTACTCCTGACACCTAATTATTGTATATCATCGTGCCAGAAGATGATGATTAGAGGTGTCACTGTCCCAAATTTGTGCTCATAAAATACCTGTTCTTTTTGTTTTCCTCCTCTGCATATATCTGGGAGAAAAGACAGGCAAATTTATTCCAGCTTCTCAGAGGAACTTAAAAGCACAGGAACAGAAGAGTTTTAGAGGTGGGTGGTTTTAAAAATACCCGGCGGAGGCAGGGGGCCCCAGTCCTGCTGATTCTGAGTGGCCTGGGGAGAAAATGACGACCTCGGTGAAGATGTTGATGCCCAACCTGCATTTTTCTGCCTTGGTTGTTTGGGCAAAACCCCCTCTTCCATCCTCTCTTCCCTCCCTGTCTCCTTATCCCATCCCTGCTCTCCTAGTGGGCTTTTCCAAGGAAGCATTGTAATGTGGTGGAAAAGGTTCCCATTCTAATGTCACTCAGACTTGGGTTCAAATCTTGCTTCTTCAGCTCACTAGGCCTGTGACCTTGGGTAAGTGACGCCATCTCTGGAGTCCTGACTCCATCACATGTAAAACGGGGGAAAGCAAATTCTACCTCCACCTCACACGGCAGCTAGGAGGTTAAGAATAAAACCACTTGGAGGTAAAGCGCCTACTAGTACTAAGGGGCCTGACTCAAAAGAGGGGCTCAGCAAATGTCTTCTGCTTTTTCTTCCCTCGGAAAGTTCTCCTGCCTGTTCTCCCTAAGATGACCCTGGAGTCCCAGAACCACTCCTTTCCCAATTAACATTCCACTCACAAGCTCAGGCTGCAGCCAGGAGCCAGCAGGAAAGCAATCGGATTAAACTGGTTGGCACTGGAGGAGAGGCACCGGTATCCATTTAGCAGGCATAAGGACATTTGGAAAGAGCAATCCTCTTTATCTGTGGAAGGAGCCTGTTCCCCCACCCTCCCTGCACACAAGCTCTCTGCTAGAGCCTTCCCAGGCCCCGTCCACCTCTGATGGGGGTGCATTGTCTGCTTCCTGAGGTTCATCTTCAGAGTCTCCTCCTTGAAGCCTCATGCTGGGCCCCAGCTCTCATACAATATTTCTCTGAATTATAGGACTGGTTTTTTTTCCAACCAAGATAACTTGTTTTATGAATCCAAACCAACCTGCAGGGGATTCCCAGCCTTAGACAGGGGACTGAGGACATCTGGGGTGGGGGGGGATAAAGAGGACAGCTGTCATAAGGGGGTCGGCTTTCCCCATATCACCTCTGCCTGGAGACACCTGACCTCTCAGGCTCAGCTCAGAAGCTGCCTCATCTAAGTTCCTCCCACAGCCCTGGCCTGAGCTATTTGTTTCCTACTCCGAGACCTCTGTGTACTAAACTCCTGCCTCTAAGTAACACTTTTCTCAGTTGGCACAGGGTCAGTGGCTGTGTATAAGTCTGGGCCATCCTCTGGTCTAGGATCCTGAGTCTTAGGACACCCTGCACACTCTTCAGCCTTGTTCAATGTCAGTCCCCCTAGGGCCCAGGCTAGGCAATGGCTGGGTCAGCCTGCTGCTCACTGCTGTATCCAAAGCGCCTACTACAGAGCCTGACACACAGTAGGTGCTCAGTGAACAATCCTAGTAACCCTGACCCAGGGCTTACTCCTGTCAGTGATTTTCCCTCCTGTTCCCGGGGTCCACTCATAGACTTGTCACAGCAGTCTTATGATGTGGGTACTGTTATCCCAGTATAGCATGGTGATTAAGAGCAGATTAGCTGGATTTTGGTCCTAGCCCCACCACTTATTTCCAGTGTGACTTGGGTTAAATTAGTTAACCTTTCTGTGCCTCATTGTCAAATGGGGATAATAACTATCTACTTTGTAATAGGGTTGCTATGTGGTTAAATGAGTTCAGACATAGTACCTATATATTAGATATTGTCCCCATTTTGTGGTGGCAAAAACTGAGACAGAGTTTTAGTAACTTGCCCAAGGTCACACAGCTGAGAAGGAACAGGGGTATAATCAAGGCTCTTAGCCACCAACTGCGCTGCTCTTACTGAAGACGGATGGGCAGACCTGGCTGCCTTGTGGAGGCACAAGTACAGGTCCCTCCTGATGCGAAACCTGCGGCTGAGAAGGGTGTTGAGGCTTTTTAGGCCTGTCCAGGCCCCTGTCCGAGCCTGTTTTCTCTGTAGGAGCGCAGCGCGAGGTGCTTCTGCCAGCTGATGAGCAGGCTGCGCTGGAGGCTCTCACCCTTCGTAGTGCTCGGGGTTGGGTGGGGGGTGTCCGGGCGCAGGGGGGAGGAAGAGGGAGAAGGGGGAGGCACCCCACCCCCCGCCCAGCGATTCTTCCTTTGGCCAGCAGGGGTCAGCCGCTGCCGCTGTTGCTGCCTTAGGTGGGCGCTGCGAAGCGCGGAGCACACACAGCTCAGGACTCGGTGCGGAAGGGCCCTTGGAGGTCATGCGCCCACTGCTGGGCTGAGAACCCCGGGTTCGGGGCGGGGTGGAGGGGAGTCCTGCCCAAGATAATCAGTTAGGGATCCCAACTATCTCCCACGTGCCTGGCTCTTTCCCAAAACCCAAAGGCCAGTTCGAGGTGCTCTGGACACCAGGAGGTTTAGGCTCCTGGGAAGGTTCCACGGAAGATATGGGTCCGTCCCGGTCCCGGCGGTAACACCGGCGTATGGTGTGACCTTGGGCGGGTCATCCATCTCCTGGTCTGCACCCATTGTCCGTCCAAGGCGGGGGCTCCAGCCGCTGACGCAGACGGTGATTCCAGAGAGGGTTCCTCTGTCTTTACAGTGTCCCCCGGCCTAAGGAGGTCCAGAGCCGTCCCAGCCCCGGTCGGAGCCTGCCCTTAAACACCCCGAGAGCGAGCGGGGGTCCTAACCCTTTCCCCCGCGGCACAGCCTCCGGGACTGGCGGGCCGGCTGCTGGGAGCCGAGTGTCCGGCGTCCGGCAGGGGGCGCTGCCGCACCGCGCGCGGCTCCCCGGCGTGTCCTTCCAAGGACAGTGTGGAAGCGGCGGGCGGCTGGCGGCGCAGGGGCAGTGGCTGGCTGAGGCCGGCCGCGCCCACATGGCTGTTTCGGAGCGGGTTTTGGAGACCTGGTCTGAGGCGTCCGGGGTGCAGGGTCGTCGGATTTCTGGAGCTTGATGTGTGCATGAGAGTGGGGGTGAGAGTAGGGGCCAAAGGAGACCAGGCAGGCCTCTTTGTGTGACCTTGAGAGGTCCCGGCCCCTGTTCTGGGCTCCAGTTTCCTGTCCCTGCAAGTGAGTTTATTGAAGAAGCCAGTGAGATATTGCATGTCAAAATGCTTTAGAAAATCTGAGTCCCAAGGCCGGATGCAAATCAAAAAGCTTTTATTGAAAAAGCTTTGCTCAAACCATCTTTCTACTTCCGCATCCTGATTGCAACCATTTTAGCCATTCTTAAGGGTGTTTCTGATGTTTACCTGTATATTTCGAAGTAATATGCTAATACAGCTATTTCTTAATTTACCAACTTTAGACATTATCTATTGTCTTCCTGTAGTAACAAATAAGGATTTTAGCTATTTCCCAACCCATGCCTGCCTAGTATACCTATATCTGGAGCACTATTTTTAGGTAACTCAGTGATCAGTATTCCTATTAAGAAAACGTGGCTCTTCATTTCCCCCAAATCTTCCTCAGAACTGCCCTCCACCCCTTATCCCACATTTTACCCCTGAAGCTTTGTCTGTTCCGTATTCTGTCTTGGCCTCCCTTTCCCTGCAGACTGCACTGCTCAGCTGTGCCTGAACGGGCCTGTTTCTTGGTCCTCTGTCTCTGCTGGTTTACTCTCTTCCTTTGGAAATTCCAGCTGCTTCCCAAGAAACTGAGAGGGGTGGAAAATTTTTGTGGATGTGAACTTAATCTGTATTCTGTCTTTGCCCTTGATTGATAATTCATCTAAGCATAGAATTCTGTGCTGGAAATTCTCCAGATTATTCACGCTCTGCCCCACTGTCTTTTGCACCTAGTATGACTGTTCAGGAACATCATGCCTTCTGATTCCCTTTACATGTAACTTTCTCTCTCTCTTTTTGGATTTTTAAAAATGATTTCTCTTTTATCCTTGGAATTCTGGAATTTCACAATGCATGTGGCATGTGGGTGACTTTGTCATTCATTGTGTTTGGCCCTGGGTGGCCCTTTTCAGTCTGGATTTCAGTGTCTTTCATTTCAGTGAAACTTTTTCTTTAATAATTTCCTCTCTGTTTCCTCTCCGGAACTGCTATGAGTTGGGTCCTGGACCCCAGGACTGACCTTCCAGGTCTCTTTTCTCATATCTACCTTGCCCTTGTCTATCTGTTCTATCCTCTAGATTATTTCGTTGAGTTGATGTCCCAATCCTTCTGTTGAATTTCTTATGTTAGCTGTCATATTTTTAATTTCCAAGAGTTCTTATTCTGTTTCCCCCCCCCCCCCCTCATAACACAGATACAGCCTCTTTATCCCTCTGATAATATTACTTAGTGATTTTCCCTCCTGTTCCCTTATTTGTCTCTGTCTCCTCCAGTTCCCCCATTTTGTTTGTTTGGTTTATTGTGGTCTCTCTGTGGCTCTTTGTCACTCCTCATGTTGGAAAGTTCTCTAATGCTTTGTGATTCTAGGCTTTTGCCTGTAGTTAAGGATGAGCGTCCAAGAAGCTGACTGGCATTGGGTGTCCCCTTAGGTGGACCAGGCCGGACCTGGCCTTTTGATTGGAGGACATATAAGTATCAACAAAAGGAATTCTTTTTTGGGGGACTGCTTTGTTTCCCTGGTAAGGCAGGATGATGTGGTTAAGAGCATGGATTCTGCAGCCAGACTAAAATGAAATACACATTGTAAGCATTTTATTTTAATCCAAAACATACAAATGGCTATTTCCTTTTCTTTGAGTATGGGTCTGTTGACTAGAATTCTATAAGGTCTTTCTTGCACAAACCTCAATGTACAAAGCACCATCTACCATTTTCTGGTTTGGCTTCCTTGTAGTGCAGCTAAAGCTTAAATGAACTTATGGAACAATCTGAATGTAGGTTCCTTCTGAATTTATATAATTTCCTCCCAATCTGTTACAATTGCTTATCTGTAACTCATCTGAACATTTTTTAAAAATAGCAGCCTGCCTTCCCTGAGTCAAGGCACTCATCTTAGTTTCATAAAATAACCCCCCCTTCACAATCATATATTATTGATTTATTAATATTAACTTGAATCACATAATTACAAAAGCAAGTATAACAGGCATAAATAGGCTTGGGAATAAGCAATTATTTCTGAGAAAGCAGATGAAGTAACTGGAAGAGATATGTGTGGGCATTCAAGGGCATCTCACCAGACCGGGTCTTCAGCCCATGAACAGTGGAGTGTGGCTATTCCAAGAATGTTCCTTTGTTGGTGGTGGAACATGAAAGCTTAGGTTGTGTTGTGGTTTCCTCTACTCTGCAAAATAAGTACCAAAATAAGTGCATCATCCTCTTTCAATCTTGTAGAAATCTGTTGAATTCTCTCATCCACTAATGACTCCTCTTCCTTCCTTCCTGTCCTCTGGGTTTATATCTTCTCTTTTCCCTGCTGCCATTTTAAGGGAGGGGCGGTAGAAAAGGAGAAAAGATAAGCATTCAAGTTCAAGCCACCATTTTTATCCAGACAATTCTCTTCTATTGAAGACTGTGACATCCAGTGAGCTGCAGAGCCCATGATTATGTCCACAAAGGTCAGGCAGATGTAAGTGACAGAAGCCAGTTTTCACATCAGATCTGCCAGAGGCTGTAGTGCATACTGTGGTGTTTAGTGTAGATCCCCTCTCCAGGGTTGAGACACTGTCTCCCAGATGCTGGGAATATTGGTTGCTGGTGATGTGCTGGACATTGTCTGTGGCTGTAGGAACTGTCTCACCCCAGGGTAGGCTTCATCTTGGGGGGTCATAGTGGCCAATGACTGGCTCATGCAGGGATATTAAAACCCCACCCACTTCCCTCATTTAGGATAGATAATTCTGAGGGGCCATCCCAGCTCCAAAAGCTCCTTGTGGGATCAACTGAGACATCAGTAGCAATTCATTGTGGGTCAGTTTGTCCCTTTGCTTAGTTACAGGTGTGACTCCAGGGAGCACACTCCAATAATCCTTCTGCACACAACCCCTTCCTTCAGAGTCTGTTTCTAGGAAATCCAAAATAAGGCAGAGGCCACTGTCACTCGTCTTTTGTCACCTCTTCAGCTTGTGGACACTGTGAGCTCCTAGGTTATACTGGGGCGGGACTCATCGGCAGGGAAAGGAAAACTGGGCTGAGGTGGTTGTTACAGAATTCAGGACCTAGCAGGGGCTGACATTCAGCAGGAGTGGCAGGGATGGCCTTTGTTCTTTACAAAAAGCTGTAGTGTGGAAAATTCACACTCATACACAAGTAGAATGTGAGAGGGCAGTGAATTCCCATGTGCCTATCATCCAGCTTCAACAATCATCAGCTCCTGGCCTATCTTGTTTCATCTACTCCTACCCACTCTTTTCACCCTACCCTGCCCCTGGATTATTTAAGATTATTTAAAGCAAAGATTAGATAGCATATCATCAAATCAATATAAAGATGCATTAAGTTACATAACTATAGAAATAAGCCAATAACAAAAAGACAAATTCCAGTTATATGAGATATTTAGAGAAGTCAAAAGCATGGAGACTGGCCCTGACCGGTTTGTTCAGTGGATAGAGCGTTGGCCTGCGGACTGAAGGGTCCTGGGTTTGGTTCTGGTAAAGGGCATGTACCTTGGTTATGGCGACATCCCCAGTGGGCAGTGTATAGGAGGCAGCTGAATCGATGTTTCTCTCTTATTGATGTTTCTAATTCTCTATCCCTCTCCCTCTTCATTCATTCCTCTCTGTAAAAAAATCAATAAAATATATTTTTAAAAAAAGCATGGAGACTGAATGGTGGTTGCCAGAGGCTGAGGGGGAGGGGACAAAGGGAGTTATTAAATATGTATGGCATTTCACTTTTACAAGTTGGAAAGAATTATGGAGATGGATAGTGGTGATGGTTACACAATATTATGAATGCATTCCATACCAATGAACTGTGAAAAATGGTTAAGGTGGTAAATTTTTTATTTTATTTTATATTTTATTGATTTTTTTACAGAGCGGAAGGGAGAGGGATAGAAAGTCAGAAACATTGATGAGAGAGAGACATCGATCAGCTGCCTCTTGCACGCCCCCTACTGGGGATGTGCCCGCAGCCAAGGCACATGCCCTTGCCGGAATCGAACCTGAGACCCTTCAGTCCGCAGTCCGACGCTCTATCCACTGAGCCAAACCGGTCTCGGCAAGGTGGTAAATTTTTATGTTATGTGTATTTTGCCACAGAAAAAACTGTGAAAAATAAACAACTATAGTCATTATCTACCTAAGAAACTAACAAAAATTTCCCTGAAATCAACAAACTAGTAGTCCATCGTGCAATATTGGGCACAGTAGGCCACCTGCTGCTTCTGGGGGAAGCAGCTTCTGGGGGAAGCAGCGCTCCGCCAGGAGTCGTGCTGCTTCCACGGGAGTTGGGAGGGACCCGCCCGGCCTGCACTCGGCCATGGAGGCTGCGGGCTAGCCCCCCTGTCCCCTAGATGCCCTCGGCGGCTGGGGCATCACCATGGCAATGAAGCAAGTATTCTGCCAGGCTACTGACGCTGCCTGCTCTCAGTGGAAGCCCCCTCCCCACAAGACTAGGGGACTCCAGCAAGGCTGAGAGGACTGGGTGCCAGCATCTTGTGGCTATGGATGCTGCCATCTTTGTGACAAAGTGACAGTTTATTTGCATACGACCCTTTTATTAGATAGGATAGACAGTTTGTGTTCAAATTTCCTAGTTTAACGCACATTTTTTATTTCTTCAACTAGAGGCGCGGTGCACAAGATTCATGCAGGGGGTGGGGGTGTGTGTGGGGGAGGTGTCCCTCAGCCCAGCCTGCATCCTCTCCAATCTGGGACCCCTCAAGGGATATCCGACTGCCCTGTTAGACCCGACCCCAGTAGGATCGGACCTGAATGGACAGTCGGACATTCCTCTCACAATCCAGGACTGCTGGCTCCCAACTGCTTGCC
This sequence comes from Antrozous pallidus, assembly GCA_027563665.1. Taxonomy (NCBI): domain Eukaryota; kingdom Metazoa; phylum Chordata; class Mammalia; order Chiroptera; family Vespertilionidae; genus Antrozous; species Antrozous pallidus. The sequence goes on along the minus strand of CM050508.1, from coordinate 176,961,836 downwards.
TGCCTGCCTTCCTGATTGCCCCTAAATGCTTCTGCCTGCTAGTCTGTTCACCCCTAACCACTCCCCGGCCAGCCTGATTGATGCCTAATCACTCCCCTGCCAGCCTGATTGATGCCAACTGCTCCCCTGCCAGCCTGTTTGCCCCTAACTGCCCTCCCCTGCAGGCCTGGTCACCCCTACATGCCCTCCCCTACAGGCCTGGGTCTCCCCACAACTGACCTTCCCTGCAAGCCTGGTTGCCGCCAACTTCCCTCCTCTGCCGGCCTGGTCAGCCCTGACTGCCCTCTCCTGCAGGCTTGATTGCCCCCAACTGCCCTCCTTTGCAGGCCTGGTCCTCTCCAACTATCCTGCTGGCCTGATTGCCCACAACTGCCCTCCCTTGCAGACCTAGTCCCTCCCAACTGCCCTCCCCTGCTGGCCATCTTGTGTCCACCTGGGGGCAGCCATCTTTGACCACTTGGAGGCAGCCCTCTTGTGTGTTGAAGTGACAGTCAATTTGCACATTACTCTTTTATTAGATAGGATAGAGGCCTGCTGCATGGGTGGGGGCTGGCTGGTTTGCCCTGAAGAGTGTCCCAGATCAAGATGGGGGTTCCCTTGGGGTGTGGGGTGGCCTGGGCGAGGAGTCTGTGGTGGTTTGCAGGCTGGCCACACCCATTGCTGACCCAAGCAGAGCCCTGGGATCTGGGATTTATTTATCTTATATAATTGAAACTTTGTAGTCTTGAGCAGAGCCAAGCCTTCTGCTCACTCCATGGCCACAGCCATTTTTGTTGGGATTTATTTATCCTCTATAATTGAAACTTTGTAGCCTTGAGTGGAGGCCAAGGCCTGCCAGATGTGTGGAAAGCTTGGCTTCCTCCATTGCCAGGGAAACCCCAGCCTCCTTCTTTCTCCAGCTCCATGACTGCTGACATTTTTCTTGGGATTTATTTATTTTCCATAATTGAAACTTTGTAGCCTTGAATGGAGGCCTGGGCCTGCCAGGCTGTGTGGAACGCTTGGCTTCCTCCATTGCCAGGGAAACCCAAGCGTCCTGCTTGCTCTGTGGCCACAGCCATCTTGGTTGGGCTAATTTACAAACTTGATCCTGATTGACTGGTGGGCATGGCTTGTGGGTGTAGTGGAGTGATGGTTAATTTGCATATTACTCTTTTATTAGATAGGATCAATTGATTCAGGATACAAATAATTTTCATATGTTGCAATTGGCTGATACTACCTTTTAAGTCTTTTTAGTCTGTAGGCTTCTCCTCCTCTTATTTTCCTTCAGCTATTTATTTGTTGAAGAAATAGGGTTGTTCATCTTTTCCACACACAGACTTTGCTGATTGCATCCCATGGTGCCCTTTGCTATGCTCCTCTGTCCCCTGTATTCCTTGTCTATCAGAAGTTATATCTAGAGGGTTCATGAGATTTGATATTGGGGCAACAATACTTCAGAGGTGGTGGGGGAACATTTGTCCAGAGACACAAAAATGTCTAATTGTCATGTATCTTTTTGTTGTTAGTAGTCATTGGTAATCATTGCCTAGATTCATTACTTCTCCAGAGTTTGCACAATAGTGATATTCTAATTTTTTTCTCATTAGTTGGACTCCTGGAAAGACTAAAATCCTCTCACTAACTGTTTGGATACTCTGAAGTACAGCTGATATAGGAAAGGCAGGATTTATTTTCAGTTTTTATTTTTATTATTTTATTTTTAATATACTTTTATTGATTTCAGAGAGGAAAGGAGGAAAGAGAGACAGAAACAGCAATGATGAGAAGGAAACTGATAGGTTGACTCCTGCACACCCCACACTGGGGATTGAGCCCACAACCTGGGCTTGTGCCCTGACCAGGAATGGAACCGTGACCTCCTGGTTCATAGGGCGATGCTCAACCACTGAGCCACACTGGCGAGGCAATTTTCAGTTTTTAAACTGAATTGGTTCTCTAGCAGTATCTGAAAGTGACCAATGAGATTATTTTGTATCATTATGAACGTATGGATTTAAGTAAATGTAATGTGTTTCAATCCATTTTTTCTTTATTGCTACTTCAATGGTCCTATCTTTGGTTAATGGGAGCCTTTTCAACTTGGCTTCTGAGCCCCTTTGGTTATGACTCCAGTAGCCTCTCTTAGCTTCCTTGCTTTCTAAGATGACAAGATGTTCCATTTTGTACATTTCCTGCCTCAGATCTGCAATCAGCCATTCCTCCAAGGGCTTGGGGTGAAAAGGGGCTTCAATAGGTTTCTAGTTTAAAGTGCTACTTATCTATTGCATCCCTTTCTTTTTACTGGGAAAAGGTTTTTAGAGGCCACAGTCTGGGTATTAGGGGTTTCATTATTTTTAATATTATATTTGATACACACAAAAGACTGTGTGTACTGTACATATAAGTATGAAGATGACAGTAAAATGTCTACCCACTAGTGACCACCCAACTTAAGAAATGAAATTTGTCCATGACAGTTCATCTTGAATGTGCTCCTCTCTTTATCTCAGTCCTCCCTCAGCCTCCATCCTAAAAGGTCTATTGTGTATTTATCATCCTCCTGCTTAAAAAGAAGTGTTATCATATACTAGAGGTCTGATGGACAAAATTCATACAAGGGGCTTGGCCCGGCTGCCGTGGCTTCATCTGGGAGGTTGTCCGGAAAGCTATCTGGAAGGATGTCTGGTCTAATTAGCGTATTATGCTTTTATTATTATAGGTGTATATGTCCTTACAGCTAAATATGTTTAGTTTAAAGAGCAGCTGGGAGAAGACAAAGAGGATAAAGGGAGTCAAATACAAGGCCTCACTTAACCTTTTTTAGCCTCGGTGTTTTTTATCTTCAAAACTTCTTTTATCCACTGTTTTATTTTTTTCATTAGATGCGATGAGTCAAAAAGAATGTATCCTTTTGAATGAGTCCAAAAGCTGTACAGTATTCACAGATTTGAAGCAGAAGGGAGCTCATGGGTCTAAAGGGCCTGAGTGATTTAGGGCTCCCCACCTAGGCTCCCTGTGCCTCAGTTTCCTCTTCTGTAAACAAATCCCAAGACCATTTCTGCTTTTTCTCAGGACTTTTGGGAAGAAGCAAAACTGATAAACAACAGCTACCATCTATTTAGCACCTATATGTCAGATATGATGCCAGGCTCTTTACATTATCTTGTTTGTTCTTCACAACCACCTGTGCACTAGGTACTGTGGAATAATGGAGATAATTGTTTCAGTGGGGAGAAAGAGGTTAATGGCCAGGTAGTTTTGGATTCACTATAACAAAGTTATTTTCCCTTCAGGAATGTCAATAATAAAGATGTATTTTTCTCAACTCTAAGCATATGGCTGTAAAACCTGAACATCACAGAACAAATACAGCCTGTCCTCACATCACCCAGAACGGTCACTAGGGCAGACTTCTCTCACCTTCCATTCACCTTGACCATCCACCACTGGAGTAGCAGAGCACCCAAGCCCTTTAAGGCAGCATCTTAAAGACACTGGACACTCCCCCATCTCCTCCACTAGTTCCCCTGTAGCAGGTTATTCCTCTTCACTGCATGATAACCAGCCATAATCTGCTCAGTGTAAAGTGTGCTCTCTAATTAAAAGATCACTTTATGTTTAATTTTCACTTAAAAATCACTGGGAGAAATTCTTATTAAGTGTAAGAACAGTGATGGGGCATGTAGAGGGAGTGCCATGTCATAGTTAAGAGTGGAGCCTCTGTGCATTGGAACCCTAATGTTGCCCATCACCAGCTGTGTAACTATCAGCAACTCACTGAATCCCTTGGGCTTCATCTCTAAAATGGCAGCAACCATTTCCAGTGATTGTGAGGATTCCAAGAGATAATTATTGTAAAGCCTCAGCACAGAGCCTGATATAAAGTCACTGCTTAGTAAATGTTAGCTATTCTACAGCGCAGAGAGAGGAGGATCCACTTAGCCCGGGGTGTGGGGTGTGGGGTGTGGGGTGTGGGGTGTAGGATGCAAGGAGTGAGGGAAGTCACTGTGGAGGGAGACACTGGATCTGGACTGGAAGGGTGAGCGGGATTGGACAGGAGGATGAGGCAGAGGGAACAGAGAGACACAGCAAGTCTCTTTTGAGGTCTCCAAAGGGGTCTGGAACGACCAAGGTCATGATGTCTGGTTAACACTGGCTGTAGGGACATATAAAAAGGTAAAAAGTCAATGGCTTCACATAATTGATGTTAACTTTTTGCTGTCATGAAGTTCAGCCAGTGGCAGTGGGTGAGGAGGGGTATTCTGCATCTCCCCATTGTTTAGTAACCCAGGCTAACAGCCTCTACAACCTTCCATGTGGCTTCCAAGATCACCCTGGGCATTGACCCCTAGCTGGCAAACGAGTAACAAAAGCGATGAGGATCATGCAGGAAGCTTCTATGGGCCAGGCTTGGAAGCAGCACACATCACTTCCTCCTCCATGTTATTGGCTAGAACTTAACATTTGACCACATCAAACCACAAGGGCCTGATCAGGTTTTCACGCTGGAAGCTGCATGGACCCACTTTTGGCTTTGTCCTTTCTGAGCTAATTTTGAGTAAGCCACACAACAACTCTGAGTTTCAAATTCCTCCCCTATAAAATAGGAGTGAAACCAATATCTACAGGGCAGTTGGAACGAAATGTAATAATTTATCTTAAGGGCCTGGCACTTAGTAAATGGCAGCTATTCCCATTGTTTTTTTGTTTATCCATTTGCTCATCAAATGTGTGACTCAGAGTCAGAAGATGTGAGGTCTAGTTCAGCCCTGGAGCCTGGCTGCGTGCCCTTCGGCCCCACTTAACCTATTTTAGCCTCGGTGTTTTTATGTTCAAAACTTTTTTTATCCACTGTTTTATTTTTTTCATTAGATGTGATGAGTCAAAAAGAATGTATCCTTTTGAATGAGTCCAAAAGCTGTACAGTATTCTCAAATTTGAGAGTTATTTATGCCTTTGATAAAAGAGACTCAAATCCAGAACTGGAGTTGAAAGCAAGGACTTCAACTTCAAACAGTGAAGAACACCTTTTTACGACTCCCAATCATGATTGTTTTGAAGACCAAATAAAAAAATGTAACAGTGCAAAATTGACTATACTCTGCTCTATGATGGGAAGCACTCAGACTTTTTTTTGTACTAGTCACCAATAGGAGTAACTGCCTGATCCTGCCCAGGAAGAGTCTCTGTGCTGTAGAATCCCCCCCACCTGCCAGGAGTGTGCCCCTAACTCCACTGGACCAGTCAGAAGGCTTGCATGGGACTCTTCAAACTGGAAAGAAGGGAAGGAAATCTTAGACCCTTTCTGAGAGAGGATTTGTTGGGTGTGAGGCTCGGGAGGTGGAGGGCTCACATTTAGGGCCCTGTCTTCTTGGTTCCCAAGGCCCAGCTGGACCTCAGTCATAAGAGACACCCCAGTATCCTTTCCCTTTCCATCTAGGCAAGTTTCAACTGGGTTTCTGACACTTGTAATCCTGACAAATACATTATTCACTCAACAAATGTTGATTGAACACCTGAGGTAGATTCTAGTTCAATGATAGAACAGATAGGCAAGGCTATCCATATATTCACAGCCCCCAGGCCCATCTTCCTGCCTCTTCTTCACTCCACAGCAGGAATCGGCAGAGTCCCCCTCCAAACCCTGGTTCGCCAGACCCCTGGGCAAAATCACAGAATCATAGAATCTTAGTCTCCTAGAGTTAGTGAGCCAGAAAATAATTCAACTGGAATTCTCAGACGTTAGGGGAAAGCCTATGTGAAAGATACGAAGCTCTCTTTTTGACTTACTGCTGGGGGTGAGTTTTCTACCCTCTTCATTGGGACTTGGGACGGAGGTGGGAGTCAAGGACCATTTTAAGAGCGGGGGAGGAAAGGAAGTCCCTCTTTCACTGCAAATTGGAATTAATTTCAGCATTTATTTAAAAAAAGATTCCAGGTCCTGCTTCAACCATCCAAATCAGAATTTTTAGGGGCAGAACCTAGGGATCAGTATTTTTTAAAAGCTCTAGAAGTATATATTGGGTAGCTGGTCCATAGGCCTCTGTGGTGGAGGCTTATGCATTCCTTCCTCTCCTCTTCTAAAATGAGAGAAATGGAACAAGGAGGGGCCCAGGGACATGAATCAGAGGGGCAAGAAGGAGAGGGCTCAGCTTCATCGTTGGGATAACTCTGGAGCAAATTGCTCCCCTCTCTGAGCCCTGTTTCCTTGTATGACCATCAGGATGATAACTTCTGCCTATGGGGATGCTATGGAGAAAAATGTATTGGTTAGGCCTTCTCTATGGAGGAGCTAAAGCCTCCAGGGGGGACAGACTTCTAGCATTTTCCTTATAGTTTCCAAAGAGTTGGGGATGCAGTAGGTGTTCTCTCCATCTCCACAGCCACTTGGTGAGGACTCATCCCCTGCCACCTGAGCTGTGGCCCCGCCTCCTTCTGGGTCTTCCCCATTCCTCCTGGAGATCATGCGTGGAGGAGGCCCAGCCCTTTCTCATGACTCCTAAAACTCCACATGGTGGCCCAGGCACTCTGTCTGGGCCACCCATTGGCACCGGGGCCTCTATTGCTCAAGAGGTCTGGGTCAGTCCCCAGTCAGCTGGTTGGGGTTTTCTGCTGACATGGTTTCTTCCAATCTCTTATCTCAGTCCTTCAAAAGGGAGAGCGATGGACTTTAGCTCCAGACTTCTCAAAGCTGGCTTTGTAACAGAGTGAGCTGAGAAAAGACTTGAATCTTTGGGTCAAATTTCTACCTAGACAGCCTGAGCAAGTTGCCTCTCCTCTTTGGGGGCCTCAGTTGTCAAATGAGAGGATGCTAGGTAGAACTTGTCCTGTAGGACTCTGTGAAGGTTGGCATTCAGTGCCTTGAAAAGAGGGGTTGTTCAGTGAATGGTGTATCTGCTCCCCCACTCAGTTGGAAACTCTTTGAGGGCAGAGACCATGTTCTCTTGTGTGTATAATGAACCATTCTAGCCTAATGAGCACTTCCTGTGAACTTCCATGGAGCAAACAATTATATTCACTCATAGGGTTGTGTGTGGATTAAGTGAGGAGATTTGTCCCCGTTTGACAGATGAGAAAATGGAGGCTCAAGTAGGTTAACTTTTTTTGCAGCTTTGTGTTTCTCTGTTCCTGTATAGAGCCTCACAGAGGGCAGACACTTGAGTGATTGTGAAATTGTAGTACCTGGCATGTGGGGAGACCCAGACTTCCCAGCCCCTTTCCTTCCCTTTCCTGGACTCCCTAGCAGAAGATGAGGGCATGAGTCTGTTGCTGGGCTGGCAGTGAGGTGCAGGGCAGGGGAAGCCCATCAGAGGCTCATCCTTGGTGGGGGGACATTCCAAGAATCCACGGAGACATCTGAGAGGGCTTGAGTCAGATTGAAGTGGAAGGCAGGGTGGGGAGTGGTAATATAAATGTACAAAATCTCACCTCTGTTCCCATTAGCAGAGTTTTCTGTTGATGGCCTCAGTGGGCAGAAGGCCTCAGTGCTCCCTGCCTCCTTCTTATTCTTCTTCTTATTTTACTTTTTCTTAGATCTCTCCAACAGTAGAGCTACACTTGCTTCATGCTACATATGGGGCCACTGATGCCCACAGAGGGAAAAGACCCACTCAGAGGCTCACAGCCTGCAGGTAGGAGAGCCGGGTGTAATGGCCTGAGCGCTGTACGTGGGTCAGACAGACTGATCCCTTTCACCAGAGACAGCACTCTGACCTTGCACAGGGGGCTCTAACCTCTCCGAGCCTCAGTTTCTCATTTTAAAAGTGTGGATACAGTTGGATCCAGAGCCTCTGCATACATCAAAATCCACAGATGCCGGTCTTCTACATAAAATGACGTAGAACAATGCATACTCACTCAGTACTCCGCATCTGCGGGTTCCCAACCGTGAATGGAGAATGCGTTTCAATCCATGGTTGGTTGAGTTTGTAGATATGGAACCTGTGGATACCGAGGTTGACTGTTATAATAATTTTCACCCCATATCGTTGCCATGAGGATTAAATGAAGAATGAATGCACCTTATTCAGCAAAGTGCCCGGCAAGAGTAGATGTTTAAAAATGAAGGTTTATTTCTTTGATCTCTGGTTGCTGCCTCCCCTTCCCAACCCTATCCCCCATCCCCCAACTGCCTCACCTCTCTTTCCACACAGCATTTCTTGTTCCTCAGGCTTTTTATACCATGGTGTCAGCATGTGCTTCTGCTTCATAGTTCTTTTTTTCAGAAGCAAGTGAGGGAGAAAGAGTTCAGTGGACAGCTCAGAACCTCAGGAATCAAACCCCACAGAATCCATCTAAAAGGACTCAGTGGATTGACCCACAAAAGAGTGACATGCACGTGAGTATGCATGGGCCATGGGAAGAGAACTGCATGGGGAGATGGGAGACTGAGGTTCAAGTCCCAGCTTTGCCACCGCATGGCTGTGTGACCCTGGGCTGATCCCTTCTCCTTCTCTGCATCTCAGGTTCCCCACCTGACAATAAGGGGGCAGGCTAAGGGAATTTCTGATTTTATTCTGTGGGCCTTGCATTGGATGTGATGAATGAATATTCCTAATGAGAAGTAGAAATAATTTGTGGTTGAGAGCTGTGCCTCAGATCAGAGTGACAGGATACATGGCCAAGCTACAGTTTCTCATTAGATTAAATTAAACGTGTGGCCCAAGACTCTCAAATATGAAGAAAAAAAGAAGACAACAGGCTGATCCCTTTCTCAGCTTAGGACCAGGACTAGGACAGGCCTGTTGTCTAGGGTGCAGCATTTAGGAAAGCACTTGTACAGTCCTGAGGGTGAGTACCTCCTTTCTTGTCTCATCCTTGCCCAGCCCAATCTGGCCACCTTCTTTGTAGTGACCCCCTCTTCTCTCTAATCTTCTCGGCAGCAGAGGCAACAAGCCGCAGCAACCTGCTCCTGGGCTTGGCTTTTCTCCTAACCCAGTGGGAGGCATTAAGTTAATGGCCCTATAGGTGAAATCACTCTAGTTAAAATTATTGCCAGCTCCTTTCCTTGCCCACTTTAGAAGCTAGCCATGCAGCATTATCTGTTCTTCCTCGTTTTCTCAGTTCGTGTGTCCTCTAGGTTCGCTTTTAACCACTGGGGTGCCTGGCACAAGACTGAGGTGGGGCTGGCAGAAAGGGGTGAGGCCAGCTATTGTCAGAGGCCAGGAACTCCTTGGGACTCATAGCTGAAACCTCGAGTTTAAGTCCTAGCTCTGTTACCTCCTGACTGTACAACCTGGGCAATTCTTTAGGCCTCCCTGAGTCTCCTTGTCGCCTCTGTGAGATAGGTAAAATAATTTTGCCCTATCACCTCCCAGGCCACAATGAGAGATTGATGTGAAAAATCTTTAAAAGCTAAACAGCAGTGAGGTTAAATGGGAAATAATCACTATCACTTACACAGCACTTACTGTGTGCATCTCTAACCCACCATCATCCCCATTTGGAAGGAAACCAAGGCTCCAGTTTTTTAAAAAAAATAAATTGTATTGATTTTTTACAGAGAGGAAGGAAGAGGGACAGAGAGTTAAGAACATCAATGAGAGAGAAACATCAATTCAGCTGCCTCTTGCACACTCCCTACTGGGGATGTGCCCACAACCAAGGCACATGCCCTTGACTAGAATTGAACCTGGGACCTTCAGTCCACAGGCCAATGCTCTATACACTGAGCCAAACCTGTTAGAGCTCAAGGCTCCACTTTTAAGTAGCCTAAGGGCACACAGCTCAAAACTAGGAAAGCTAGTCAGACCCTGGCACTCCAGCTCTAGATTTGTGGTCTTATCCACAATGCTAGTTTTCTTCTGAGACCTTCCCCACTTATTCTAAAGTCCTAACTAAGAATGATCAGGTGCTGATTCATTGATGACAGGTGTGAGGTGATCACTCATTGTGGTTTTAATGATTAGCAACACTGAGCATCTTTTCACATATCTATTGGCCATCTGTATGTCCACTTTGGAGAAGTGTCTGTTCAGGTCCTTTGCCCATTTTTAATTGGATTGCTTGTTTTTTTGGAGTTGAGTTTTATAAGTTTTTTTTATAAATCATCCCAATAAATGAAATAAAAATCTATACATAAAGATTTTTTTAAAATGGCATACCAATTGCTTACTAAAAGCCAGGCACTTTACATATAGTTCTTTCATTTGATCTTCCTGAGATGATAGAAATTATTCACACATTTTGCATATAAGAAAATTAAGACTTGATTATCTAGCCACTAAGCTGTACACCTGAAACTAATACAAAATAATATTGACTGTAACTGTAATGAGTAAAATAAAAAAAAACAAAAAAAGGGATTAAAATTTAAGTCTTTTTGTTTTAAAATGATAATTATAATGATGACAACATGGTACTAACCTTATGGTAACAGTTATCAACTAGACATGGCTCTCAGGGTCAAGATAACCTGCATTCTCATCTCGGCCCTGCCTCTGATCCCTTTATGACCTTTTACAAGCGCCTCCCCCATTTGGACGTCATGTTGCAGTTCAGTCTCTGGTTCTCAGATCCCTCCAACCCCAGCAGGCAGAGAGTCACAGGGTTGGCTGTCTCAGGGCAGCTGATTCCCTTAGACGGAAGCATTTGTTATATGTACATAGGAAATATTTATGTGTTTCAAACTAATTAGTGAACTAGAACAATCATTGAAAAAGCTACCCTGGAAAGGGAATTGCTTTGGAAACAATTGTTTAGACAAAACACCATTTGTTCCCAGATCTTGCTCCCTGATGGAATGGCAGGCCTCTTGTTTTGGTGACAGATGCCTTTTGACTGGAGTTTTGGAGCGTGAGCAGCTGTGTGCAGTGGAGGTGGGGGATGGAGCTGACCTGTTCTCAGCTGGCCTCTGAGGGGATTCCCAAGGTCTCCTGGAGGTCAGGCACTCTCTGGTCACCCTTCAACCAGTGGGGCCCAACCTCTGTGACAAAGCTAACCCTTTAGTCCTGATGTTACCCTATAAAGTTTGACTCAGAACTGCAGTCCTGAGATAACTAGTGAGCTGCCCAAGGTCACTCAGCAAAAATGGTGGCAGAGCCAATGCTAGAGTTCTTTCCCTGGTGGTGAAATGTGGTCTTCTGAACCAGTGATGCTGTCACCTCACCTGGCTTTGGTGTCTGGTGTCTGGTCTGCCTGCCCATGCTTAAGCCTAGTCAGGAATGATTAACTCTTTGTGTCCAGCTAGTGGTCCTGAAATTATTAGCACCTTCTGGCCTAGACAGATACTAGGGGGGTTATGTGCCCAGCAAAGCAAGTGTGTGGGACCCAGCAGCCTAATAGGGGTTTGAGTCAAGTATAATGGTTTGGTCTTGGTCACATGATTTTCTCATTTGTGTGTGATCAGTGGGTACCTATTCACCAGCATGGTCTGATCTCAGATTCCTCATTTATAGATCACAGCAGTAATCTCTGTTCTCCATCTTCCATTCACAAGGGCACTTTGAGGATCAATTATATGAAGAAATAAAAAGTGTATGTAAACTAAAAAGTGTTATAAAATATTGTTAATAATAATGGCCAACATTTACCCAGCACTTTCTATGTATGTGTTCATTGAGGTAGTTACACTTGCTGCTGGAACTCACAAGCTCCAAATCTCAGTGGATTAAACAACAAAGGTTTATTTCTTGCTCACCACAGTCAGAAGTTATCCAGGTGGATCCTGGAAGCAGCTCTTTCTTTTCTGGAGTCTTTTCCTTTCAGCCCCACTAACAGGGATGAGAGAGATGTGGAAGATGCATGGTAGACTTAGGGTCAAGGCTGGAATCAGTGTGCCTTACTTTGTCCATATTCCATTGGCTAGAATTCAGTCCTGTGGTTCTTCATGAGGACTGGGAAGTGAAGTTAAGCTGTGTGCCCAGGCATTGTCTCAGCTACAGTGTGCAGTGCACCTTGTTAATCCTCATAAAAATCCTCTAAATGGCTTTTTTTTTTTTTACAGATGAGGGAATAGAGACTCAGAGACGTTAAATGACTTTCTGAAGATGTGAAAATCATGTGGGGGTGGTGATCAGTCTATCTGGCTGCACAGTCCCTGAAATTTTATTTTTTTTCCCAAGAGAACTTGCAGCTGCCAATAGACCAGTTCACTTCATGCTGTTTATTCGGTGCCCACTATAAACTGAGCACTGTGCTATATCCTGTAAAGTGCTACAACCATTCCTCTTTCTCTTACCCATGCCCATGCTACCATCATTTCCCAGCAATTCTAATTCTGCCTAGTCTTCAATGGTCACCTTTAGGAAGTGCCTGCCTGCCCCCTGATTGCCCCTGGGAATTGCTGTTTTCTGAACCTTTATCAGGCTCGCCTCAGTTCTAGGAAACAGTGTGCAGGAGAGAATGATGTACAGAGTGGACCCTTTAATTTTTTCCAGGAATTGGCAACTAAAATTGATGGCTTAGAAAAAGACACTGGGTCCTTACCTTTTAGAGACTGACTAGGGTGGCCACTGTTGGCTGAGAGGCTGTTGGCTGAGAGAACCTGCCCCACTCTGACCTCTTCCCCTAGAAGAGGAGGGATGGAAGAGGGAAAGCTGTTACCTCCCTTCCCATTCCCTTGGAGAAGAAGATTTTCCCTCCCTGTGACAGGGCCCCAAGGAAAAAGTAGGCTGACATTTTGCTTTTCTGTTTAAGTACCTGGTCTGGCTCAGGCATAGCAGTGGGAGAATAGAGGAGAGGTGGGTGGTTTGGGCAAAGGACAGCCTCCCCACCAAAGTGGGCAAGGACAGCCTCCCCAAAGTCAGGCCTGGAATGTGCTCACACGCCTCTGAGTGGAGGCCCCCAGAGATTAGATGCGATTAGGGACCTTGTGCAGTAAGGGACATGGCATTTAATTGTGAGACCATGATGGGGGTGCCAGCCAATGAGGGGCAAATCTCAGTGAAAAGTGCCAGAAGCTGCTTGGGGAGAGTCCTCATCAGCAGAATTTATGGGCATCTCCTCACTGCCCATAAGGATCCCAGAGATAGCAAAGCAGGTCTCAGTGTCAGCTGCCACATTAGGAGTCTTCCACCTCCTGTCTCCTTCCTTGCACCCCGATATCTGAGCAGTGAGAGAGGGCTAAGGTGAATAAGCTACCCCTTCCAATTAGCTTGAGTGGGTTAGAGATGGGGCTGGAGTGAGGGGCAGGGAATGACATGGGTGGGATAGGAAGAGCTTTGAACAAAATATAAGAATAAAAAAATAAATGAATAGGATTGAGTCCTAAAGAACCCAAATAAAACTGTTTTAATCACTCAAAGTGACTGAAAATTTGGCCTCAGACAGAGTTTGTTAAGGCAGCCTGCTATTCAGCAGGAAAAGGGAGGGTTCAACAGAGCACAGTTGGTAGCAGTTACTGGAAAAATAAAACTATTCCAGGTTTATACCCCAATGAACTAAAACTCCACAGTAAATCAGTTTCATAGTTATCCATTTAGCTACTATTTGTTGAGCTTCTAGTCTTTGCCAGACAATCTCTTGGTATTGGCAATGCCAAGAAGTTTACCCTGGTGGGGAGACAAACAAGCAAAAAAGAACCATTCAATGTGAAAACTGCTATGAGATAGGATGTTAGAGTATAGTGGGGCATGGAGCAGAAAGGGGCTTAGTTATGGTTGGTGGCTAGGGCAAGGTGTGGGAAGATTTTCTGGGTCTTTTTAAAAATTTAATTTAATTATTTTTTAATGTTTTTTCTTTATTGATTAAGGTATTACATATGTGTGCTTATTGTCCCATTGCCCCTCACCCCTCCCACTCATGCCCTCTCACCTTTGGTATCTGTGTCCATTGGTTAGGCTTATATGCATGCATACAAGTCATTTGGTTGATCTCTCTCCCTTACTCCCACCCTCCCCTACCTTCCCTCTGAGGTTTGATGGTCTGATCAATGCTTCTCTGTCTCCAGATCTGTTTTTGTTCATCAGTTTATGTTGTTCATTATATTCCATAAATGAGTGAGACTATGTGATATTTATCTTCCTCTGACTGGCTTATTTCAATTAGCATAATGATCTTCAGTTCCATCCATGCTGTTGCAAATGGTAAGAATTCCTTCTTTTTTCCCTCTTTTTTACCACAGTGAAGTATTCCATTGTGTAGGTGTACCATTCATCTGCTGATGAGCACTATGGTGAATTGTGCCACTATGAACATAGGGGTGCATATATATGTTCTAATTGATGTTTTTAGTTTCTTTGGATATATTCCTAGAGGTGGGGTTACTGGGTCAAATGGGTGTTCCATTTGTAGTTTTTTGAGGTAACTCCATATTGTTCTCCACAGTGGCTGCACCAGTCTGCATTCCCACCAGCAGTGAAGAAGGGTTACTTTTTCTCCACATCCTCACCAGCACTTGTCATTTGTTGATTTGTTGATGATAGCCATTCTAACAGGTGTGAGATAGTACCACATTGTTGTTTTGATTTGCTTGATTTTCTGGGGTCTTGAAGAATTAGCAAGAATTGACTGGTCAGTTGCATTGGGGAAGGATATCAATGTACAAAGGTAAAAAACAAAAACAAAAACACATGAAATACTAGTAATGGGACCCATTAAGGGACCTGCAAAGAATGTGTTTGAGCAATGCCTAAGGAGTGTTCATTACTACCATTTTGCTTATTATTTTCATTTTACCTCCTTTGCTGAACTGGACTGAAAACTCCTTCAAGGAAGAGCAATGCTAAATCTCAGTTTTATCCCCTCACTACAACTGCATGGTGAGTAAATGCAATATTGAGCTGCTTTCACTGTAGGTAATCCAGCTGAAGGTGCATGAATTCTCAGGGCTTAGGGAGTCCTGCAGTGGGAAGGAGATAGATAGACCTGTATGTGGCTTAGGGCAAACCATGCTCCTGTCTAGTACTCAGCCTCCCCTTCTGTATGTAAGAAAGCTGACCAGATGATCTCTAGAGTTAGCTTGAAATTAGCCTGAATTTAGAACCTGGCAGACAAGAGTAGTGGATTGGAAGTCAGGAGACTTGATCCCTAGTTCCAGTTCTGCCATTAGCTTAGTGTATGACCTACCTTACCCCTCCAGGCCTCAGTTTCCCTATTTGTAAAATGCAGGAGTAGTTCACCATATTTCTAAAGTCTCTTTTAGCTTCAACCTTCTGTGCCTTCCTCACTGAATTTAGTTGACCTTGTGCTGGCCTGGTGTGCTTGCTCAGGAAGGCCTCACTTCCTTCAATATTCTTCAGACGCATTTCCAAACTCTGTGGGGTAAGGGAGGTAGATCAGGGCCAGGAGAGGGTATTTGTGTGAAGCAATGAATATTTATAACAGACGCTCTCACCAGAGGACACATTAAGTCTTGCAGCATAACAAAACTGAATTACCATGAAATAAACTTTCTTAATTAAACAAATTAAATTTCTTCTCAGTATGTAATTTAGAAACTCTGATAAACCCTGGTTGAAAAGGTTTTTTTAGCCTTAAGCTGGCTGAGGAAGCAGGAACATCTGGTTGGTGGTGAAAAGGCCTGTTTAGGCTCCAGGCCACGGGGCAAGCACCATGGCGCTATCCACGGTGCTGAAACAGCTTCTGCCTCACGGCCTCATTAAAGGACACAGGCAGGCCAGGGCCGGTGGTGCTTAGGAGATGCAGTATTTGAGGACAGCGTCTCCCACTGAAGGCGTGGTGTACTTTTTTCTTCCTATGTTTGACAGCAGCCACTCACAAGTTAACCACGTATTCTCCCCACCCCCACAAAATCACTAGATTTTTTAAAAGATGTCATGATTTTTTTTGTTTATGGAATCCTAGACTCTCAGAGCTGGGAGGCATGGCCTGGTCCAACTTCTTCATGAAAAATAAAGGAAATTGGTCTTAAGAGAGATAAAATAACTTGATCCAACTTCACACTTGTCCAAAGTGACAGAACTGAGATTCAAGCTCAAGTCTCTGGGTCTAAATTCAATGCTCTTCTCATTAGGATGTTCCTGTAACCAGAGAAGCCTTTGAGGATAGGGGCCATGCCATGTACACCTTTATTTTAATCTGGAATCTATCTTAGGGTCTGGAAATTTTTTGAACAAATGCATAGGTGCATGGTTTTTCTATTCCTTCATAGTCAAATACATTCAATTGCAACCATACCATATACTAATTATACTAACACAACTCTTTACCTTTGAAAGGTATTTACAGTTAACAAAGTGCTTTTTGTCTTTGTTCTCTAATTTGATTCTCACAATAATTCTGAAGGCAATAATATTAGTCCCAATTTATACCAAAGGAAACTGAGGACTGGGTGTGTGTGTGTGTGTATAGTGGCTTGTTCAGGGCATGTGGAGAGTCAGTTGGGAGTAGGAACCAGCTCTTATGATTCCTAAGAATGAACCCAGAACAGCATTTATTACATTGGGGGAAGAAACATAAGAATATAGATGGCTCCCGCCCTCAAACTACAGCTCAATTGTAGAGGTAAACTACACTATTCAATATACAGAAACAGAGCACAGGAACACAGGAAACAAGTAATGGATGAGGTGATTTGAACTATGGGCTGGTGAGTGGTACAGAGAGTGGCTGCTTTGGTATTTCAGGACAGGAAGTAGTCCCAAAAGCTTATGGGAGATTAAGATAAGTCCTCAGAGAGCAGGAATGAGCCAAATTGGGACTAGAATTTGAATGCTATTTTGGTAGGTGAAGGGAACACCATTTTCATAAAAACAAACAATTTTAATGTTGGAAGAAACTTAAAGATGATCACCTCCTACCCCTTCATTTTATAGATAGGAAAACTCTTCAGGATTCTTCCAGCTGCTCAGGCTGCCTCAGCTGAGATATGCTCTCCTTTGTTCCCGATCTCAGTTGAGGCAGGAACCTAGGAGTATTGTCCACTTTTCTGTATAAGCCCTTCCTTTGCCGAAACCCTCCAGTAGCTGGAATAAGCCAGTTCCCATGTGTATTCCTTTCCCCATAAAGTAGAGAAAGTTATATTTTGGGGTTTTGGGACATGACTGTATCATGTTTTGTTAGAAAGTTTACTGCACTCTTTTCCTCACTTCGGCCATGGAAATTTGGGAGACTCTTCAATAGGGCCTGAAATATACAGAATCTAGGAATTGGGCTTGGGTGAGTCTTCTCTCATTAGGGGCAGGATCTGGGTGTGAAAAGTACTCAGAGGAAACATCCAATTAGGAGGGAAAGGGATTATCAAGACCAGAGCTGGTCCAGGAACAGGAAATGTTAATGCCTGCCTCCTGGGGAGCAATTATTGACAGATAATTATCTTCCTAGGGTAGCCCAGGCACCCATCCTTTCAGGATCTTCCTTGATCTCCAGGCTGAGTTGGGAGGGGGTCTTCTCTGGTCTCCCAGATCCCTGAGCTTCTCTCTTTATCTGTGTTAGTGACCTCCTCCCTCCACTACATTCTGAGCTCCCCTGACACTGGTTCTGGTGCATCTTTGTATCCAGTTCCCAGCACAGGGTTTGGCACACAGTGGACTTAGCACCATGGTTAAGATCCTGGGCCAGACTGCCTGTGTTTGATTCCCAGCTTGACCACTCTTAGCCTGAAGACCCAGGGCCAGTCACTTAACCTCTCTGGGTCTCCACTTCCTTATCTGTAAAGTGGGAGAAATAATGGTAATTATCTCATAGGGTTATCACAGGGTTAAAAATGTAAAGCATTTCTAACAGTGCCTAGGACAGAGTAAGTGCTATATAAGGGTTGGATAGCATTATTTAAATCCCGATTCTGAATTTTAGGTCTTCACTTCAAGTAAAACAGTTCCACCTGCACTAGGAGGTATAAGTCCATGCCTCCTCCCTCCTCTCCCCCAAGCCTAGCTCTGGGAATGAGTTCCAAGCTTCTGGGGCTGGAGGGCAGACCAAGGAAGATTGCATAGGAGAAGTTATAATGTTTTGCAAAATTTGACCCTTGATGACCTCTCTGTGTTGGATGACATGAAGTGCAATTAGACTCACTCCCCCTTTATCTACCCCTAATCTGTTCATATGACACTTATCACCTGGGCCCAGCGGATGCTGAGAGGCAGCAATAGGAAGTCCTTCTGCAGGCTGATCCAAACTGGCCTTGGTTGGTCTATGTTGAGTGGCCTGAGTGGGAGGGGAAGTGGAGGGCAGCCAGTGGAGAAGGGTGAGCAGAAAGTTCCAGAATGCTTCCTTCCTCATGAGAAGGCTGTGGATAGGATAGTCCTATGGCTATATCTAAGGGTCATGGTATCTGGCACTACATAGGTGTTTGTTAAATAAAATATATCCAAATTAATCTGGTGAGGGAGGATCTGGGAATGACCTTTGGAGTCTAATAGTTGTGGCTCTGCCACTTACTGGTTGTGTGACCTTTAGGAAATTCATTTGCCATTTAAATTTTTAAAAAACATATTTTATTGATTTTTTTACAGAGAGGAAAGGAGAGGAATAGAGAGCTAGAAACATCAATGAGAGAGAAACATCGATTCAGCTGCCTCTTGCACACTCCCCACTGGAGATGTGCCTGAAACCAAGGTACATGTCCTTGACCGGAATCAAACCCAGGACCCCTCAGTCCACAGGCCGAACTGGTCTCAGTTCATTTGCCATTTAAACCTCAGTTTCCTCTTCTGGAAAATGATGGTCGGAAAATCAATGTTCTCAAACAAAACTACAATCAGCATTCTTAAACTAAAGCAGATTCTCAGGTCTCATCTCAGAAAGTTTATTTAGTTGGGCCTAGAATGAGGCCCTGGAATCTGTATTTGTCATAAGCAGCCAGGGAGTTGTGACACATGGGCCACACTCCATGGGAACAAATTGGTTCTTCCTGGATTTTATATGTTATGGGTTTATAATTTCTTAAGATTAAATTACAAGTCTGACCATATTGAGCCACAATGGCCCATCACAATTTACCTGGGAGGCTGGGATTACAATCTTCATTTTACAGATTGAGAATTTGAGACTCTTAGGAGTTGAGGAAATTCTTTGAGGTCACACAGCTTGCTAGTGGCAGAGGGCAAGCTTGAACTCTGTTCTTGTGGCTTTCAATTCCATGCCTTTCCTCATTTTCTATAAACAAAAAGAAGACAGAGCCCTGTACTTGAAAAGTGGCTGGCTCACAGGAATATAAGAACATCAAGAAAAGCCTATAATCCCACGAACTTCATAAAGTGATTCATAACAAAGGAATGCAGAGAACAGAGCCAGAGAGGGCAGAAGCAGTCAGGAAAGACTTCCTGGAGGAGGTGAAGTTTGGGTAGGTTAGCTTTGGAGGCTGGGTACAGCTGGTAGGGCAGGCGGAGGTGGGGCAGTTATATCTGTGTAACCCCTCCTAGCTCCCTAGGAAAACCCTGATCTGAACCATAGGAAGAAGACTTGAACTATGGAGAGAAAACTTAGGAGGTCTGGACCTATTCAGGACAGCTGGAAAAGGTCTCCAGTTTGGGAAGAGGAGGCAGCAGGAGGGGCATCAGCCACATATGGGCAGAAAGGAAGTAGAAGAGTATCCTTAGAGCCTTCCAAATGGTCAGCCTCTCAGCATCGCCAAAATGGCCAGCAGGCCTCCCCATTCAGTCAGGCCAGGAACCAAATCCCAGTGGCTCCAGATGTGGCCTAGGAGCTTCTGGGTATTACTCAGCCACCCCACCCCCAATCCTGACCCTACCTCCACCTGGGACCAGGCTACTCTTCTGGGCACCCAGGAGGCCTGTTGGCGCCAGCAGCTGGTGCAGGATTAATAACTGAGGCTCTCTCCTGAGCCTTGCATCCACTAGGGACTAGTCCTCTCACTGCCTGCTATTATTGCTCTCTGATCAATTAGTGGGGAAGAAATGAGGTCAGAGAGAGCAGGTGTGGGCTTGGCTTTGTTTCCAGGGAAGGGTTAGGCTTGGCTGGGGCTGAGGGGGGTGGTAATGATTAGGAGAGAGTTCTTAGGGCTTCAGGCCATAGGCAGTAGAGAGAAGAGTGGGCCACAGCAAGTACAGGGCTTTTAGCTCAGAGTTTGGTTTGGCTTCACTGTTGCCAAGAGATAAAAACAGCATTTGGAAAACATTTGTGCTCCAGGCTGCACAGGGCATGGGGATGGGCCCATTAGCCACTTAATGTCCTGGATAATGACCATCGGCTTCCGAGAATGTCAGCTGGAAACCCAGACTCTACCAACGCTGTGGAAACAGGCCAGCATCTTTAGTTTCATGTTCAAAGCCCTCACCATCTAGCCAACCAATCTCACTCACTTCATCTATAATCTTCCTCTAATGTGGTTCTATGCTCCAGCAACCTGAGCATGTCCTGGGCTCTCTTATTTCCCTTCCTTTGCTTAAATGTTGCTCCTTTCTGCCCCTCTCTATTCCATCTCTACCTTGTGAAATCCCCTTCATCCTTTGTGTACAATGTCATAAGCTATCTTCCCTTTTTTAAAAAAAATCTTCACCCGAAGATATTTTTTCTTTTTTCTTTTTTTAAGAGAGAGTAGAAGATAGATGGAAAGAGAGAGAGAGAGAAACATCAATGCAAGAGAAACACAGGAATGGTTGCCTGACCAGGTCCCAGGACAGGGAGGAGCTTGCAACCAAGGTACATGCCCTTGACTGGAATCACACCCAGAACCCTTTGGTCCACAGGCTGATGCTCTATCCATAAGCTGAACTGGCTAGGGCATAGTAGCCCTCTCTTCTAGCCCCCATCAGAAGCTGTTTCTTATCTCCAACCTCCAGGATGCTGACATCTTACCTTACAGTAAGAAAATCTGAACTTGTTCTCATCTTTCCCTACCTGAGAGCACTGCAATCACAGAAGACCATGACTTGTCCAGCATGCTTTCTGGCACACACTAGGTCAGAGGAATTGTTTGTTAAATCTAATACCCACCTGTATATTGCAATCTATTTTGTTATATTACTCTAACACCTACGAGTGAAGGTGTTTATCCATCGATGACTTTGCATTTGCTGTTCCCTTTGGCTTAAGTACCCTTCCTTGCTTTTCTCTCTGGCAAGATTCAGCTCCAAGTCAGGTTCATCTGTGCTCTCTCTGTATCTTTTATTCTTGTCTTTGATGGTGTGATTCATATTGTGCCGTGAACAAGGCGGCTTTTCTCAGGGCTCAGGGTGCGGCTGTCCCTGACCCACAGTCCCTGGCCTTTCTTGATTTGAAGGACCAACCTCCTCTAGCCCTTAAAGTGGCATCAGCAAAAAGAGACCTTCAGATGTCTCATAAGTCTGTGCTCAATTTTTATCTTCTCTTACAGCATTAATCCAGCTTCCATTTTACAGCTAACCATCCATGTTCTTGATTTTCTGCCCATTTCAAAGTTCATCATCAACATGACTCAAATGATCCAGGAAGTGGTGGGGAACTTGGGCTTACAGGACAGATCAGGCTACTAAAGACAATCTCCTGGTTACTTCCCACAAAATAATGCTTTCCTCCCTCTTTGAACAGGCAAGGTTATCCCATTCAAATCAGAAGGGTTAAGTATAAAGAGTCGATGAAGAGCTGGGAACAATGCATCATAGAGGTAAAAGGATAATGACCATGGAAATCAACCTTTCCAGAAGTTACTGACAAAGTCTCAGAATCACTGTTACCTGAATTATGAGGATTATGTCCTAATGACAGCACAACACAAACCATTGTCCAGATGAAAGCAGAAATAAAGAGCAAGCTTAGTTTAGAAAGGTCTATGGTAGTAATTGTTCTGACTTTTAGAACATAGCAGTCTATGACATCCTTTGAATGTTTTAAGATTGACATAAACTACAGTGAAGCCGAGAAAAGAAAAGAAGGGAGAAGAAGGAGAGCAGAGGTCAGAGAGAATGAAGAACAAGTGATTAGGAACAGAGATGGAGAGGAAGAATGGAATAAGTTCCTGTGCATAGAAGGTGCTGCTGAGCTCTTTACTGTGCCAGGAACTCCACACCCATGACTCATTGATGCCTCGTAATAACTCAGGAGTGTGGGTAGCATCATCACCACTTTATGCACCAGGAAACTGAGGTTCAGGGAGGGTGAATCACTTGTGCAAAATCCCCCAGAAAATAAGTGACAGAAGCGGGGCTTGAATCCAGGACTACCTGACTCCCTAACCTGTGCTCTTTCTTCTGTGCTCTGCAAGGCTGAGAGTGGGTAATGGTAGGCTAGGGCAGAAGGAAGAGAATTTTGGGATGGCAACAGGGCTGGAGGAGGCTCACAAAATCCAAATGCTTGCCAAGCCCAACCACTCTTGCCTGAGCAGCCGGCTGATTTTTCATAAAATAAAAGAAACCCTTGAATTGAGAAATATGTGTGTCTCCTAGATTGGATTGTGCAGTGAACAGTAGCCAGAGCAAGCAGTAATCCATCACGGCCTGGCGTTGGCGGGTGGAACTGTCGTGAAGGTGACCTTGGGTGGAGAGCCAGGGTCCAATCTCCAGCTGCCTCCTGGGAGTCTGGGTGTGGGGTGGAAGGGAATGGAGACAAGTTCCCTCCTCCCTATTGCTGAGCTGTTCTCCTCCATTTTCTCTCCAGGGTTCTACGTGCTGCACCGATGCTAGTCTGGCAGCAGCCAGCCAGGTCCTGGGAGCTGAAGATGGGGCTGAGCCCGAAGAGATGGATCAAGTTAGTAAGACACTGAGACTCAACTTATCCACCTTTGTGACCCCAGACCTAACTGTTCTCCCTTGTTGGCTGTGGGTCCTGGTGTGGGGCTAATCAGCCTGAGATGGGCCCTGGAGGGTATCCCCTTACCAGGGAAGGCTAGTGGTTAGGGACTCTGGCTCTGTAGTCAATCAGACCTGAGTTCAAGTCCTGG
Organism: Antrozous pallidus; assembly: GCA_027563665.1. NCBI lineage: Eukaryota > Metazoa > Chordata > Mammalia > Chiroptera > Vespertilionidae > Antrozous > Antrozous pallidus. Next base: position 176,939,134 of record CM050508.1, on the reverse strand, counting down.
CTTGGTTCCCTAATTATTGCCTGTGTGATTTTATTGTTCTTAGAATTTAGTAGGTTTAGGCTTTTAGAATAGTTTAGGCTTTGGTCTCATTGAGATCTGTGACTTACTAGCTGTGTGGCTTTGGGCAGGTCACTTAACTCTTCTGGGCCTTGAGTTCCTCATAAAGTGAGGTTGATGCCGAGACCGGTTTGGCTCGTGGATAGAGCGTCGGACTATGGACTGAAGGGTCCTGGGTTCGATTCCGGCAAGGGCATGTACCTTGGTTGCGGGCATATCCCCGGTAGGGGGCGTGCAAGAGGCAGCTGATCGATGTCTCTCTCTCATCGATGTTTCTGACTTTCTATCCCTCTCCCTTCTGCTCTGTAAAAAATCAATAAAAATATATATTAAAAAAATAAAAATAAAAAAATAAAGTGAGGTTGATGACAATCATCTTCTCCTCATAGTTCTGTAGTTCATCCATGTGGAGCATCTAGCTCTGAGCCTGACCCATGATACTTCCCAATAATTATATTTTCACTTCCCACCGGAGGTAGAAAGACTTATTTTTAAGGCTAAGGGTGAATTGTTAGTGTGTCATTTCAGGTGGTTTGTATATATTTAAGAGAGGGGGAGCAAACACTGAGGGAGTGGAAGAACCCTCCAGTTTGCTGAATGTGACAAAGAATATTGAGTCTTCCTGAGTCTCATTTGCATTCTTGTACCCAGGAGCCCAAATGGCCTTGCAGAAAAGTTGAGCATGTTAGCATCCAACACATCCACGTTTAAATCCCAGATTTGCCCTGGATCTTGAACAAGACTGAACCTCTGTGAGTCTTATTTTCTTAAGAAGGTGGTAAAGGCCTGAGGTGGGGGATGGGAGTAGGCTGGTGGACATAAATAAAATTTTCAACAATAAAGAATTGTTTAAAAAAAAGCAAGTAAAATGGTGGTAATAGTGTCTGTATGCATTGTAGGGGTGCGTGTGCCTTTACAGAGTCTGGCACAGAGTAGGTGCTTAATAAATGGTTGCCTTGTGTGCCAGCTGAGAGGTTGTGTAACTGGTTTGTTATCAGAAAGCAGAAGATGGGCAGAAAGCATGAATGCCATCCTCAGGTGAAGTGCAGAATGGTCCTTTCCTAAAGATAAGGAATTAGAGGCTAAGGAGTGAGGGACAGATTGTCCCAGGGTCACACAGCCAATTAGTGCCAGCAGCAGGACTCCAGGTCCAGAAATCGTTCCACAGCTCAGCCTAAAACACCACTCAGCCTTTTAATTCCATGCTTTGTGCTCTTCTCTGGTGGGCTGAATGAAAACAACAGGCCCTAAGAACCGCTTTGACCCATAGAGTTCCTTGTTGAAAAGATAAATAGCGACTAAACCTTCTGCGGTGAGCTGGACTATTTCTCCCCTTCTTTTTCAAGGGGGTTATAGCGAGTGACTCAGATCGATAGCTATGGCCTTGGAGCTACACTGTGGGGACCCTCGACCCTCCAACAATCTTCCCCTGTTTGTTGGCTAAATGCATGAGGATTAAATGCCTCACCTATCAAGCTCCCCTTGTCTTTCAGATGCCTTTGAGGTCACCTCATTGAGAAGCTGAACTGTTCTTGTTGGCCGAGTCTGGCCTAAGTAGCTGATGCTCTTCTGAGATGGCACTGCCCACTCACATTCCTCCCCTTCCCTACTATATATCTCACTGGCAAGTCCACACCTTGGCCCAGCCCTCCTTTTCTCTGACTGGGGCCCTGCAGCCACTCCTGCTTGGCCTCCCTGTCTCCTTCCTAGTCCCCTCTAACTCACTCTCGATATTCAAGCCAGAATTGGTTTTCTTGTCATTGACTCACCTCTACAAAACACTGTTGGCCTTTCTCTGCCAAGTGAATAAAACTCCAAATATGTTGTCTGGGCCTATGGTTCTCACCCTTCTCAGTTTGATCCCTTCCTGTCCCACCATCATCTCCCACATTCCCTGCTGGTCCTATTCTCTCAATGTGTTCTGCACATTCCAGGTACCAGGCCTCTGTCCTTGCTGTTCTCCCTGCCTGCTGTGCCGGCTCCCCCTCATCTACCTGGCCAGAGCTCTGAGGCCTAAATAACTCTGCCTCGCCTGCCCCCAAACAGCTCAGACCTTCTTTCACTGGACTCCCACCACACTTTGCTTGCATTTCTTTTATAGCACGTGTCACATTGGGTGGTAACTTCTGTTTACCCTTCTGCTTGGCCCCTTAGGTTCCCATTGGGCAGTAAACTCCTGGAAGGCAAAGCCTTGGGTCTCTCTCCTTCATTGGCATGTCCAAGTCTATTGGCTGGGCTGTACCAATACAGCCCAGCTGATTGCCAATATTTTGAGGTATTTTTATACTGTTTGGCAATAACTGTCCTGGCCTTTCACTCTGAACCATTATACCTCTTACAGTCCAGCAAGTGAAGAGTTAATACTGGGCATAGCAGGGGGCTCCTGATTGGTCAAGCTGGTTGTTACATCCCAGAGAAACCTTTCATAGGGAATGGCCCTGTTCCATCCTTCTCTACCAAACACTCAGGTTCCCTCCATGTCTTGACTTCCAGCTTATGAATAGACTCCATAGCTATAGGGGCCTTGTTCTCTGGAAAGTAACAGAAGCTTTCTGTCCAAGATGCCCAGCTCTGAGGACATGGGAAAGTATGGCCCTTCCCTGAGGTCTTAGCTTGGAGGCAGGCACTAAAAGCTTTACATTGCAGGCCCCAGGCTGCAGCTGAGAGGGCTGGATTGCTTCACTCAGTTATCTGACCCCTGCTGCCTGCCTGGCACCAAGTGAGGCCCAGAGTGGACCCTGGCTGTTTGGAGTTCACAGCCTGGATGTGGGGACAGACATGTAAATAGACAGTGACAGCATGGGGTCATGAAGGGGGGGGGGGATTTGCAGTGGCCCAGAGTCAGGTTGGCTGGAGTTGAGTTCTCCTGAACTGCACAGAAGAGCCATGCCCTGGGGCCAGGGCCACCCCCTACAGGCCACCACCCTCCTGGGGGAGCAATGCCCAGTCAATAACTAAACAATAACTAAAACTTAAATAGTGCTTACTGTGTCTTAAGTTCTTTAAGACAACCTGCCCAACCTGAACCCTCTCCAATCTGGGAACCCTCAGGGGATGTCTGAATGCCTGTTTAGGCCCAATCCCACAGGGATCGGGCCTAAACAGGCATTCAGACATCCCTTGCACAATGCAGGACTGCTGGCTCCCAACTGCTCACCTGCCTGCCTGATTACCCCCTAACCACTCCCCTGCCAGCCTGATCTTCCCCAATTGCCCTCCCCTGACAACCCAGTCACCCCCAAATGCCCTCCCCTGCATATTTCCTCTTTATTAGATAGGGTTTTTTCTTTAGCATATTGGACAGCCCTAACTGGTTTGGCTCAGTGGATGGAGCATCAGCCTGCAGACTCAGGGGTCCCGGGTTCGATTCTGGTCATGGGCATGCACCTTGATAGGGGGCACATACCCAGTGGGGACTGTGCGGGAGGCACTTGATCGATATTTCTCTCTCATAGATGTTTCTTGCTCTCTGTCCCTCTCCCTTCCTCTCAGTAAAAAATCAATAAAATATGCTTCTTTTTTTAAAAAAAAAAAAAACCACTTAAGATTCCTCCATATCTGCCTGGCTGGTGTAACTTAGTGGTTGAGACCCCAGGCTGCCGCTGCTAGGAGGGGATCACTCAGTGGGGGTGCAGGCGCCTCCCAGGCTGAGACCCAAGGCTGCAGGTTTGTTTGTGGGATCACTCCGTGGGCAGTGAATTTGTTTTGTTTTTTTATAAAGGGTCAGGAGGGCCTCTGGGCAGCATTCCACCAGGCCCCTTACTCTGCCAGCTCTCAGCGGCAGCCCTCCCTGAGACTGGGGATTCTGGCGGGGCTGAGAGGACTGCTGGGCGCCACCATTTTTGCCACAGAGTGATGGATAATTTGCATATTACTCTTTTATTAGATAGAATAACCCATTGAGTCTTCAAGATGATCCCATGAAGTAGTTGTAATCAATATTCCTATTTTACAGATGGAGAAACTGAGGCATAGAATGTTTCTGTAATTTGTCCAAGGTTTTAATGGTAGGATGTGGTACAGCAGCCAGACAACCTAGTTCTCTGGTCTCTTTGGACTTAACCACCATACCACACGTCCTCAAACAAGCTCCAGAGTCACTGCTGGGGCCTCACCTCTGTGGTCAGCCGCAGGAAGTGACCCTGCAGGCACCTGGAAGGACTTTTACCAAGAGTGTACCATGTAGTCAGCAGTCCCCACAGTCTCAGGCATCAGGCATCTTCTGATACAAGCTACTGAGAGTCCAGGTGCTCTGTGTGTCTTTTGAGGATCACAGCAAGGGCTCCATCCATAGGCAATCTCATCACCCCAGCGGCCCCTCAGAAGCTGTGAAGCTAATCACCTAGAGGAGCTTCCAGGAACCCAACCTTGATCCAGAGCCCTTGAAGCTATGTGGTTCATTCTTTTCTGGATCCAGGTACTCACAAAGCCCTCTTCTCTCTCCTCAAAGACTGCATGGAGGAGCTGACATCTAAGTTGGATTGTGAAGGGTGAGGAGAGCTTGTTATGCAGAGGAGAGTGGCACAGACATTTGGGGAGAGAGAAGCTGCCCAAGGGCAGGCATGGGAGTGTGAACGGCAGATGTGTTTGAGGAATGGGCTCTGGTGCAGAGATAAAGACCCAAGGGTCCTGAGGGGAGGGAAGAACCTGAAGCCACAGGAGGGTATGAACACGCCCCCCCCCCCCCCACTGCTGCAAGGAAAAGTGTCCTGGCACCAAGGACTGGACCTTAAGGGAGGCCAGCAGTTCAGGGCCGGGCTGCAGAGATGTTATCTTCAAACTGTAGGGTGTAATTTGTTCATTCAACAAACAGAGCACCCTCTCTGAGCCAGTTTCTGCTCTTCATGTGCAAATGCAGCAGAAAACAAGACAGGAAAAACTCTGCCTCATGGAAGTAAGTCTAGTGGAGAAGGGTGGAGATAAACAAAGTAACACATGCAATAGGACAGGTGGTGTGAGAAGTACTGGGGAGGTTAATTAAGCAAACAGGGCTGGCAGGGTCAAGTGAAGCCATAGCTGTGATTGTGAAAGGTCTCACTGAACAGATGACATTTGAATGAAGATTTGAAGGAGGTGAATGAAGTAGATATCTGGAGGAAGACTGTTTTAGGAGGAATAAATAGCAAGTACAAAGGCTCTGAGGCACAAGTGTGCCTGGCATGTGGGAAGAAGAATAGCTAGGAAGTCATATGGCTGTCACCCAAAAATGTGTAAGTTTTATAATATAACTGTTATGTGCCTGTTGTATCAGAAGCTTGTGTCAGATGATGCCTGTTGGTGTTGGCCCCTGCTTTGTATTGCAATGATTTTTATAGAGGTGATCTTGGGCAGGTCCCTTAACCTCTCTGTACCTCAGTGGTAAAGTGGGGGTAATAATAGTATCTAGGTGTTGGTTGGATCAAATGAGTTAGTATATATAAAGCACCTTGGGGGACAGGTGTGGGGTAGAGGGGGTCAATGGGGGAAACAAAAGGGAATATCTGTAATACTTTCAATAATAAAGATAAATTAAAAAAATAAAGTACCTTGCAGAGCCCCTCATACAGAGTAGATGTTTAATGCTATTATTATTATTATTATTATTATTATTATTATTATTATTATTGCTAGAGGCCCAGCATGTGATTAAAATTGCCTGAGTAGGTGCCCTGCTTCTTGCTGTACAAGGAGGCACCCCACAGTCTGCCCTGGGAGTAAGGCTTGCCTGGTGCCGTGGTTGGCGGGGACCCATGCCTGACTTCTGCCCAGGTTCCCCTGGCACCCCTGCCTGTGTCTGCTCTGGGTAGACCCCCCCTGTCTCTGTCTCTGTCTCCACTCTGGGCCTCACCTGCATGCACAACCTCCTCCTGTCTGGTTGTGACCTGTTATGGTGTCCTGGCCTAATTTGCATATTATATATACAATTATCTATATCTATATCTATATCTATATCTATATCTATATCTATATCTGATCATCACTATTATTGTATTTAGCATCAGCATCTCTCCTCTTTAGACTGCAAACTCTTTGAGGACAATGGTTATGTGTGGTTCTTCCCCGCAGCCAGGGCCAGCCTAGGGCAAGGCTCACAGTGTGAGCTCTGTAAGGGGAGTTTTTGAATAGAACAAATGACAAAATAAGTGGCAGGACATAGAGGAAGCCAGGTCCCTGCTGGCCCCTACCCCCAGCTCCCCAGGCCCTATAGAGCGGGTCAGAACCTAGGTAGATGGGGCTCAAAGCAGGCCCAAACTCAGCTATAGCGTGCACAGAGCCTCTGGGCCTGACAATCTATTTGTTATTAGGGTAATAAATAAACAAGTTGCTTGTCAGCACAGGGACTGGCACGAGAGCCTTAGAAGATAAATGCTGCTTCTGAAATAGACAAATATTTACCATCCTCCAGACGAAGCTGTCAGCCCTGCTAAAGGCCTCCGGGGCTTAAGAATTAAAGTGAACGTTAAGATTTTTTCACCCTAATGGGACTATGTCAGCGTGCTTCTTCATAACAATGAATCTGAAATTGCCTGTCTTTGAGCACCTACTATGGAGCTTTCTGTCTCCTTTGGAGTAAGGATCGTGATCACTATGCTACAGTAAGACTCAGTTGAAGTGACTTGCTAAAGGCTACATGCTAGTGGTGATTGTGCTGGGATAAGAGCCTGACCCCTAGCCGAGGCTTTGGGTGGGAGTTTCTGGTGGCCAATATGTCAGGATCCTTAGATCAGTGGGAGGAGTGGAAGGTAGGAGACAAGCTCCTCTTCCCTGAGGACCCTGGGGTCCCATTTGTTCCATGGAATAGACAAATGGGGCCCACATGGGTTTGTGCACCTGAGTGAGGTGGTCACAAGAGGATGGAACAATAGTTGGAGTTACAAGGCGGCAGAGCATCAGAGCTGGGAGAGGCCTGAGAGTTCCATGTGATTTGGAGACCAAGGTCTGGCCTAGTCCTCATCCCATGAGCTTTTGCTCTGTGTGCAGGAATGAAGTTATGTGGTCCCCATTTTACAGATTGGGAAACTAAGGTTTGGAAGACTGGCAACTTGTCCAAGACTACAAGGCCATGCAATGGCAGTTCCAGGGTTCCAAAGCAGAGCACCCCCAGATTGTATAGCAAAGCCCACTTTGCTTTTGAATTCCTGAGCTGGAACTCCCCTCCCGACATTCTAAACCCTGAGGCTCCTGTAGTTTTTCCAGCAAGACCCTTGCATTTAAACTTTCTCTTATCAGAGATGAGCTTCCATCTTACTTCTCCATCCTGGGTTTAGACAGCCTTTATCTCCTCTTCTAGTTTGAGACTCTTATATGAGCATCAGTCCCAAAGTTCCCTTCACCATGTTTTCCAAGATGAGCCTTACTATATAGAAATACTCTGATATCCCAGGATTCCAAGGTGCATATGCAAGATAGGTTTCCATGGTGACACCCACCCAGTGGAAGGAGGCATAACTTAGAGATGGAGCTTACAAGCTTTATCCTTTGAGAAGTATTGGTTCGAATCTGGATCTACCACTTCTTTGCCATATGACCTTACACAAGCTATTAACCTCTCAGAGTTTCAGTCTCCTCTTGTGTAAAATGGAGACATAATAACCTATCTCACAACAATAAGAAACAAACTTCATAAAAGGGCAAGCTTAGGAGGAAAAGGTGACCTCGTGCCTCCTGTCGACACACAGATAGCTATCCACCTGTGGCCCAGAACCTTCCCTGGAGAGTTGGGACACCCCATTTCATCCATTTTATTTCTTTGCTATCTTTTCCATCCAGACTCTGAGATCTGTGATCAACTCTAAATCTATTATCTGATTTATTTTATCCTCATGATATGAGATGAGCCCAGAGAAGTGGAGTGAAGGTCACAGGGTCACACAGCCAGGCAATGTCTGAACAGGTCCTTCGATCTGGATCTGGCTGAACCAATGCTGCTGTTCTGATAAGCTGATTTGTTAGAGCATGGAGACGCAGACATTCTAAATCTGCTGACTATTTCATTCAACGAATATGGTTCCAACCTCAACTTTTTTCTGACAAATTCACAATTTGTGAGCTGGCCTTAAAAATTTACCTTTGCATTTTCCATGAAAAGTCTTAGCAAAGGTAAATATTTTTGAAGAAAAATATTGCCATGCAGATGTTTAATTGATACCAAATGTAGTAACAGGAAGTGCCCATTGCAAACAGTAATATTCATTCAAACAAAGTAAGTTACTCTAAGCATAGTTTTGTGGAGTACAACTTATTTTCTTACTTTCATCCTGTAATTAACACATTTATTTGTCAGTCTCTAAGCCCCTGTCTTACAGCCAGCCCCACTAATTCTGATTATTTCTTTTTCATGTGATTTTACAATGGGACAAACCCCTGCCCCTGACAATAACTGTGCCATTACTCAGGTTGAAGATGAAGACAAAGTAGTGAAGGGGAAGAGTCCTGAAGTCCAGTCCCAGATTCCCCATCGACGCTGTGTGTTCTCAAACAAGTTATTTAATTCCTTTGGGTGTTTAATTGGCAGTCAAGCCTCTCCTTACTTTGGTCTAACTTATTTTCATTGCCTTGGCTCCCACTTACATTCCACATGTGCCTTAAACCCTCCAGTCAAGCAGGCTACTTCCCATTCCAGGAACATGCCTCATGCTCTCTTGCTTCCTCCTTCATCAAAATGTTCTTACTTCTTTGCCACTAAAATCCAATGCACATTTCAAGACTCACATGAAAGGCTGTTTTCCCCACTAACCTTTCTTTAGTGGGCTGTGAGCCTCCCATCATCTCCTTGGGGGATTTTAATCACATTCTACCTGGTGTTAGAGTTCTTGTAGACATGTCCTTTTATTATTTCTAGGTTTCAAGCTCCTTAAAGGCAAAGATAATATCTTCTATATCCTTGTAAATCCATACTGTAAACTCAGGGTACACAGCTGTAAGTGGAGGAGCTGGAGTTCATATTTGGTAGTTTTGACTAAAAGCCTCTGCTGTTGCATCCCCATGGAATGGATGAGAGAACCTCAATTTCCCTAGCTTTCAAATGCAGATACTATTCTGTGCTTTGTGTTATTTGTAAGGATGAATAATAAATTCTGAAATTCTGTTATTCTTAGGAATTTATGGGATGGGTCTGGCTTTTTAGATAAATAGGTTGGAAATTCAGCAGGGATCTAGTAGCAGGTCTAGTTCAGGACTTCACCATGGAGATCAAGGCTGGATCTTGGAGCTGTTCAAGATTAACACTGACCACCTCTCATGCTGGGGCTCTGGAATTGGGTGGGGCTTTGAGTCTATATGGGGTTCTGAGCTGATTCACAGTCAGCCTTCTTATACGTCAACACCCACTTCCACAGTGTCTTCAATTCAGTTTCCATTCAAGACACATTGGCTACCTTTTCCTTGCATCATGCATTGGGAACCAGGCACTGGGAATACAAAGATTAACCAGAGTCTACATTTGCCTTTTAGTGGGATATAGAAACATGGCCAGAGAATGACAACCCAAGAAAACATATATTATGGTAGAGGTCAGCTCAGGGGTCATGGTGGTTAAGAACAGGAACCCAGAGGATCAGAGATCACACTTCCTGCCTCTCACTCTCTCTGGGCTTTGGAAGACATTAACTCGCTGTGAGATCTTAAGTCACATTAGTTCTCTGGCCTCGGTTGTCATTCTCCACATAGCAATGGCTTCCCCATTGCTATGGGGAATCTTCCCCAGACCTTATCCCACAATACTCACCTCTTGATGACTCTGTGCTTATGCTGCTGGGCACCTTGGCAGTCCTCATCTGACCTCCACACTTCCCAAGAGGGCAGAGGCCCCCTCCGAGGTCCATGCCCCAGCAGGCAGATGTTCTGGCATTGGAGAGTTGACTTGATGACTTCCAGAGAGATCCAGGCCTTCTGTTGGTGTTTCAGTCAGTGATGGACATGGCCAGGCCTGTTCTGGGCACATCACCTGCCTTCCTAGTATTTCATGGGGAGGCTGCTCCATGCGAACATCATGCCAGGACCTGGAAGTGCAATAGTGAGCAAAAAAGATGCAATATATAACCTTATGGAGTCCACAGTCACACAAATAAATGCATGATTACATCATGAGATTAGTGCTCAAGAGCAAGAAACAGGGCTCTAGGAGAGCAAGTATAACAAGGATTGAAAAATGCCAGTAGGTTTAGCAGCATAAGGTAATTACTGAGAGTTGTTTTGTCAGAGTGGTGGGTCCAGAGGCCACATGGGAGCAGGCTGAGAAGCAATTTGGAGGTAGGGAAGCAGAGGTGGTCGGTGTAGACAGATATTGTTTGTGGTCATTAGATCAGCGAGCACTAAAATGGAAGGAAACTTTCAACATCTTCCATGGCAGGCACTTTATAAACAAACTTACAAAGATATTCACAGATATCATCTTTGTAGTAATTAAAAACAATCTTTTGACACAGGAATGTCAGATTGTGTTCCTATTAGAAAGATGAGAAAGATGGAGATCCAGAAATGTTTTGTGTCTTGAACAGAGTATCCACAGCAGAGCCAGAACTGGAACTTAGGCCCCCAGGATTCTTGTTCTCATCTGTTCTGAAAAGGCTGGCTATTTAGAGGTGATCTGGAAGGATGTGGATTGTTTCACCACATGAGGGTTCTTGATTCTCTCTTCTGTCCTCGGTGCTTATATATTCAGAACCATGGCCAGCACCCGAGCAACCTCTCTAAAGAATGAAATAAGCCCAGAGCCTTAGCCAAATGAGATCAGCCCTACCTTTGTAAGTTGGGTTTCTCAACAAACATCAACTAACTATCAGGTGCTGTGAGAGGTGCCCAGGACACAGAACTGGGAAACTCCCCCAGTGAACCCCCTGTCAGGATGGAGAAGGCATAGAGACAGATAATCACAATAAAGTGTGAAATGTGCACAGGGGTCATGCGGTTAAAGAAGTTTCTGAATCTCGAAGAGCCAATGAGGGATTTAGGCAGGGTGCATAGCAAGTTCTCATATATGTTTTTGAAAGATTCCACTGTCGAACTGTGAGAATAGAGGAGACTCGAGGAGACAGAGGATGACTCAGGAGACTGAAGAAGAGGGAGTCTCTTCAAGCACATCGTAAAAGGGAGAGCAGGTTTTTAATCTCACTGGCAGGAGGAGATGGAGACACTCTAGGCTTTGCATGTTTCCTTTTGGCATGGGAAAGTTTCACTGCCTTGAAACTGACAATGTGAGGGAATTGTGTTGCTGGTGAACAAAAGGGAATTGGAATTTGGAGAAAGGGAGGGTGGGAGGAGAATTCGATTTGTTGAGCAGTCAGGGTGCAGCAGCACAATGCTAGGGCTTTTCACACATCCTTATGCAATTCTCCCAACAACCTGTGAAGTAATGAGGTCTCTAGTTTTTGTAAAGAGAAACCAAGGATCAGAGAGGTTAATAAACTGTGGCCCATGGCCAAACAAAATAAAAAGAAGAGCCAGTACTTGAACCCAGGTTGGCATGGCCCCAAATCTCTCAAATCCCCTCTTCATACACATGCTGTTTCAGTGGAGACCCGGCTGACAGAGGAGCAGAATAATGGCTCCAGGGCACCCACTTCTGCAGCCCCCGGTTCAAACATAAAGAAATAATAACATGAAACATTCTTTTCTCAACCCCCACATCAAGGAACTTCTGAAGGCCACCAGTGGACCCAGGATCTGTGACACAGTCCCTCCTAGGATAGGTGGGTTTTGCTTGCTCCTTACCACTCCATAGTACCCCATCTTGCTAAAAAGAGTGTTTCTGTGTTCAGGGACAAGAAGCTGAGGGGTTCATATTGGTGTCAGTTACCTGCTTTGGCACCCTGAGGTGCCCTTGGTCCCCAAATCTTGGAGGCTGCGCCATTCTCTCTGGGCCTTTTGCAGCGGCTGTGGCGGCGTCTGCCGCAGAGCCTGAGGAAGCTTTATGGAGATGGTCACACTCCAGTGCCCAGCCTACTTGTTGGAACTTTCCAGAAATATTGCACTGCAGACATTTTCCACGCCGTTATGCTAATGGAATCAGGAAAAATCAATTGTCCTTAAGGAACAGGGGAATGAGATGTGCTGTAAATGCCACGGGATGAGTGATTGGTTGATTGCTTGCCGGCGATCGGAGCGCGTCTCATCTCTACATTATTCTGATGAATTTTTATGGCATGCCTCCTCTCCTGCTTGCTCCCTCCCCCGCTCCCACCCTCCTGAGCTGGGGAAGAAGGTTTATGGTTTGCAGCTTCTCAGTTGATTGAATGCAGCTGGCATTGCTGCAGCAAAGGACAAATAGGTACATTTGCTTTACAGGCTGAGAAAAGTGGGTTTGGAGAAATTGCACCGCCACGTCCCTCTGCAACAAAGGCGCCCTTAAAAATGCAGATATTTTTTATAAAATGACTTTACTCTCCTTCGTGGCTGTCCCTAATCTTCCTATCAGAGGAAAGGGCAAGGAAAAAAAAATGCTTGGGGGAAAGGAAAGGAAAGAAATACATGGCTTGCAATTCTGCGGAAATCCGATTTTTCATTCTTATCACAAAGGAAGCTAACGAAGGCATTTCATTAGTATTCATTTTAGGCCCATGTGATTTTCTCCTCTTTGCTAACATAGAAATAAATAAATAAACAGTCGAACCATGTCTGGGAAACTGCCGACAAGGCGGCTTGAGGCAGAGGTCAGCATTTTCTGAAACCAGTGTGCATCGCATTCAGCAAGGTGGCCAAGAAAATGGATTTGGCTCCATCAAGGCCGTCAGGGGCAGGGAAAAGACAAGATTTAGATGGAGACGTCCCTTGGGTGGTGTACAGGCTGGCCAGGGCAGTTTATGGACGGGGCGAGGCAAACAGGCAGTGACCATTGTTTCCCATGGGGAGTTTGCTGAGGGTCTGGCTGCTGGTCTGGAGGTAGGGGGTCTTTCACAGCTGGGTGCTACACCAGGGTACTCCTGCTATTGTTTGTTCTTTCCTCTTGCTTCCTCAAGGGCAGCTAACCCCTGTTGGTGGTTGGGAAATCATATTGGGTGAAGATATGGGGGTGTTTGGCTGGGAAGATGAGATTTGGGGACACAGCTGTTGCCTGCATCCCTCCAAAGGGGCATTGTGGGTAGAGGAGAAGGCTTAGTGCATTGGGCTCCCAAGGGTGCAATCAGGATATGTGGTGGGAGTGACAGAGAGGCGGAGGGACCCACCAGATTTGAGATCAAATTTCAGATCAAGCATTTTCTGGGTAGAACCATAGGTATAATATGAATGTCCCTTAGCCTCAGCACCCACATTTGTAAATTAGAATAAAACCCAATCTCTTTATTATTTTCAAACTGTTGTCAGGAACAGCAATGTTGGGAAGTGGGGATCAGTGGTCCTTTCGCAGAGAAGCGGAAACCCAGATTCAAAGACGTGGTAAGTCACACTAGCTTGGGAAGCAGGAGTCTGGTCTCTAAGGCCAAAGCTTTTTTTCTCCTGCAGCCAAGGGCCTCCTTGTTCAACAACCAAGGGCCTCCTTCTCTGCTGCTGTGAGAAGGAGGTGAGTGAGATACACCAGCAGAAAGCTCTTTGTTCTTGGATAAAATTCTTACCCAGTTTGTCTCAAATACCAAGTCATGTGACCCCCCACCCCGGCGGTGCCCTCTCCCATTTGCCCCCCCTTCCCCCAGTCTATTCTGGGTAGTGCACGCCAGAGGGCAGAGTCCCTTTGCACCCTCTGGGCTTAAATCAGATGTTTTGGCAATTCCTGACTTGCCTGCACATGCCATGTCCTTTGATACTCGCTGGCCCTGCCCCGTGTGTTGCTCTTCATGGGACCTTCTCCCCTGCTCTGTTCATTTGGCCAAGTCCCTCCCATCTTTCAACTTGGATGCTGTCGCTTCTGGGAAAGCTTCCTGGAGATCCATACAGGTCTTTATTCTCTCTGGGCTCCTGTTGGTCACTGTGCGGTTGTTTGCAGAACTATAATGACAACAAAAAAGCAGTGGGAATTAAAGTCGGGTTGATCTGAATTCGAATTCTGCCACTGATGTGTAATCATGATGAGTTAGCCAAACTCCCTGAGCCCCACTTTTTTCATTGGTCAGTGGGAACAATAATCATACCTCAGGCTGTTTGGAGGAGTCAATAAGACCTGTTTGCAAACTACTTTGCTCAGTGCCTGGCACATAAGCAACATTAACCAATTAAAAATGAATGAATGAACAAATGAATGAAAGAACGAATGAATGAATGAATGAATGATGAAGTTTCCACTTGGCTAGAAATCTTGATGGAGAAGACTGAGGACATAGTGCCCTCACACTTCTCCATTTGTCCTCAGTCTTGGTCCTTGCTGCATGTCCAGTGAATAATAATAAACTTTACAAAGTGCCAGGCAGTTAGAGGTGGGCCCAGGATAGGACTAGGGACCCCAGTCTAGGGCTGGTTTTTTTTATGGTCCCCTTCCTAATCTGGACTGGTAGCTTGTAAAGAGCAGGGCACCCATCCTCCTCACTTCTCTTCCCTGCCATGCCTCCCACAGGTCAGGCCCCACTGCGGGTGGTCCATCAGGTGTGACAGGAGGGTCATGGGCTCACTGGCAGAAAAATCTGGACCCAGGTCACCCTGCCTGCCATGGTGGCCGAGGGCCATTAGTGCTCTCATCCATCATAGGATGCTAGCTACTTCCTGCCAGACCCCTGCACTGAGCTACTGCTAAGGAGGGGGAAGAGGAGGAGGAGGGTGCTTCACCAGCCCTTATGCACCTATAAGTTGAAATGATTGCTGCCATTGCTGTTGTTATTGCCTCTTGACATAAAAAAGTCCGGGTCCTGGAGCCAGTCTGTTAGAGGAGATGGCTCTGCCCTTGAAAGCCACTCTCTCAGTCTGGTGTTTCCTGTGGGTAATTTGAAACTGGGGCTCAGAGAACTGAACTCCAGTTAATGGTTTTCAATAAAGAATTAAGTGCTGCTCGTCAGGCTGGCTCTGGGGTCCGGCTTCCTGGAAGGCCGGGGAGAAAGCTGGGAGGGGGACAGTTGCGTGCATTTAGGGATGCGTTTGCATTTTCTGGTCAGTTAGGCAGCCTGATGAAAAAGGGATCAGATCAGTCCACAGCAGCCAGAGGGCAGAGTGGTGGGGGGTTTGGGGGAGGGGGCAGGGAGAGCAGAAAGACTGAAACCAGGTACTGTGCAGGCCGCAGGGTGGAGTAATGGTCATCACATTAGACCTAGATCAGCTGTTTCCATAAAAAGTCTGTCCGTTGGGCACCTGACTAGTATCCCCTCATCTGTGGCAGCCCCTGCAGGAAGGACTGAAGCACTTTCTGCAAGTGCTACCTCCCACATCAGACATTACTGTCATAACAACCACAGCTCCCACTGCATGCTCTCTGCATGAAATAATTCTTTAAAACTTCACCTACGGCCCTAAGGGGTTGCTGTTATTTTCATCACTCTTGTTTTGTAGAGAGAAAACAGAGGTACAGAGACACTAAGTAACTTGCCCAAAGTCACCCAGCTTCTGAGTGTCAGATCTGGCCTTCAAAACCATGCAGTTTGGCATTAAAGAGTAAGCTGTATCACCCCTCTGCTATGTTACAGCATAATTTACTATGCTCCACCAGGGTCTCTCTAGGCCATGAGATTGTCAGGGATAGGTCATTAGCTCCATCTCACAGATAAGGAGTCTGAGGGTCAGGGGGTTTGGCTGGGCAGAAGCAGAGGGAGAGGGAGAGGTAAGAAGGCCTCCAGACATGGGAAGTGAAGGAAAAGGCTCCATGAGAAAGGTAGCAGGGTAGCAAAAGCCTTGAAATGTTCATCTCTTCTGACCTCATATTTCTGTTTCTGGGAGTCTGTCCTATGAGAACAATCCTGCAAAAAGATCATTCTAAGTTAGAGAAAAGATTGGTTATTTACAATATCAAATCACTGGAAGAAATTTAAGTAGGGAAATAGGTAAAGTGTGGTGTTTACACCTGATATGATAGTCTGAAGCCATAAAATATAATGGTTTTGAAGGCAACATAGCAACCTGGAAAATGCTTATGATATAATGTTGAATAAGGAAAAAATAAGACAAACTTTCTGAATAATAAAATCTCAAGTATATACTAAGCATACAGAAGCTATGCAAAATAATAGTAGCAGTTTTGGAATGGTCAAATTACAAGCACCTTTTTTGCTTTTCCAACTTTCTACAATGGGTTGCTTTAGTTATATATAAATTAGTGGGGTTGGTCTAAGATATCATTGGATGATCTAGGAAAGGTTTCGTCAGTTTCCTAATTGGTAAAGTGTGAATAAAACCCTCTTATTTTCAAGATTGCTCTATTTAATGAGATAATATATATAATGTATTTAGCACAGTGCCTGCGTGTAATAGATGACAAAGTGATGTCAATTATTCTCCTGAAGCGTCTTCATTCCTCACATGGGGCTTTCTGATTTATTGAGGCTTGCACAGTGAGGATGACATCCAGGTCCAGACCAGTATCCCAGGTATACACATGTCACCATTGCCTGACAGCAGCCAAAAGAACAAAGGTTAAACCCTCCAGGAAGGGTCAGCTGGGCCCCCAAGATTCACTCTTCCTCAGGGGCTCTCCAAGCAGCAACACATACAACTAATTTCCTCAGAACTTCTGACAGGCCACAGTCTTGTGTGGTTCTGATGTTGCTTGCTGGGGGCCCACTAGTTATCAATTCCCTCATCCATTTGTTCATTCATTACTCATACACGTATCCACTCATTGAGTCATGTAGAGACTCTGCTACAATAGATCCTTATTGAGCGTTGCCTTAATGTTTACTGGGTGTCGGGCACAGGTTTCTGTTCCAGTGGCATTCACCTACCTCAGCTTAGGGAATCCTTTCAGCTTATTGACTATCTGCTTGGCAGAAGAGGGTCACTTTACAAAAAGCATGATATGAGTGTCATTTCCCATATCCCCTTGCCCTGCCAAATCTGCCTCCTTAATGCCTTTGGGATCTAATCCTTCTGCTCCAGGCCTCAGCTTTAGCCACTCTCTCTGCCAGTGTCATCTTTAGAAAAACCAAATCTGACCTGAGAGAGCATTCCCAGTTCTGCCTGGCAAACTGGCCTCTCGTGGTCTGATCCCCAACACACTACTGCCTGCTTTCCCCTTCTTCTCAATGCCCCTTTAAGGCTTTATGCTTTATGCACTCTTCTTGCTTCCTCAAATGCCCTTACCTGAATTGCAAACTTCCATCCATCCTCAAATACCTAGTGCAAACTCCCTCTCCCCTTTAGCTCCCATATAAGATTGCTGCTGCCCCCCCCACTGCCCACCTCCTGCTGAGCTACAATAATTCTCCACTCTATTCCCCTCTGACTGCCTTCTCCCCAGGACTGTGCATCTCTCAAGAGCAGGGACTATGTATTTTTATTTCTGTGCCCCTGGAGCTTAGTTCAGAGCCTGGCACAGGCAGGAAGCCAGTGAGTGTTTGCTGAGTGAATTATGGATGACAGTGCAATCTCAAGGTCTCTACCAAGCAGGAGCAACAGGGCCCCCTTGACCTCTTGGGAATGGGAAGTGTTTTCAGCTGAATTCTCCTGGCAGACACTTTTCAGCATCACCAGCTGCTTACTCCCCAGAGGCCCTGTCTCTGCTCAGCTCCCCGATGGCTATAAGAACATTTGGCCATAAACCCTCCTAGCTGTGGGATTGCAGCCACCAGCTCACAGGGAACTCACTCTGACAAAGCTTCCTCCTGGACAGCTGGGTGCCTTGACACAGCTCACCCCCTTGCCATGCCTCTCTGCACCCTCATGCTCCAGGCTACAGCCAGACTGAAGAGTTTTCTGGAAGCATCTTGTGATTTATCTTTTCTTTATGGTTCCTTCTGCCTGGAGTAGTCTTCACTTGCCCTCCTCCCCATCTTTGCCTGGCGAATTCCTCCTGCTTCTTCTGCTTGGGTCAAGTGTCACCTATCTCCTGGGGCAGGCGCCTGCCCCAGATCCTTCCAGTCCCTGTAGCACTTCCATCATTGCACTGTTCACACTGTAGTCATTATCAGTTTATTTTTCCAACAAACCTGTGGGCTCCCTGAGGGCTGGGGCTTCATCTAATTCACTTTGGAGTCCCTAGTGTTGGGTTTGTGATAGATGCCAAATGGCTATGTGGGTACATTGTGCTAGGACCCTTCCCTATTGCTCTGAATCCAACAGTTCCTAGATCCAGTATATAGGGTTACAATGTGTAGGAAGACACACCCAACTCTCAGGCTCTCAGGCTCTCAGGGTGAATAAAACACATGCTGTGAAGGAAAGCTGAGCATACCTCCCAGTGCAGCCATGAGCTAGACAGAAACGTGGGCTTCTGACCAGACTTGCTTCACACTGGCTCGGATCTCTCTCCTCACCTGGTCAAACAAGGCCCTGATCTCTGAAGTGAAAATCACAACGCCTACTCTACTGAGTCATTGTGAAGATCAAGTGTGACAATGCCTCTGAAAGTACTGCATAAACTGTAAAGTGCTGGGCCTGTATTTTTATTCTTGAAGGGGGAGGGGAGGGTGGGAAACTCTGGGCTGTAACATGGCAGTGCCTACTAGAGGGGGTGGCAGAGCAGGCCAGGCCCTCCAGGTTAGGGACCTGTGGATAGGAGGCACTAGCCCTGGGCTAGACCCCGGCTGGCCAGAAAGAGGGGACACAGGGTTTAAAACATTCCATGATCAGGCTCCAGGCTCCCGGCTCCCCTTTTCTCAGCATTTCTTTCCAGATTCAAATGGCTCTGGGTCATGTTCTAAGTGATAGAAAAAAAAAAAAACGTACACAAAAACCAGAACCCTTCCTCCCCACCATGACACAAGAAGCAGCCCTAACTTTCTGCCTGTTAATGGGAGTGGCTATGGGAAGGTGAAAATACCGGACTTCAGGTTTTGCCTTTCAACATTGTTCATTTCTGTTAGCTCAGAAGCCTGGATTCAAGGACTCTGAGGCCATTGTCTGGTTGATATAAGGCCTGTCTACTGGCTTTTGGAATCCCACCTTAGTGGGACAGGCCTGAGGTCCATGCAGACCTCCCTCCATCGATGCTGAAAACCTGCGGGCTTAGCCTCACGGTTGATTAGCTTCCTCTTTGCTGGGCGGGTGGGACCAGACAAGGAGGCCAGCTGGAGGAGAACTCTGTAACCCAATTTGCTGTGCAGAGAAGCCAGTCTGTCTGGCAAGAGCTAATTGGAAAGCTGCTTCCTCTAAGCCTGGACCCAGGAGGGTGCTGGGCCTTGCTGGGCGGGGCCCCCTTGGCTAGGCCCACAGCACTTAGTGCTTTGTGGGAGCTGCTCCCAGCGGGAGAGCACTTAGGACTGGTAATTGGCCAGGCAGGCTCATCATTAATTCATGCCAAATTGTATTTCTTCTTTTGAGAGAAAGAGGGAGGGAGAGAAAGAGAGAAGGGTGGGGGGATGGGGGTATGTGGGAATAAATGAGTTTCTGAAGGGAGGAGTCTGTTTTAGGGCTTGGCTGAAGCAGCTTCAACTTGGGACAAAGGAGATCAGGTATTCATTTGCTAACTTGCTGTTGACCTGAGCAAGTTACCTTCCTATAGGAGGTCTCACTTTCCTAGTCTGTGGTAGGAGATCTATAACTGATCTACCTAACTCAGAGGTAACTTTGAAGATTGAATCCAGATATGAGAGATGAACACTCTTTGGATGATTTCAACAGGCCTAGAAGGCAGGGAGCCATTTACATTTCATGTAATTCTAGATGTAGTATGGGGTAGGTTAATGTTTATTATCTTTTGAATGATAGTATTTTTTAAATGACTTCATTTTATCTCTCTTGTTGGCTTATTAACTTTTTTATATATTTTATTCATTTTTTACAGAGAGGATGGGAGAGGGATGGAAAGTCAGAAATATCTATGAGAGAGACACATTGATCAGCTGCCTCCTGCACAACCCCTAATTGGTATGTGCCTGCAACCAAGGTACATGACCTTGACTGGAATCGAACCTGGGACCCTTCAGTCCACAGGCTGGCGCTCTATGCACTGAGCCAAACCAGTTAGGGCTTATTAACTCTTTGGTGTATCATTTTAGTGGTTGCTTTAGGGTTTAATGTATACATCTTTAACATCTCAGGTGACCTTTAAGTGATACTGGAACACTTCACATAGAATTTACAATAGTATACTTCCATTTTACCTCTCCTGACATTTATGCTAAGATTGTCACACATTTTACTCACAAATTGCACAATACATTGTCGTTATTTTTGTTTAAACAGTCAGTTATCTTAAAAACTTTTTATTGTGGTAACATAACACATAATGTAAAATTAACCATCTTAACCATATTAATTGTACTTACAACTCAGTGGTATTAAATACATTCATAATGCTGTGTAATCATCACCACCACTTTGTCCATTACTCTTTATCTTGTCAAACTGAAACTCTATACCCATTAATGTCCATATTCTTTTAGAGAGATTTGAACAATAATTTAGAAATCTTACCCATTTATCCATGCAGTTGCCATTTCTGTATTGTGAAGATCCATGTTTCCATTTGGTTTCATTTTCCTTCTGACTGAACTTTTCTTATAATGCTGCTGTTCTGCTGATGGCAAATTCTTTCAACCTTTGTATGTCCAAAAAAGATTTCTTTGGCTTTCTCATTGGAAAGATTATTTTCACTAGTTATAGAATTCTAGATTGACAGATTTCTTTCTGTATTTTAAAAGTATTGCTCCATTGTTGTTCATTATACATTGTTTTCACCTTATCTTTGTTCCTCTATATATAACTTTTCTACCTGTGATTGCTTTTAAGTTTTTTTATCTGTTACTAGTTTTGAGATATCTTGATATGTCTTGATATTATGATATGTCTTGTTGTAGTTTACTTTTCTTGTGAATTTATAGTTTTCATCAAATTTGAAATAAGTTTCAGCCATTATTTCTTCAAATAATTTTTCAGTACCCCCTCCTCCTACATGGACTCTAATTATACATATTTTAGGTTGATTGACATTGTCCTACCGGTCACTGATAATCTTCTCAAGCACCCCTCTATTCATAGCAGCATTATTTACAATAACTAAGATCTGGAAACAGCCAAAGTACCCATCAGTAGATGAATGGATTAAATAAATGTGGCTTATTTACACACTGTACAGCAGTAAGAAAGAAGGATATCTTACCCTTTGAGACAGTATGGAGGAACCTGAAGAGTATTATGCTAAGTAAAATAAGCCACTCAGAGAAAGACAAGTACCAGATGATCTCTCTTAAATGTAAAATCTAATGAACAAAATAAATTGATGAGCAAAAAAGATCCAGAGACATTGAAGTATGCAACAGACTAACATATTTCAGGGAAGTAGGGGAGAGATTAACCAATAACTTATATGCATATATGCATAGTCCACAGACAGACAATAGTGTGGGAAAGGCCTGGGGATGGAGCTAGATGGAGGGGGTCAATGGAGGAAAAAGGAGACATCTGTAATACTTTAAACAATAAAGGTAAATTGAAAAAATAAATTCCTTTACTTTTCTGTTTTATTTTAAACAGTTTTCTTGTCTATTTATTCAAGTTCACTAATTTTTTTCCATGTCTAATCTGTCTGTAATCCAAACTGATCCAATGTACTTTTCACCTTAAACACTGTAATTTTCACCTCTAGAAGTTTAATTTGGGTCTTTTTATTTATTTTTAAAATATATTTTATTGAATTTTCACAGAGAGAAAGGGAGAGGGATAGAAAGTCAGAAACATCGATGAGAGAGAAACATTGATCAGATGCCTCTTGCACACCCCCTACTAGGATGTGCCCACAACCAAGGTACATGCCCTTGACCGGAATCGAACCCGGGATTCTCAGTCCACAGGCTAACGCTCTATTCACTGAGCCAAACTGGTTTTGGCAATTTGAGTCTTTTTAAATATATTTCATAACTCTATTTAACCCTTTGAACCCAGGGAATATAATAATAATATCTGTTTCATGTTTTTGTTTCCTAATTCTAATATCTGTGTCAGCTTTGGGTCAGTTCTGATTGATGTTCTCCATATGGGTCATATTTTTCTGCCTCTTTGATTGGATTCCAGAAACTGTAAATGTTTACCTTGGGGGTTGGATATTTTTTTGCATTTCTTTAAGTATCCCTAAGCATCGTTCTGAAATCCAATTAAGTTACATGGAAATAGTTCGATCCTTTTGGGTTTTGATTTTAAGTTGCTTTTAAAGGCTGGACCAAAGGAACTTGTAGTCTAAAGCCAATTATTCCCCATTATTGAGACAAAGCCTTTCAGAATGCTCTACCCAATGCCCTGTGAATTATGAGATTTTTTTTTAACTTGGCTGGTGGGAACAGGCACTATTTCTAACCGTGTGTGAGTGCTGGGCACACACATATGCACCCAAGACTTAAGGGGAAATGCTCCATAGGATTTCTCTTTATGTAGAACTCTCTCTTTTTCTCCTATACTCTATCTTGTGAACTTGGCTTCTTCTAGACTGTCAGCTCTGATCCCTCAACTCAGGGAGTCCATCAGATTCACCTTGACTTTTCCCTTTATTGGAGTGTTGTCTATCACTTGGTAATTAATTTAATCATTCAATTTTTTTATTGTCCACCTACTATGTGCTAGGCACTTTTCTAGTTGCTGGGGAGAAATTAGTGGGTAGACAATAATCCCTGGCCTCATGGGCCTTATATTCTAGTGGTGGAAGAAAGACAATAAATAACAAATACAATTAATTAATAAACAAAACTGTATAGCATAGTAGCATGTAATAAGTGATACTGCTTATATAACTCATCACCACAGTGCTTAACACATAGTAAATCTTTAAGAACTCTGAAAATGCCACTGTGATTTCTTCAAATTGGGAAGCCAATGGGAGCCAAAAGTAACTTGGAGGGGAATATCTGGCTTAGGGAAAAACATAATTAGAGGTTGGAGATGGGGAACATGCTTGGGAAACCACTGAGATGTCATCCCTTACAAATCTAAGTAGTGCCTATATGGGGAGACTGCAGCACACTTTCAAGGCTGGCTGGTGGAATTCATGTCAGTACCACGGACAGCTCCAAGGGAGGCTACCGCTGAAGAAACCTGTTGGAAGCAAGGGAGCGGCCTGGCTGCTGACCAGCTTAATTTGCCTGACCAGAGTAACCGTCCTAAATTCAGGCCAGGCTGCTATCTGAGGCTGAGTTTCAGAATTGGAAGCTAGTCTACCTAAGCCTTACATCCTTTGCTGTTGGAATAGTTGGCAGAATCTTGCAGCAATAAAATCTCTGGGATTGTTATTTAAAGACCTGGAGTGAATCCTAGTTCTACCAAAAAGTACCTGCATGGCTTTTGATGGGTTAGTTAGTGTCTCATCTATAAAGTGAGACATGGTATGTTAGTGATGTTGTAAGGACTTAATAGGATAGGGCTAACAAAGCATCTTGTGTAGTGCCTGGAACTAGCTTGAAACAATCTGCTGAAGGGTAAGTAAAAAGACCCTTATAATATTAGGGCCTTTATGGAGGTGATGTGTAGGATATCAGGTGTGGATAAGGAGGAAAGAATATTCTAGGCAGAGAGACTAGCTGAAACAAATATAGAGAGGCATGAGAGTGGATGGATTAGCCAGGAAATGGAGAGTAGTTTAATAAGATTGAAGCTATTCAGCTGCCGCCTTTATTCTGAGACCTCCTGAACCACTATTTTCAGCTCAGAGCACTCTGTTGAACCTCTAGACTTTCTTTTCAGCTAGCCTATTGTGTATCTCAGTGGAAAGGTCTATATGAACCTCTGACCCACCTTTCCAAAAC
Organism: Antrozous pallidus; assembly: GCA_027563665.1. Classification (NCBI taxonomy): domain Eukaryota; kingdom Metazoa; phylum Chordata; class Mammalia; order Chiroptera; family Vespertilionidae; genus Antrozous; species Antrozous pallidus. The sequence continues at coordinate 176,915,363 of CM050508.1, read as the reverse complement.
AAAATTGATCACTTTCCTCCAATATGCTCTCCTCAGATGGCATGTTAGAAGAAAGAAGTGTGTCTTATGAATAGTCTTAAATTGGGTGAATGTTTTCTTAAAGGATATGGTGACCTTATTCTCCATTCCAAATGAGAGTGGAAAATGAGAATGGCTTAACATAAAGCATGAGATAATTGGGTTAGAGAAGGAAGAACTTCCAATACCATGGATTTTAAGGCACTCAAAGGGATGTGATCAAAGGAAGCCATGCAACTCTCTTCCCCGAAGAAGGGGAGATACTATCGTCTAGTTGGCAGAGCCTTCTTCATCACTATTTAGTCTCTATTATAACAATTGAATTATTAATACCTGCTTAATAGTTTACATTTGTATAAAGCTTTAAAGCTTGTAAAGGATATAATTTGATCTTAATCACCACACTATGATGTGATCAAGACAAGGACTATTAATTTATCCCCCCTCTGCCCTCATTTTACACATGGAGAAGCTGAAACTGCAAGCCACACAGTGATGCAATTGGCAAGAAATCAAGTGGTACAGTCAGGAACAAAGCTATGTCTTCCACCCTCCAAGAAGATCTATGTTCCCCCCCAACCCCCCAAAAGCACTTTGATTATCAACTGAAAACAACAAGAACAACAGTTATAAATGTGACTAAAGGTCCATAGAGTGAGCTTCCTGGTGTCAGCTGCTTCAAGGAGTCAGAGAACAAAGACCTTTCCTTAAGGAATTCAGGAGTTTGGGTTCAAAGTCCCAGCACCGAGTTATTAGAAGGGAGGGGGCCCTGATGACATGTAATCTTTAACCAGGGGAATTGGCAATAATCTATTTTGATCATGGTCTAGGACTTGACCGTTTACAAAGCATTTTTGCACTCCCTACCTCATTCAACACGCTCCCACCACCCTGGGAAGAATGTATTATTGCTATCATCCCTTTTCCAGACATAGATGAGGAAGCTCAGAGAGCAAATGGATTTGCCTGAGGCCCCTGAGGTCAACAACTGAGCTGGCATCTGAATTGCCTTCTCTGGCCTCTTGGTTTGAACTCTTTGTCTCACTCTTTCTGCTGAATCCCAGCTGCCTCTGGCCAGACCCGAAAAACAAATCCTGTAATTGAGTTGGAATGTGGGTGCTGGGACCTGGGAGACAATGTTTCCTGCTTTTCAATCTGTTCTTAATTTATTAAAGTGATGAAATAAGGAAGAGGCCCAGAAGGGGTGGATGTTTTCCATCAGTGAGTCACGGGAACTTGTAGAGGCAGAAGGTCAGAGGGAAGGCGCTGTTGCTCTGGCAGCTCCCCTCCCCTGGCAAAGCCCACACAGACAGCTTGGAGGGAAGAAGGGTCTGCTTAGAGCTGCCCTGGAGAGTGAAATAATCCAGGAAGGAGCACACCCAAAGAGACCTCTCTCTCCCTGCCCCTAATGTTACTCCCGACCACCCGAGCCCCTTCCCTCTCATCTGACAATCACCCCGTGTCCCAGAGAAGACAGGAGGAAGCCTAGCCCAGCTTGAAGGGCATAAGATATGGCTTCCTAGAGGAGGTAAAGAGATGCTACCTGGGAAAGGAGCATGTGAGGAGGAGAAAGCATTTTACAGAGAGAGGAAGCAGCAGGTGAAAGTCTTGGAGGTGAGAGAGAGAAAGGCTGCAGCCACCAGGCTGGAGAGAAAGAGGTATTGGCAGGACGAATTTCCAAACGGGCCTTCAGGTCAGGTTGAGAAGTTAGATTTCCTTCTGAGGAAGGTTTTTATTGTTAGCTCAATTTCTTTGGCATGCACAGAGAATGGGTTGCAGGGGTCAGGAGAGGCAACCCGAGGCAGGGAGAGCTGGGGGGCCTGAGCTGGGACAGTGGGAAGGGGACAGAGAAGGCAGAGAGGATGGAGGGATGAAACAGAATTTTATTAGACCATAGATCCCCCTGATGGATGATGATTGAATGGGGTTGGGAGGGAGATGGTAGAGCAGGTTTGGCCCAGGTGGCCACTATTAACATTTGTATCTGTATCATGTCTAATCATTATCCCCACTTAGATTGCTTTCTATCAATCAGGCAAAACTTTTCTGTGCCTGGCTCTTTGCTGGACACTGGATGTTCAGCGATGATTCAGAAGCAGGCTTTTCCCTCCAAGTGAGAAGACAGGAATATAAACATATGGCCACATGGTGTGATGAGGCTGGGAAAGAGATCTTGCAGGAGACTAGAGAGGGCACTAGAGGGAGGTTGGAAATCAGGGCAGGCTTCCTAGAAGAGGCATCTCCAGAACTAGTTTTTGAAGCTTGGGTAGGAATTGGGTGATTGAGGGAGAACAGACTATTTTGAAGACAAAAAGGAGTGTGAGAGAGCATGGTGTCGTTCAAGGAGGTCTATGCATGGAAGTAGGTGTGGGAGGAGGAGACAGGCAGGGCTGAGCTTTCCCGGCCTGGCTGTTTGTGCCCTCTGCTTTTCAACTTAAGATGCTTCTTTCTTTTGTCTATCTCACATCACCTTTTAAGGTCCACTTTAAATTCAAACTCTCTCTTGAAGCTCTCTTTGACACTCTCTTTGGTTACAAGTAATTTATTGAGAACCTACTAAGTGCTCTTTATGTTTTATTTCATTTATGCATTATAACATCCCTGTAAAGTCAGCATTTCAGTTCAGTTTAACATTGATCTAGACCCTAATATGTGCCATGCCCTGAAAATACAGTCATAAATCATCGTGCCTGCTCTTAGGTAGCTCAAATTCTAATGAGAAGTCAGACCTATTAACAAGCTTTTTTGTTTTTTAATCCTCACCTAAGGATATTTTTCCATTGATTTTTTTAGAGCGAATGGAAGAAAGAGGGAAAGACAAAGAGAAATATCCATGTGAGAGAAGAACATTGATTGGTTGCCTCCTGCATGAGCCCTGACCAGGGCCCAGGCCAGGGAGGAGCCTGCGACTGATGTACGTACTCTTGACCAGAATCGAACCCTTCAGTCCACAAGCTGATGCTCTATCCACTGAGCCAAACCAGCTTGGGCAACAGGTACTTTAAATAAAAATAATATTTAATTCTGTTATCTTAGGTTTGCCAATGAGAAACTCTGATTCATATTTTTTATTTATTTAAAAATATTTATTTTTGGAGGAACACCAAGATGGCGGCATAGGTAAACACCTATTGTTCTGCCCCGCACAACGATTTAAGAACTACAACATAACAGCAGAACAGACAGCACCCAGAATCACCAGAAAGCTGGCTGAATGAAAACTCCACTAATAGGAGTAGAGGTGGGACACTGAGACTCAGGAGCGCAGCCTTTCAGACGGAAACAGGTTAGGAGCCGTCCTGGTCGTGCGCACGGGCTGGGGCTGGAGCAGCAACCCCGGCTGGATTTCGCCAGCGGGGAGGGCGGAGACGTCCCACTGCACGGACTCCCCAGCGCCAGGCGAGGTCTGAGATCCGGGGTACGTGGAGACGTCCCACTGCACAGATTCCCCAGTGCCAGGCGAGGTCCGAGGTCCGGGGGACGCACCCTGGAAGCGGGGCGCGGCAGAGGCTCCTAGTCTGCGAGAAACCTGGAGGCGGGGAAAAGAAGTTTCCGCGCAAGGGTTGTGCAAACCCGATACTTGCCCCCTGGAAACTTGTCACCTGGTTCTGGAAACCATCTATTTTACAACCCTGGGCTAGACTTTTGGTGTGCAGGCACATTTGGGGAAAGGCAGAGTTGTCTGGCAAGGGGAAGAGACTAGCGGCTTTCTCTTGGAGGTGTCTGCAACCATCCCCATCCAACAGAGACCCGCGTGCGCGAGCGCCGCATAGGACTGAGGCTGCCTGCGCAGCTCAGAGACTCCGCTCATCCAACCTGAACACAGTCTCCCTTCACAGCCAATTGGCCTGGAGGTCAAACCCTCCTAGGGCTAACAACAACAAGCTGGGTTTAAATTCAAAAATACTGAATACAACCCATAAAGGATTGCAGTAAGAGTACCCACCTCGGGTAACTGGGGAGGCTGAGCCACTGTCCCTTTGAGGATATCTACCACATAAAGCAGCCACCATGCAGAAATATGGAAAGAAATCAGGTGTGAAAGAAATGGAGGAGAAAAGACGACAAGACATAGAGTTCAAAACCACGGTTATAAGGCTTTTCAAGAGGCTCCTACAAAAGGCCTATCAACTTAATGAGAATTACCAGGAAATAAACAAGACTAACCAGGAAATGAATGAGAATTACAAGGAAATGAATGAGAACCTCAAGGAAATGAATGAGATTCTCAAGGAAATGAACAAGACCTCTGCGGATACGAACCAGACCCTCACGGATAAAAAAAAGGACCAACTAGAAATCAAGCATACACAGACTGAAATAAAAAATATTACACAAAGTCCTAAAAGCAGTTCAGAGGGCCACAAGAACCAAGTCAAAGATTTGAAATACAAAGAAGCAAAATCCACTCAGCTGGAAAAGCAAGAAACAAAAAGAATTAAGATAATTGAAGATAGCGTAAGGGGCCTCTGGGACAACCTCAAGCATGCCAACATCTGAATTATTGGGGTCCCAGAAAAAGAGAGAGAGCAAGTTAATGAAAACCTACTTGAAGAAATAGTGACTGAAAACTTCCCCCACCTGGTGAAAGAAACTGACTTAAAAGCCCAAGAAGTACACAGGACCCCAAAATATAGGAATCTAAAGAGGACCACACCAAGACATATCATAATTAAAATGCCAAGAGCAAAAGATAAAGAGAGAATATTAAAAGCAGCAAGAGAAAAACAGTTGGTTACCTACAGGGGAGCACCCATATGATTGTCAGCAGATTTCTCAACAGAAACGATGCAGGCCAGACGCGAGTGGCAAGAAATATTCAAAATAATGAACAGCAAGAATCTACAACCAAGATTACTCTAATCAGCAAAGCTATCATTCAGAATTGAAGATCAGATAAAGTGCTTCGCAGATAAGAAAAAGCTAAAGGAGTTCATCACCACCAAACCAGTATTATATGAAATGCTGAAAGATATTCTTTAAGAAGAGGAAGAAGAAAAAGGTAAAAATATAAATTATGAACAACAAATACACATCTATCAACAAATGAACATAAAAATCAAGTGAATTGATAGGCTGATGAACAAGATAAACTGGTGAATATAACAGAAACATGGACATAGAGAGGGAATGGACTGACAATTCTTGGGGAGAAAAGGGTTGTGGGAAGTACAGTAAGAGATTGGACAAAAATCTTGCAACAATGGGAGAGGACATTGGGGAGGAGGAGGTGAGGGTGGAGGGTGGGATAGGTAAAGGGTGGAGGGGAGATATAGGCAGATAAAAAAGGGGAAACAATGTAATTAATAAACTGAACAATAAAGAAAAAAAATAAAAAATAATAAAAAATATTTATTTTTGAAAGTATTACATATGCCCCCTTTTCCTCCCCATTAACTCTCTCCAGTGTGCCCCTCCCCCCTCCAGGCTTTCACCCCCTAATTGCCCGTGAGTATGGGTTATGTGTTTCATATTTTTTTTATTAACTGAATTGTCCAGGGGCATAAACATAGTAACTAGAACCCCACCCTGGGTGGTGTTAAAGTCCAGGCTCTATCTTCTGCTCCAGTCAACTCCTATGACACTTACGGTCTGTTTGCCTTGAGGAAAGGGTATACAAATAAAGAGATGCTGGTAGATTTAACTTACCCTCAGAGTTGGTTTTTAGCTTACTGAAGGCCGAGTGCAGGGTTATAAAGGGGTCCTGCAGAGACAGACCTTGAGAAGGGGATGCGACTAGCATTTGAGAAGTGCCTACTGTCAGCCCGGGGTTATGATGTCAGTCCCACTTCCTGTGGATGTGCCCCTTCCTCTGTGCTTCCAGCACCCTCCCACCCTCATCTACCCTGGCTCTAATCTCATGGTGAGTGACTCTTGGCCCTTGCCCATTCTTTGGTCTCTCTCCTACTTGATTAGTTTGGAATCTCCAGAGCCCAGCACCGTGTGTGGGCTGTTGTCAGAATCTGGGAATCTTGAATTGGAATGATTAGAATTCTCCTTAGTGACTTCAACATGCTCTTTTAGAGTGTGCATGTGTGTCTGTGAGTATTTGTGTGTGTTGAGTCTGTGCATTTCTGTGTGGGTGCACCCATAGTTTGTATCGTGTGCACAAAGCTCCTGGTGGGGCCTTGCATTGACTTTGCATGTTTATTACAAGGGCATCCATACCTTCTGAACCATATGCTACTTCACCTCATCGGTAGCTTATCCTAACCAGCCCTCAATGTCCTTCTCTTCCAGAAATAGATTACATGGTAACTGTGTCTCCTAGCCCTGATTGAAATACTTCTGAACACCCTGGGGTTTGAGGCTGGCCTCTTTGTGCATATCAAGAGCTTGCATTTGCCAGCTGAGCTCCTCAGCTCTTTGCTGACAAGGAGAACAGGCCTGCTTGGTTTTGAAGGGGAAGTGGGCAGTAAATGATAAAACTACACTCAACCCCTTGTACTGTTCACAGCTCCCAGAGCACCTCAGCTGGTTTACAGCTTCTCAAAGGAACTGAGCTTTTGTGGGGGTGGGGGGTAGGGAAGGGATGGAATTGTAAGAATTCGGAAATTGGTTTCTTCAGACAGTTTGAGTTTCTGGGTATATAAGTAGCCCCCACCCCCAGCTGATCATGGTATTTTAATGACTAAAAATCATGAATATTAAACCGAGAGAAAGTTGACAGTATTTAAATGAGCATCATTAAGAGACACATAAATTAACAGGGTTTTTAGTTCTTGTGGAACTGCCGTTTCAATGTTAATTAAACAACCGGAGTGCTCGGGTGCTTTTGCAGCAAACTGTCCCCAAAGTGTGCTGCAGAATATCATTATGGGTGGCTGCCTTGCTGTTTAATTATTTCCAAGTTGATTTTTTGTTGTTCATTGCTGCAGTAGTTTTGTGCTTGGTTTGCATTTGGAAAAGGTGATGAGATTGAACCTCCAAGGAAGCTGGGGTGTGATCGGTGAGCCCCAAGGTAGAGACCTAAGCTGAACAATGCTTGTACTTTCACACTGACCCTCTGAGAAGGAAGCCCTGATAGCCCTTGGGCTTCCTGATGAACTGGTCCATGGCTGAATCTGGGAGACATCTGGAACCTTACTTGCAGACAATGTTGCTCTTAGAAAGTTGAGGGCCTGAATTTGAATGAAGCGCTGAGATGTGGAAGGAAAGACAGGGGAGAATGATGGGGGAGATATAAAGGCCTTCATAGTTATATTTGGGGTAGTGTGGAGTAGAGGGGCCAGGAGCCCTGGGATCTGCTCTTAACTCCATGAGTCTGACCTAAATGACCTTGAGGCAGTCCCTTGCCCTTTCTGGCATCAGTTCCTTAAACTGTAAAATGAAAAGGTTAGACTAGATTCCATTTTTTCAAAGGAGGCAATATTACCCTTAAGAGGATAAAAAGTGGTTGTTGGGGCAAAAAAAGGTTGACTCTTTTTTTAAATGTATAAAACATAGACATACACAGAATATATAAACAGTTACACAGTATATTGTAGTATTAAATTTTCATGAGAAGAGGAAAAATAAAGAGAAAACATATTTTAAAAGACTTCCCAGGCAGACAATAATGGAGAAATGATTGAGGAACAATAGATTGGATATTGCCATATGCCCTGAACACAGAAATGGTCTCCCTGTTACCTGGTGAACTTGGCTAGGCCTTTACCTCCCCAGGGTGTCCAGAACCTATGAAGACATTCATGTCTTACCAGGAGCTGGATCAAGTGATCTTTGCCCTTCAGAAACCAGGAAAGCAGCCAGTGGAGTAGAAGGATGCAGTTCTGGATCCTGAGCAGGCTGCAAAGGTGAGTGTAGCTTCTGGAACCAGTCCACTGGCATCAAAGCTTGTCTTTACTGCTTATAAGCTGTGCAGTCTTGAATGAGTTGGGGTTAGGAACAGTACCCACTTCATAGGATTGTTATGGGGATTAAGGTAATCAACACAAAGAAAATTTAACAGGACCTGACACACAGTAAGAGCTCACTAAGTGTTTTCTCTACTCACCAATTTTAACATTAATTTTTTAATTGTTATTACTAAGTGGCCTTGAGTGAGTCACCGAGCCCTTAGGGTCTGGTTTTCATGTTTTGCCCTAAGACATGTTCCATGGCTTCCTAATGAGTTTGCACACACATTTTTCTCTGCTAGAATTTCCTTCAGCTAGGCAAACTCCTGCTGACCACTAAGTCCTCTCTCGCCCATCACCTTCCTGAGAAACCTTCCTTGGCCTTCTCAGATAAGCTTAGGTGTTACCTTCTGGGCTCCTGCCCACTGTACTTCCTCTGATGTGGGCTACCTCCTTCATTTCTTCTGTTTATTCTGTGTTACCCCTACTCTCTTCCCTCCTTCACCTACAAGTCTTTGCTCAACTGTCATTTTCTCTATGAGACTTTCTTTCACGACCATGTTTAAAACTATTTTTCTCAAGACATAGCTCATCTCCTTAGTTTTATTTGTCTTCTTATTCATTTCCTTTATTGTCTCTCTCTCACCAGAATGTTTGCTTTCTGAGGGCATGGATTCAGGTCTGTATTGGTCACTGCTATAACCTCGGCACCTAAAGGACAGCTTAGCATATAGGAGACAATATTTATTGAACAAATTAATGAATGAAGTGGGCCTCTTTATTATAGCATCCCAGGCTGGGTGTTAGCAATGTTGGTGAGACCAGCTTCCTACTATGATGGAAAGACTCAGGCCCAGCTGAACCCTACCATGTTGAATCTCCCTTCTCTTCCTTCTGCCCTTCAATATTTTCAGGGTATGTTAGCATGGGAGATTAGCAAATCTACTGGAAAGTTCAGACATGCTTTACTATTAACTATGGTTTTCACTGCAAACCCTAATGCTAAGAACCCCAGGGAGCTGAGGTAGGTCACAGGGCAAGCTTCTTTCTCTGAAGCTCATCATAGCTGAATTTCCCCAGACCACAGCAGGCCATTGATGCTAAAACCCAGGGCTCATATTTCACTACTATGATTCAAGGGAATACTAATCCAATGTCCAGAGAAGTGGAGGGAGGGAGTAACAGAAAGTGAGTGATTGTGGCTATGCCCAATGCTGATTGACCTGGTTGCAATAAGGTGTTGGGAGTAGAGAGAATCTCCAAGGAAAGGTGCTTGAAAACTTATCTTTTATGATCTAGATATATAAAACCAAGTACTAGAATGCCAAAAAGACCTGCCACTATGAGATGCACTGCAGCAGCCAACAGGCCCAATCGGCCCTGATCGCCCCCCTCCCTTAACCTCCCATGGCTCTTCACCCCCCCACCCGGTCCTGCCTCGATTGGTCCTCTCCAATCCCTCTGCCCCACCAGCTTAGCCTGATCAGCCCCCATTGGGGCGGGCTGGCCAGATCCCACCCATGCACGAATTCATGCATTGGGCCTCTAGTATTTTAATATTCATTTATTAATTCTATATCTCCACAGGGTATATTTATTTAACAGCATATGGCAATTTTCCTAATATATTATTAAATGTAAACATATATAAACCTATCTATCTATAAATTTGAAAGAAACCCATTGAAATGCTACTGAGAGGTCCAATTATCCATCAGGTTATACATTAAAACACCTGTGAGAGAAACCCAACAGGGGATCTGGTAACAGAAAATAGCCTGGAGTTGGAATGCCCTGGGTCTGGTGATGAACTTAGGTTTCTCCTCTTGTGGTCTTGACCTTGTGGGTGTGGCCAGATTTGTTCATTGAAGACCCAAGTTAAGAGGGCCTACAGCCAGGGGTTCACCTTCCTTTTTTCAAAAACTCTATGGCACAAGTAAATATTTATTTAATCTTGGGCTTATGGAAGGCTTTAAAAATCAATGCTCCATAGACAAAAATCATAAAAGGGCTAATAAAGCTGTAAAATTTTAGGCATAATATTTATCAAATTATTATAGTTACTTGTTTAAGATATTTTCCTTATTATACTGTAAACTCCATAGGAACAAGTAATGTGTATGCTTTTTCTACTGTTATTTGACTGATCTCTGGTACATAGGAGGTACCCAATAAATAGTAATAATTTATAATAATAAATAAACATGAGGGAGTTAATCATGTTCTCAGTATATGTTATGATGATCAGGAATAATTTAATAAACAATAATAACAAAATCTTACTTTGGAATGTTCTCACTCTTTCTTCCTTGCATATACCAGGATTCATAGAAAAAAGTTCATAAATTTTATGGTAGATTGCAAAAACGACCACAATATTCTGCAAATTCTCCTATCAAGAGGTGAAGTACATTTCAGGATGGCTTTGTGTCTTGCTTTGGCCTATGGAATAAGTGACTTTGGGAGAATTCTAAGAGTAGGCCTCAAGAGGCATTGCAGTCTTCTCTTACTGTTCTTAGAACACTGAGACTACCACGTGTGACCAAACCCAGGCTAGGCTGCTAAACAATGAAAGACATGAGGCTCAGTTGACCCCAAATATCCTCAGTTGACAGCCAGCTAACTCCCAGAAACAGATTTCTAGCTGACCCAGAGCTATATACAGACAAATGAATAAGCCTAGCCGAAACCAGCAGGAGAACCGCCCACTTGAGAATAGCCCAAATTGCCAATCTACAGAATCATGAGCTAAATAAATGGTTGTGTTAAGCCACTAAGTTTTGGATGGTTTGTTACACAGCAATAGATAACTGGTAAAGACCTCTTCAGGGGGATATTCAGGAATAATTAGAAGGTGTTTCATTTTATACCCTGCCAATACAAAGTGAAATAACAAAGCTTATTGGGAATCATTGTGTAATGACTGTCATGATATAGGAGCAGCATTTTCAAGAAGAACCATGCTAAGCAGGCATTTCCATAACAAATAGTTGTCTAAGCGGGAGATTACCAAAGCTTGGTGGTGGTGGTGGTGGTGGTGGTGGTATGGTTGTGTGTTGGTGATAATCATTGTGAAGGTCCAGGAGTTTCTGTAATTCTTAAAGTACATGTTCCCACACCTTTGTTTTCTGGGCCTCAAATAGTCTTTGCTCATCTACTCCTCTCATCTCAGTGTCACTGGAGCTCTCATCCAAAGAAAGTTCCCATTACCTGTAGAAAATTGTTTAAACCCCCTCTATATTATTTGACCTTTACCCATTCCCTCTTGTGTCCCAACACCATCCCTTATACACTATGCCATCCAGACCAGTCCTGATGGTCTACACATATATGTTTTTTTCATACTTTTGTGTCTTCATATATGTTCCTTCTACCTAGAACCCTTCTTCTACTGGAAAAAAAACCCCAATTATCCTTCAGGGCCCAATTATACAAATTTTACCTTCTTTGGGAAGCTGTCCTCATTAGAGAACAATCAGTGGAGCTGTCTCTGAGCTTCCAGATTCGATTACAGCATCTTGTCTCATTATGAGCTAAGCTTTTCTCCTCTCCTTGTCCCCGTCTCCTCTCTTAAACTTGTCTCTTCTCCACCTGCAAGTAGAGTTACCATCTAATTCTCATTTGTAGGTCAATTTCCAGCACGTGAAGCTGGCATAGCTTAGGAATTTAAAAATATTCCTGGAATGAATGAATAAAAAACAATATTTGAACAGAGTTTTGCGGCTCATAGAGTAAATTTACATCCAGCATCTCAAATGTTCTCATTAGCCTCATTTTCTAAATGAGGAAACTGAGGCTCAACGTGGTTAAATGACTTGGCTATTTCTCAGTGAGTAAGCAAAGAAGACAGGAATCAAGGCTTTTGAATTCCAAAGCCCAGGCTGTGTAATGCCTGTATAGCTAACCATTTATTAATTCATTCCACAGATATTTAATTTGTTAATTGTAGCAACTCTCTACCAGGTATGCTCCTGCCCATCTTCCTACCTCCCCCCCTACTAGGATCATTCTTTTCTCTACTTTCCTGTTTATATCTTTCATATTCTTCCCCTGGGAAGTCTTCATTGAACCTAGGTTGGTTATGTACCTTGTCTTTATTTCCACAAACTCCTGGATTTCTTGTACCCTTGTCTTCCCTATTGGCTATGAGGAGTTTGAGGGCTCCCCATACTCAACAAACTCTTGACTGCGGTTGAGTGAGGGGGCTCTGTGAGGGGTAAAGGTTGGGATGGTCAGCAGAGAACAGATCGTGAAGGAGCTTTTTAATCAGGTGAAGAGACTTAGAGTTCATTCTTCTGGCAGTCAGGAGCCAGGGAAGGGTTTTAAGCAGATGAAATTCCATCATTAAAAAAATAGAAAAATTGGAGCTCTTACACAAAAATAAGAAAGAATACAGTCAGAGAAGCTGGGAAACAAGCACACAGGCCTGGGGAAACAAAATAGGGAATCTTCTCGCAGATAATGTTGGTGCTCTGCAAGGTCCCTTTGGGTCCCCACCCCCTCAATTTCTGTGCTTTCAACAGCCCTCAGCCTACTGGATACTGTCACTAGCCAACTTTCACAGGTAGCCAGAGTGTCTGGGAGTTGACCAATGATTGGTTGTTGAAAGGGAGAGAGTAAAAGACCAGTTTCACTCTCAAGTTGGGACAACTTAAAATCCAGAGTTCCCCTGGACTTTGGACTTTTACTTGAGATCACATCCTGTTTGGCTCCTCCCTCTTCCTATCCTGCTTTCCCCATTTTCTTATTGGTTTCTCCTGGAAGCTTTTCCTTAACAAATAACTTACATGCCAATCCCGATCTTAGCATCGCCTCTGAAAAAGCCAATCTAAAACACATACGTGGGTACAAACATTGGTATACCAATGGGAATACAAACTATGGTTATGCCTCCAAAATGTAGTTCATAAACCCATACTATCCCCTCCCCACATCCCTAGGCTTTGAACACACACAGGGGACCATGGACCTTACCTCCTAAGACTCCAGTGAAGATCATCCAATCCCATGAAGCTGAAATGAGCATCTGCCTCCTTCATCTTTGAGAGTTGTGTTGTCATCCTCTCATCTCAGAGCTCTTTTATATCAGTTCTTTCATTGCATGTACAAAACATTCTGCTATATAGGCAAGGCATGTTTCAGCCTCATTTAACAGGCGAGGAAACTGACATTCAGAGTGATTGGATGACTTGTCTGAGGCCACAACGCTTCCTTGGTTTTCTTGATTTCTTTGTCTGGTTTTCTTCACCATTTGGTTCCTCTGAGGGCTACTGGATTTACACCTTTGTGCTACAAGATTAAGATGAGCAACACAAGGGAATAAATGGATCACTGCATAGAAATCCAGTGTGTCTAACCAAACCAAAGAGACAAAGGTGTCTGGGAGTTAGCATCAGGGCTAGACAGAGCAGCTGAATGGTGGACAGAAAATAGTAGGAAGTATGGAGGTTGAAAAAGACTGTGCATTCTTTAGGACCTTGCTGGCGAGAGGAAGAACAAGAGTGTCTCCCAACACAAACACCGAATACAACACAGAGCTGGGAGCAATTGGAGAGCCACAAGGTGAAGGATAGATACCACATGCTCAAAACAATAATAGAGAAAAAGAAATTGCAATGAGCTGCTCAGGTTTTTCTGGCATCATAGGTCTAGCACCACCTTTGCTAGAAGACATTCCCTATCCCCCAGACTGGATGCCCAGTTCCTCTATTGTGGTCTTATTATTTCTTGTTATCTCATTCACAACTCTTAATAGTTGACAGAGTCATTCCAATTTACTGTCTCCCTGACTAGACTATGAAATCCATGAGTAGATACTAGGTTAAATCATTTATGAATCACATTGACATATCACAAACTGGGTCCTGATCCTGACAAGAATTTAGCCAGAGACTTGCTATAGACCTCAGTTTTAAATGGGGCCCTAATCTTGGCAATAGACTGAATCTTAATCCTGGCCACAGAGACTAAGCCCTAATTCTGATTATAACCTGAGCCTTAATCTTGGTCAAAACCTGAGCCCTGACCTTGCTCTCAGCCCCAGGAATGGCTATATATTGAGCCATAAACATGGCCCCATACCGAGTTCTGATCTTGATCACAGACTAGACCCTGGATCTATTTAATAAGCCCATCATTTCACAAGGGACTAAGTCCAGTCAATGCTTTTGGTATTTAAGCGATAATTTACATACATGTTGGTTCTCTTTATTTAACCTGTTTCAGCCTCACCCCTCTACCAGATCTTGAGCTCCCCCTCTGCCTCTGGACCAGGGCAAGTCTGCTGCACAGGCTGGCACAGGAGAGCCTCTGCAGGCTGCTGACCAGGGCCAGTTTGCTGAGTGACAAAACCCTAGTGAAAATGTGTTTATTGTGGCTAAGCAAGAAACAGGAATGTATGAGGCAGGCCATAAAGGAACATCTTGACTTGCTCTACCCTGGCCATCTCTGTTATCAAAAGACATTTGAAAAAAAAGATTTATCATGTCATATGCAACAGAATCCCAGGCAGCAGAATCTGCTTTTGCTTAACCAAAAGCCTACCAGAAGTAGAACAGTTGGGAACTTGAGGGAAAAGAAATCAGGAAGGAGAACTTTTACCTTCTCAGGCAGAAAATCAATTAAAATCAGATTGTGCTACCATAATTGTTTATATATCTGTGTTTAAGGAATTTGCCATCTTCTGAATCTAATAGATGGAGCTGTCAGAGCTTGACTGCTACAACAGTTTTTAATTTGTTTAGAAATTAGTCCAAATAATGAAGAAATGCTTTTCAATACAACACAAAGGCAATACAATTGGCACATCTCCTTTTAAACAATAACAATGACAACACAATTCTCAACATTGAATAATTATATCAGAAACAGGTTGTAAATCCCTGGTTTGGAGGAATGCCACTAAAGGGACACTAATACCTGACAAGATTTGATAATTTAGCACTTTGGGGACTGTATCATTTTTGCCCTTTAGAGTAGACATTTGAGGAGGGTGTTACGCAGTTTAACCTTACCTCCCATCCAGAGAGGAAACTCAGGCTTAGAGGAATGGAGTCATTCACCTGGGGGCATATACTGAGCCAGCAGTGCTCTCTGCACCTCCATGCTGTCTCTTCCTGAATTTGGCAAAGGCTTTGCACTGACAGGAAATAAGTAAATGGCTTTCCTTAGTAATTTTTAGGCTTTAAAATGGATACATCAGTCTAAAGTGTTAACGATGATTGGCGATATAGACAAAGTCCATACATTACAGACTCACAGCCCATTTTCACATAGAACTGTGCACCTGCCCCAGTTTTACCATCACAAACCTGCTGTGTGCCCTTGTGCATGCCACTTCTCCTCTCTGAGCCTCCATTTCCTCCTCAGCAACTGGGGGCAATAGCTACCTCACTGATTTGTGAGAAAATGAAGACTATTGTTAGCATGCTAACAAATAGTTGTCAAGTAGTTGATTAGTGGTTGTGAAGTGTTAAACATTGGTCATGACTAAGATGTTATGGCTCCTAAAACTATGTCTGGTCAGTATGTCTCAAGTTGTGCTTGCTAAGATTGCCTCCCCATCCTCAGGACGAGATGTAGCCCTAAGTTTTCAGGAGCCTAGAATGGTATTTCTCACTAGATGACTGAGCTTTGTGAGATCTGGCCATGAAATTTGGGAAAGCTTCTCAAACTCCCTACTGAGAAAGTGGTGTGTGTGTCACTTTTTGGTTCCCTGCTCCTTCCATTGGGAAATTTCACTGGATAAGGGGAATGGTCTGATGGGGCAGGCTTGACTGTTAGAGTTGAATTTTATTTTATTTTTAGATTTCAAAAAGCAGATAGCTGGGGGAAGGGTTTGCTTCAGCAATGTGCGGAGATGAAGGGAGAGGAAAGAAAGAGGCTAGAGAGGTGGGTGAGGCAGGATGAGCTGAGAAAGTAGAGTTAGTTGTTCCTCCCACAACTGAGAGGCATTGAAAAGTTTTGGGGAAAAGAGTGACATTGACTGGTTTTTGCATATATCAGCTGTTTAACTCTGGAGGTAGGTATCCTCACGCTCATTTTACCAGATTGGAAAACTAAAATTCAAAAAGCAGAAGTAACTTCCTGCACGCAGTAACATAGTTCGGAAAGGTGAGAGCCAGGAATTAAGGATTTGAGGCCGGTTCTAACTCATTCCAAAGCCCTTGCACTTTCTGGCACAACATGTTGCCTCCTAGCGCAAAATGGTGGCTACTCAAGTGGAAATTGTCAAGTTCCTGGGGGTGGGGGCCATGAGGGGCTGGGCAGAAGGGGACACCAGAGTGGCCAGCTTCTAATTTCTTCTGTTTCTCCCAACAGGAGGCTCAGAGGCCTTCAATACTAGGTATCCTGCCCTCCTTCCTTCCTCTAATCTTCTCACCCCTGCTGCTCTAAGGGCCTCCCTCCCCCTCCAGCTCCTTATCCAGCCTTTTATCATTCTGCGAGGTGTGTGAAGGCAGTCTCTCTCATTGGCTGGGTCTCAGTCCTGATGAATGATTTGCATGCACATCACACAGCTGAGAAATGGTGGAGCTGGGCTGGAATCCAGGGAGTTAGAGCTCTTTGCATTGTACAGTTCTCACCATGCCTAGCACATAGTAAGCACTCAATGAATAGTGGCTCTTTCCCCCCTCCCTGCAGGAGCCAGGGTCTATCCCACTGGAGCTTCAGAATTTTAGAGCCTGAAGGCACTTGGCCCTTCCTTTCTCTTTGGAGGTGGCTCTTGTCACCTGCCAGATTTCGCCTTTTCTGGAGGAGTAGGAGCACCAGTGTCCGGAGCTGCGGCCAGGGAGACTGTGGTCCAGAGGTCTGGGCCTGGATAGAAAGAAAGGGGCCCAGGGAGGCCCTGACTGTTTTGCATTCGGGATGAGAGCTCCTCTGGTCAATTTGCTTTCACTAATGTCAGGCCCCTGCGGCGCCTTCGTTGGTTGCGTAGCAACTGACCGAGCTGCACGGCAGAGGTGGCCATGCATAAAAGATGACACATGATGGTGGGGCGTGGGGTGACGATTTGCAAATTTAGATACAGTTGCAGCAGAAATATGAACTAGGCACTAGACAGGCATGGGGGAGGGGAGGGTGGCTCTCTTTGTCTCCTCCTACCTCACTCAGAAAGCTAGGTTCCCACTGCATTTACAAGTCTGGGGGAAAGGAGCAGAAGGGGAAAAGGGTAGCTTGACTTCAGCCCCCTAAAAGCCAGGGGCTAGGTTATAGGGGGCGCGAGAAGGGACAATAGAAGGAAACAGGTGAGCAGCAATGCCAGCAAGACAGAGGCTCTGGACATCCTGAAGACCCTTCTTAAGCAGCCTGCAGAATATTCCTTTCCCAGACCTCCCCCACCCCAGTGGTGAAAGCAGCTGGTCTGGACACTCCTCCTTTCCCAGCGGTCTCCTCTATGCCACCCCTGACAATGGCGGAGAGATGAGGTGTGCTGGACTTGGCATCCCCAGGTCTGGGTTCTAGTCCTAGTCCTGCCATTTCCTGATAGTGGGAGCTTCAGCAGATGACTTTAAATCATGTTTAATTTAATCCATCCAATACCCACTGAGCACCTGCCAGGGGCCAAGCACTGACCTAGGGCCTGGGGAAACCACTTCATAAAATACAATCCCTGCCCTTGAGGAGCTCTCAGTGTGGTGGGGGAACAGATGTTCAAATCAATAAATTATACTTTAGTGCACTGAGTGTAAAAATAGATGGACTGGGGAGGAGGGGACTCTGTTCTGAGTTTCACAGGTAACATAGGCCAGGAAGGCAAAGGAGGGGTGCTCCCAGGAAAAGGAAGCAGGGTGTGATCTCAGGAGGGTGTGACAGGAACTTGAAGGTGTTTGAGGTGGCCAGGGAGGGAAACTTTAGTGCTAGGGAGCAGATTGGAGCAGGAACTTACCCAAAATCACACAGAGTGTCAGATGTTGACCCCGAGTTTTCTGACAGCTCTGTATGCCTTTGTGTCTCCACCTAGGACCTCTGTTCTGGAATGAATTGCTGGCCATTATGATAATGGCAACAGATGTTGAGAGTTTGGCCTAGAAAGCTGGTAGTGGGGCCATAACTGCGGAATAAAATTGTCCAGGAAAAAAGATATTTTGCTAAAAATTTTGCTTAGGCCTCCTCATGTGGGATCATATATCAAACTCTGACCATGCAAGGAGGCTTTCCTCATGTGTCATCACACTTCCTCATCATAAGACCCACGCAGGAGTTCAAATCACAGCTCTGCCACTTATGTTTTTTATTGAGCATTACCCCCCCCCCCAATTGATTAGTGGGGGGAAATATAGCTTTTGGCTCTAACCAGGATAAAATTCTGGTTGTTTTATCTATGCCAGAATCTACATATTACTTCATCTTTCCCTCGGAATTTCTTCTTGAAGATTCTCAACTTCATGTCAGTCAGACTGGGCAAGGCCCATGTACTTGGAGAAGCAGAAGAGGATAATGCATTAGCAATTTACACAATATTGCCTCTGCTACACTTTTATTATCATACTAGAGGCCTGGTGCATGAAATTCGTGCACTGTGGGGGGGGGGGTGGCAGAGGCAGAGTGTCCCTCAGCCCAGCCTGCACCCTCTCCAATCTGGGACCCCTCATAATCCAGAACTACTAGCTCCTAACTACTTGCCTGCCTGGCTGCCTGATTGCCCCTAACTACTTTGCCTGCCAACCTGATTGACACCTAACTGCTCCCTCCTGCCAGCATGATTGACACCTAACTGCTCCCCTGTCAGCCCGATCACCTCCAACTGCCCTCCTTTTCAGGCCTGGTTCACCCCCAACTGCCCTCTCCTGCAGACCTGGTCTCCCCTAGCTGCCCTCTCCTGCTGGCCATATTGTGACAATGTGGGGGTGGCCATCTTGTGATGATGTGGGGGTGGCCATCTTGTGAGAACACAGGGGCGGCCATTTTGTGATGACATGGGGCACCCATCTTGTGACAACATAGGGGCAGCCATCTTGTGACACAAGAGCATGAGGGTCAATTTGCATATTACCTTTTTATTATCCTATATAATAAAAGTATAATATGCAGATTGTCTCCTCTACTGTGTGTTGTCTGGGAATTCTACCAGGGGGCAGGGCCAGTTGGGGAAGGAAGGGAGTACCTGGCCGGTGGCTGGCAGCTGCTAGGGACACTACCATTGCATGAATTTTGTGCACTGGACCTCTAGTATAAGATAATGATATAGGGCTCCCATCTCCCTCTCTAGGCTATGGTTAGATTGAAGCCATTTTACACCTCGAGGCCAAAACCGGGATGGACTCTCCAGGGTGGAACTGCTGAATGGGTCCTTGAGGACACCTGGCCACACTTGCAGAGGCACTGGTCACAGACGCCCTGGGCAGATGGCCCCTCATCTCGGCACAGGCCCCATCTGCATCCAGCAGTGCCGCTCCCTGTGCCAAGGTAACCCACGACCTCCTCAGATCCAGTCATCTGATCTCCAAGGGGAGCCTGGACTAGTCCTTAGTGACTTCTTTCAAGAATAGTTAACAGAAAAAAAGCATCAGCTCCAAGGGTTTGTACTATATTTCTTCACTAAGCAAATAAACAAAGAAACCTCACTTCCTTCTCTCCTCCTGAAAACTCTTCTCTGGATTGGCATCCAACTGTCACATACCAGCAGTTGAATCCAGACTCGCAGTCTGATGGAACACATCAGAGGGCCCTGGAAGAACAGCCTGATGGGGGCCACCCACAGATGCCACCTATGGTGTGGATCCAATCTGCAATTGCCAAGAACATCACGTCTGACCAGTTCCCTGTGCCATGTGTCTGCAGCTCCAGCCTGGACAATGGTGGGAGGAGTGCCAGGCCACTCTGACTCACCAAAGCACAGGTGGTTTTAGGTGATATGTAAGGTGGTTTGCGGTGACCTTTAGCAAGTTACTGATCCTCTCTGTGCCTCAGAGAATAATGCTATACCATATAGGGATATAATACAAATTAAATAAAATGAATGAGTTAATTTTTAAAAAAGCTTTTAGAACAACCTCTGACACCCAGTCCATGCTAAATGTTTGTCAAATAAATTAACTGCAAAGGGTATAGCATTGAATAGCACTGACTCAGGCAGGGAGAATGTAGATTCCATCCCACTCCTCTTTCAATCTGTCTGATTGCAGTGAGAGGTGCACACACCTTGGCTTGGCACTGGTCTGTAGCATCCCTGTAACACTTGCTTTTTGCCAAAGAGGGGCAGGTTTCAGACTCAGAACCTCTGGCAGGCCAGGGCCTCTCTAGAATTTAATGATTTTGTTTGGTTGTCAATGTAATTAACTTTACATTTACTTTCTTTTCTTGGTAATGAATATTGGTTTTTCATTTATGAGAGTGATATAAAAATTGTGACTTTTGTACATGGCAAAAATAGTGATACTAGAAAGTAAATTCTGCAAGTTAGGGGAACATAATAATGAAAAGTCTAACTATGATTCTCTCTTTATATGTAACATTATCTTATATAATAAAGAGGTAACATGCAAATTGACCCTCACACCCTCACACCAGATGGCCACCCCTATGTGGTCAAATATGGCTGCCACAAGATGGCTGACAGGGGAGGGTATTTGTGGGCAATCAGGCCAGCAGGGAAGGGCAGTTAGGACAACCAGGCCAGCAGGGGAGGGCAGTTGGGGGCAACCAGGTCTACAGGGGAGGGAGGGCAGTTGGGGGTGACCAGGCTGGCAGGGGAGTGTAGTTGGGGACAATTGGGCCAGCAGGGGAGCAGTTAGGCATTGATAAGGCTGGCAGGGGAGTGGTTAGGGGATGATTAGGCTGGCAGGCAGGCGAGTGGTTGGGAGCCAGCAGTCCTGGATTATGAGAGGGATGTCCGACTACTGGTTTAGGCCCAATCTCATAGGGATCGGGCCTAAACTGTCAGTCGGGCATTCTCCAAGGGGTCCCAGAATGGAGAGAGTGCAGGCTGGGCTGAGAGACACCCTGCCCCCGCCCCCCCTACAGTGCACGAACTGGGCCTCTAGTATTATAATATATAATTCCTAAAGAGACGCAGGGTTAGGGCATTAACTCTCAGATCTGCTTGGAGGAGTGGCTTTGCCTGTGTCTCACATAGGCCCAGCCTGACAGAAGCCACCCTACTGTAGTGTATTGGCCCATTCTCCAGACACGTCCCAGGATGGTGTTGCTTAAGGCTCTGCCACAGCAGGTCTCTCTCCTCACTTCTCTCTCCCTCTGTTGATCTTGCCTGGCAGAGTGGCTATAAATTACCACATTAATTTCCAAATCAAACCAAGTTCCATAGTAATGGAATGGCTTCCATCCAGACCTGAAAAGACTCATTAGGAAGTTGATTTGCTAAGCACCCTCAACTGTTCCTTCCAAAGAGCAGCTGCATTTACCCAATTCTGATAGCTTTCCAGTGACTAGGGCTCCAAGTAGCTGTGAGCCTGACACCGGGCTGCCAGAGTGAGTCCTTGAGGCAGTGGAGTGGGAAAGTTGGGGGTTATTCGGGGACAGTGGAGTGGTAGCCTTGGTGGACATTAATGATTTTAGTACATCAGTGAAGGGGATGCTGATCTGCCTGCCCCCTTTGAGCCCTCCTGGCTGTCCCCAAGTTCTGTTTGGGTGGACTTGCTAATCTCGCTGGGACAGGTGCCTAGGGAATGCTTTAGGATAGACAAGTCCCAGGAGACTGGGATTGTGATTTTAGGATGAAAGTGGGGACACAGGACATCCCAATCTCTTTATGTCAGAGGAGGGACTGAGTAGCCAGGGCACATATTTAATGATTAAAAAAGGCTAGCAAAATATTTTTTAAGGTTCAAGTCAATTTTGATGTAAATTGTCCCAAATAGACTGTTGCTTGGAGGACTCCATATTCTTATCTATAAAATAATACCTTTTCACCAGGTTGCTACAGAGCCTGAATGGGACCATGTATGTGGAGCACTTAGTACAGCACCTGGCATGAAATTACTTCTCTCTCTATCCATGATGACGACAATGATGCTAATGATGATGATGATGATGATGATGATGATGATGATTGACATCCACAAAACTGACAACAGCACCACTATCTACTTATCCATTTATCCTTTTCCCTCAGCTCTCCCTTTGTCAGCAAGTGAGCAGATCTAAAAGATGCCTCTCCCAAAGCATCTTGGCATCCCACCACCTGCTCTCCTTCCCCTCTGAGGCTGTGGTCACCTTTCATTTGGATGCTGGGAACAGCTTCCCAACCAAAGTCTCCACCCCAGTCAAAACTGAGAAAAGCAAATGAAGCAATTCCTGCTCCCTCCCGCCCTCCCTCCCTCCTTTTCTCCTTCCTCCCTCCCTCCCTCCCTCCTCCCTCTCCTCTGAGCAGTAGTGGTTTGGGTTAGTCTCTGGAGAGGTTAAAGTTCTAGAGATACAGAGTCTGACCGGGGTTCACTACTCACCAGTGGTGTGACTTTGGGCAAAGGATTTTACTCCTCTGAGCCTATGTAAACCATGTAATGCTTCTTACTTTGTGAAGTACTGTGAAATTCAATGACATTATGCTTGTGAGTTGATCAGCCCAGAGCATGGCTCAGAGCAAATGCCTGGTAAATGCTTGCTTCTCTGTTCATTTCCTGGGCTGGGCCTTGTGGTAGGCCCTGGGGGGATACCTGCTGCTCTGACCCGCATTCCCTTTGCTTGATGTTAACCCAGAGCTGGGCAAGACACAGGCCTTGCCCTCCAGGTGCTCACTCTTAGGTGGAGGAGATGGACATCTGCAGGAACAACCATATTCAAGGTACCAGTGGTGGCCGTAGGGGTCATTTCAGGAAGGCTTCCTAGAGAAGGCCACATGAAGAGAAGGGCAGGGTTCACCATGTGGCATTGTGGGATGAGCATTGCACACATGAGCAGAGACTCTTAAACCAAACACACCCTCATGCCAAGGCCCCCCGGCCCCAGGTTCCTGCAGGAATCTGAAGAGAGTGCAGGCAGAGGTCAGCTGGTTCAGCCAATATATCTGTGAGGTCTTCTTGGTGGTGGGGGCAGAGTGACTTTAGAGATTGTATTTTTTAAACACTGGAGAGAATATTTTGAAGAGACATTGTATTGATCGCTTTCACATTCTTTGTGATTTAAGTGTGAGAAGGCAATAGTAACAATAGCTGAAGATCTACTTTGTAGCCAAGATCCACCTAAGTGCTTTTCGTGTATTATCTTACTTGATCCTCAGACAATCCCAGGGGGTTTACAGATATATGACTGTTTAACCTTTTAACCGGTGCAACGAAGGCTCAGAGGTTACACCGTTCAGGATCACACAGCCAGAACACGGTGTCTGCCTGACTCCAGGGTCTCAGTTCTCCACTGCCATTCAAAGCCTCCTGGCACCAGGAAGTTCAGTCGGTAGATGGGAAAACCAAGGTGCAGGAGGTGGCAATAATTTGGAATGAAGCTGTAGGGCCATTGTGTCACGTGGACTGGCTGTGGGGAGAAGTGAGGGAATGGCAGGTGGGGAGGAACACCAGTAACAGAACTAAGGTGCTGCCCCTCTCGACAGAGCTCCCCTCTGAAGGCGCTGGGTTTGGGACCAGCAATTCTCTGTCTGTGCTGAAACAGCATCAGGCCAGTGTGCAGGCTCTGCCAGCAAAGTCTTCCTAATGGCATTCGTGTTTGCATTACACATTCGTGGCCTGCGGTGGGGAGAGTGTCCTCCTTTTAATTTGGCAGAAATTAGTAAATCTGAACAGAGAAACATCACACATCAGGGTGAACATGGTATCGTCACCCCCTTTAATTTGCTAGACAATACAGCCCAATTGCAGCTCCCACAGTCGACGAGGAAAAATAAACACATGTATATTAATGACTTTAAATGATTCTGTTTATCCAAGCATGTCTCTTTCTTTTTGTTCAGCATATCAGCAGATCAATAATTGGTCCCCATACATTTTAATAACTGGAGTTTTCACGTATGATTGTTTTTCATAATTTAGCATTGAGGTTTGGGGTTTGACAAGTTCAGGAACCTGTCCAGTTTGAAAAGAGAAAGGAAGTCCAGGATGGGTCCTTCTTGGGCGGTGGTGTCCCAAACCCAAAACTGCAGTGGAGGTGTGACCTGAGGGGCTCACCGAAATCTGGGGAATCTCACAGCCTGGTTGTGTTTGGGTGGTTGTGTGTGTGTTGGAGTGGGGGGTGAGGATTGGACTCTTCATTAGTCATGATATTTTTGTACTGTAATTAGCAATAAGCCCAGCTCAGAAAGCGGACCCGTTGGGGGAGAGGAGGAGCAGTTCCACATGCAGAAGCCAGCACCGTGTCTTCTAGAAGTATCTTGTCCTCACACACTTCTAACTTCAGGCTCCTATCTCCTTCAGGCAGGGCACAGTTACCATGGTGGTGGGAGGGATCTGATATCCACTGACTCCTATTACGCCAGGCCCTTTCTGAATGGCCATCAAACCCATGACAAACTTACCCAGCAGATGTTATTCCCCCACCTTACCAAAGAGGGCACTGAGTTCACAGAGGGTTCCCAGGTCACTCTGGGTTACACAGCTGAACCGCAGCCTGCCTGATCCTTACTGTCTTCCCATTCCTGTCCTCAAATGTTGCTCCTTTTCACTCTTCCGTGTTGACCCTGTACATTAGTATGTTCTTACAAGAAACCCTCCCTTAGCTTCTCAAGTGTCCTCTGTGGCCTCCACACCACAGTGCTCCTCTCCGTCATCTCTGGTCTCTGCTGTGGGTGTGTACAGCAATGCCCCATACATGCAGCTGTGGGTTGCAGACATCTGTCCACACACTGTCTTCCTATTGGAATGGACTCCAAGGGTAAGGACTATACTTTATTTACCCTTGTGTTTCTGGGCATGGCAAGTAAATACATGTGGGAGAAAGGAAGAAAGGTAGGGAAAGAAGAATGAATCATCTATACTAATAAAAGGGTAATAAGCTAATTAGACCAGGAGACCTTCTGGGAGACTTTCCTTCTGGACAAAGCCATGGTGGTGGGTCCAAGGTAGAGGCTGTTAGGGGAGAACAGGCCAAGAGGGGAGGGTAGTTGGGGGTGATCAGGCCAGCAAAGGGGGACAGATGGGGGCGATCAAGCAGGCAAGCAGGTGAGTGGTTAGGAGCCAGTGGACCTGGATTGGAGAGGGTGCAGGCCAGGCTGAGGTCTACCCTCCCCACCTCCCACACAAATTTCATGCACTGAGCCACTAGTACTAAGATAAATTGAACAGATTCTAAAGTTTCAGTCTTAATGTGCCATATTCAGGCTGCATGGAGAAGCCTCACTTATCTTTTTCCATCTTCTTTACATTTTTTATAAATGCAAAGGTTTATTTATTATTATTTTTAAACATATTTTTTTATTGTCTTTAGAGAGGATGGGAGAGGGAGAGAGAGATAGAAACATCAATGATGAGAGAGAATCATTGATTGGCTGCCTCCTGTACACAACCTAGGCATGTGTTCTGACTGGAATCAAACGGTGATCTCCTAGTTCATAGGTTGACACAACCACAGAGCAACACGAGCTGGACAGGTTTATTTATTATTAAAGGCATGTTATTATTTTTAAATGAACTAAGTACTCTGAATTAAGGCAGAGAACACTATGAAATGATTTTTGCTTTCCCACACCTTATAATGGAATTTGAGAGACACACATACAGGATGTGCTAAATGCCTAAATAAGAGAGCTTATGATTCAGAAGGGGTGGGGCAGAAATGCACAGTTATTAAGTGTCTGAAATAGGCCAGGAGCTGAGCTACATACATGATCTCACTCAATCCTCACACTTATACGGTGGGCAAGACAGCCCCCATTTTATAAGCAAGGGTGGTGGGAACTAAGTGATTAACAGAACTAGCTGGGTAGGAAAGGTCAAATTTCCAAAGCTTGTTGGTCAAGTTCCCAAATGAAAAGAATAGTCAATACAAAGTATATGGGTTTCTAGAGGGAGTGGAGGCAGGGAGGAGATATTGTTGGCTTTGCATCTCCAAGTTAGCTTGGCTGAAGTCCCAAGTCTCTCTGGCATCACTCAAGCCCCGGACCATCCCGGTGTTGACAGATGGCTTTGGGCCTCAGCCTTAGTAGTGGGTGGGTTCTGAAATTAGGCTCACAGACTGATCCTAGCATGTTGGATACCTGCTGCTCTGACCGCATCCCCTTTTCTTGATGTTCACTCAGTTGATGTTTCCTTCAGTTTCCCTGATGGAGCTCTAGTGTCCAGCAAAGACCTCAGCCCTGCCCTCAACCTATTTGAATGACATCTTGATCCTATGATTGGCTATTTCTTCTGATGGAAAAAAGTAGGAAGAAAAATACTGTGTTAGCCAGTGTCTCCAAGCAGAGACATGTTACAGAGCTATTGGATAGGCTGGAGAGCAAAAGGGAGAAGAAAGAAGGTGTTCCACAGAAATCAGTTCCTGAAAGGAAGCCATTATTGCTCCTCAGTCTAGAGAAGTAAAAGGGGAAGTAGAGGCTGTACCCCGAGAGACATTTTTGGAACCGATGTGAGTGAGTTCCTACAATTCAAGAGTCCACACTCTCACAGGTGACTGGAGCCTGAAATGGCTTCACTTTTCTTCCTGCCTTCTTATGGCCCAATATGCCTTCCCACAGCAAAACCAGATTGGAACCAGGTGGCATAGGAGTCTGAACAATGTAGTTCTCAGTTTCTAGCCCTAGTGTTGTCAGAAGAGTATAGGACAGTAGGCGTAGGGCTGAAGACCAATGACAACAGGATGGAAAGAGCAAGGCTTGGGAATCAGTACCTTTGAGTTCGAATCCTGGCTCTGCATGAATAAATCCTTGGGCAATTACTCAACTTCCTTTGACTTAGTTATCTCATCTGTAAAGTGGGAATAATAATAAGAATATTTTCCCATTGCAGTGTTTTGAGGCTTAAATAAGATTATACAAATAAAAGCGCTTTACACAGACAGCTTATCCTCACAGCCAACTGGCCTGGAGGTCAAACCCTCCTAGTGCTACCAACAATAATCTAGGCTTATCTACAACAAGACTGTGCAACCCATAAAAGGCTGCACCAAGAGTATCCACCTCAGGTAACTGGGGAGGCTGAGCCACTGTCCCCTAGAGGACATCTACCACACAAAGCTAATTGACCAACTCAGGAAGCAGCCAAAATGCAGAGACATAGAAAGAAATCACATTTGAAAGAAATGGAGGGAAAGAAAACACGACTGGACATAGAGTTCAAAACCATGGTTATAAGGTTTTTCAAGAGGCTACAAGAAAAGGCCAATGAACTTAATGAGATCTTTGAGGATATGAATGAGACCTTTGAGGATATGAATGAGACCCTCGAGGATATGAAAAAAGGACCAACTAGAAATTAAGCATACACTGACTGAAATAAAAAATATTATACAAAGACCTAAAAGCAGTCTAGAGGACCGCAAGAATCAAGTCAAAGATTTGAAATACAAAGAAGCAAAATCCACTCAGCCAGAAAAGCAAGAGGCAAAAAGAATCCAAAAAATTGAAGATAGTGTAAGGGGCCTCTGGGACAACCTCAAGCATACCAACATCCGAATTATAGGGGTGCCAGAAAAAGAGAGAGAGCAAGACAATGAAAACCTATTTGAAGAAATAGTGACTGAAAACTTCCCCCACCTGGTGAAAGAAATTGACTTAAAAGTCCAAGAAGTACACAGAACCCCAAACTATAGGAATCTAAAGAGGACCACATCAAGACACATCATAATTAAAATGCCAAGAGCAAAAGACAAAGAGAGAATATTAAAGGCAGCAAGAGAAAAACAGTTAGTAACCTATAAGGGAGCACCCATACGATTGTCAGCAGATTTCTCAACAAAAACTATGCAGGCCAGACAGGAGTGGCAAGAAATATTCAAAGTGATGAACAGCAAGAATCTACAACCAAGATTACTCTATCCAGCAAAGCTATCATTCAGAATTGAAGGTCAGATAAAGTGCTTTGCAGATAAGAAAAAGCTAAAGGAGTTCATCACTGCCAAACCAGTATTATATGAAATGCTGAAAGGCATTCTTTAAAAAGAGGAAGAAGAAAAAGGTAAAAATAAAAATTATGAACAACAAATACACATCTATCAACAAATGAATCTAACAATCAAGTGAATTAAAAATCTGATGAACAGGATAAACTGGTAAATATAACAGAATCATGGGCATAAAGAAGGAATGGACTGACAATTCTTGGGGAGAAAAGGGGTGTGGGAAGTGCAGTAAGAGAATGGACAAAAATCATACACCTATGGAAGAGGACAGTGGCGGAGGAGGTAAGGACAGAGGGTGGGATGGGTACCGGGTGGAGGGGAGCTATAGGGGGAAAAAAAGGGGAACATTGTAATTAATAAACTGAACAATAAAGATTAAATTTTTTAAAAAAGCACTTTACACAGTTCCTGTTCATAGTAAGTACTCTCTATAAATGTTAGCTGTTGCTGGCCGTGGTATATTTCAGTTCAATCCCTCTTCATATACACACAGTCCTATGTTTCCTGACCTGTTTATCTCTGTTTGCTAACCATTATAAATCAGTGCCCAGGTTCACCACTCATGGGGCTTTTAAAAACAAGCCAAATCTTCAGAAGATATTGTACATTTGCAGAGATCTTCCCATCTACATTGCATAGAAGTGGGATCCTTCCCAAAGTTGTGCTTTTCCTCATTCTTTTCACCTAAGTGTCCTTGGTGATGCCAAGAAAATCATCAGGAGTTGAGCAGGAGTAGGAAGTGCTTACTATGTGCCCAGATCTATGATCTCCTTGACCCCTCTGACATCCATTAAGAGATTATTGACTCCATTTCATACAGGAGGAGCCTGTGTTCCAGGGACTGTAGATTCAGGTGACCCATCTTCTGCTTGTCACCTACTCCTGTCTCCAACACCCCAGCCTAGAAGTTGGAGGGCTGCAGTGCTTGGGTGGTGCTCAGCTCCTTCCAGCAAGTGTTTCCTGGGCGCCCACGGGTGGTGGGCACTCAGCCAGGCAGTCACTGCCAAGCCCATCCAATCTGGAGTCAACGCACAAGACTCACGCAGCTAGGAGGGGGTTGGCAGCAGGAAGAAGACGGTGTGAGAAAAGAACATCTCCTGCTCCCCTGGCCCACGCACGAGCCTCCCCTGGAGGAGTTGGATCCAGCCACTTTATTCTGCTTTCTGGCTCCTAAAATGCAATATTGGGCTGGTTCCAATTCAATCCCATTTCCTATGGGTTTATTGAGCATCTGCACAGATGGGTCAGGCCCAGCGTCTTCCCTGGAGGAGCTCAGAATCTGGGCGGCAGATATGTGTGACAACATCGCGTGGTCAGGGAGGCATAGGGTTTATGGGAAAGGGGAATCAATTCTGGCTGGGGAGGCAGGGACAGCATCTCAGAAAGAGTGACTACTGAGCTGACACTGAAGGAAGCAGAGGAGCTGATTTGATGAAGCGGTAGGGGATGGTGGCCCAAGTAGAAGGCAAAAGGCGTCTGGGGAACTGAGAAAGGCTCACGTGGTTGACACATGGAGGGCAAAGGCAATTGAGGCAGATGCTGAGACTGTGACAGGTACAAAAGGGCTGAATAATGAAGGGCCTTGTGACTTTTGTCTGAGAACTTGGACTTCATTCTGGGGACAATGGAAGCCACTTATAGGTGAAAGTGACATGGCCAGATGCATGGTTCAGAAAGAGCATTCTGGGGCCAGAGTGGCATGAGGGATGACCCAACAGAAAACAGGGAGGCCCCTGAGGAGGAGGAGGTTGTTGCTGTGTTTGGAAGAAATCGTGGTGGCCTGGATTGAGGCAGTGCACAAGCAATGGAGAGAGAAGCACATTGGTTCAGGAGATACTGGTACTTAGGAAGTAGAAGCAACCAATATAGTAGAAGTAACTATATCAGTGAACACAGAACCCCCTTCACATTCCAAGAACCAGTGTAACTAACTACTTGATATATAACTCATTTAGTTCTCACAATAACCCAAATAAATAAGCCCAAAGGAGTATATTTCATATTCAAGGTTACATATCTGGTAAATGGTGAAGGAAGGATTTGAACTTAGGAAGTCTGGATCCAAAATCTATGTTCTCAAACCCACACTATACTGCCTCTTGAGATCACAAGGCTTGGTGAGAAGCTGAGGATAGAGAGGAGCCCATCGTGACTCCCATTTTCCATACAAGTTCACACTAACCTGTGCCTTTAAACAGAACAAGGCAAAGTTGGCGGGCGATGGAGACGGAAGCAGAGTTGGACTCTTCTGTGGCTCATGGCCACCTAGGTAAAGATCCAATTTCCTTCTGGACACAGCTTTTTGTCCTTATTTTTTGCTATAGACTGAATGTTTGTTTTTACCACAATTCATATTTTGAAAACTACTCCCCAATGTGATGGTATTAGGGAGCGGGACCTGTGGGAGGTGATCAGGTCATGAAGGCAGAGCCCTCACGAATGGGATTGATGCCTTTTGAAAAGAAACTCCAGAGTGTTCCCTTGTGTCTTCCACTATGTGAAGACACAGAGAGAAGATAGCTCTTTATGAACCAGGAAGTTCAGCCTCCAGAACTGTGGGAAATACGTTTCTGTTGTGTTTTGTTTAACTCGCCCAGTCTATGGTATTTTGTTACAGCAACCCAAACAGACTCAGATACCTTTCCTGGCATTCTGTGGGATGCCTTGACATTGCTCAGGACCACCAGCTTCTGACAACCTGGGAGAGTTGCAAACCTTTCCTCCCCGAGGAGTTCTGAGGATACAGAGATGCTTCGGACTCAGCCCCTGTCGTTAGCAGTCTTGCTGGTTGCATCCCTGTGTCCTCTCTTCGTTCCTCCATTTAACTCCATGCATTAGTATGTCCCCTGAACCATCTGTGGGGAAGGACCTTTTCCAATTTTACCAGTACTTTGGTAAAATACAATGAAAACGTCTCAGTGATTGCTGTAAAGGTTTCTAAGTCCTGGCTCTCACCTTTCCCTCTTTGTACTTCTCTCATTGTGTCCTGTTATAGTTCACGGATCAGCTTCAGCTCACAGATTACACATTGTTGAGCACTGCTCCAGTCCAGTTCCACTACCACAACTCTGGACTAAGTCACTCTCATCACTTCTGCAGTTGTCATCCATTCTGGCCCTCTCCAACCCATCTCCACCTAGTAGCTGGAAGGATTATTCAAGCCCATAAATCTGACCAGGTCATGCCCTTGCTTAAACTTTCTGAGAGTCTCCACTGTCTTCAGAATGGTTCATGATAAGCCCATTCATACTTCTTGCTTCCTAAATTTTCACTTTCCTCCTTATACACAAATACCAGGCTTCAAGTCATACCAAACTACAGCAGTTTTTAAAAAGGAATGCATACTCGCATGCCTCAGAGCCTTTACACATGCTGTTCTCTTTAAGTGGTCTGTTTTTTAATTAAAAATTCATTCTTTGCACCACCACTGATGGAACACCCACTGTAAGTTAAACATTATGTTACACCCTGGGACTGCAAAGGTGGAGATGCAGTCCTCATCCTTTAGAACACATGATAGTGGGAGGGGAGACAGGTAGATGGACAATGACTGCACAGTAGGGTCAGGCAGTGTAAAAGAACAGCACACGGCAGTGGGAGCCAAGAGGAGGGTCTTATAACCCAGTCTGGGGCCAGGAAAGACTGCCTGGAGTAGATAACACTTTGACAGGTCACCAAGGAATCATTCAGAGTCAGCAGAGGTGGGAGTGAAGAGAGGTGATGTGTACTGAGGAACAGCCTATGCAAAGGCTCAGAGGTGCCAGATATGGTCATGGACAAAGACTGGCAAAAGAAGTTTTTCTCATTGCCCAGCTGTGCTAGGTCCTAGGGACAGAGCCATGGTGCCAAATATCCCATATATGAATACACACCTACAGACCTAAATATATACAGATGTAAAAACATATACAGAGAACGTCAAAAATAGTATGCTAAGTGAAAGGAGCCAGACACAAAAAGTCACACATTGTGTGAACCCATTTATATGAAATATCTAGAATACGCAAATCCATAGAGACAGAAAGCAGTATAGTGGTTGTGGGGGGTAAGAGGGGCAGAGTAATTTGTGGCTTGACTGCCTAATGGGCACAAGGTTTCCTTTTGGGGGTGATGAACTAGATGGAGGTGATGGTTTGCACCACATTGTGAACATACTAAGTGCCAGTGAACTGTACACTTAAAATGGTTAATTTTGGGTTATGTAAATTTTATCTCAATTTAAAAAATATACAGAAACCCATAGACATGCTCGCTCAATAAATATTTGCTGGATGCCTCTTGTGTGCCACGCACTGTACAAAGCACTAGAGATTCAGGGATAGTTTCTCCTCCGAAGGTTCTGCACATAAAAACAGCATCACACAAATATGAACCCATACAGACAGAAACACGTGCCTCATAAAGACATGCAGATACTTCACTTAACATTCATTTGACAAATATTTACTGAGTATTTACCATTAGTTGGACAATAGGCCAGATGATGGGCCTCTAGTGGGGAACAAATAGACACAATCACTGTCTTCATGGCTGAAGGACACACACTCACCTGCAGAGGCACACCCAGACTGAAGTACACAAATACACACACACACACACCTACACAAGGACATAGCCACAGTCCACCAGCCAGTATGTGTCTGGTGAGAGAAATGAGTACTAACACACAGACAAGCAAGCATAGCCTCCCTGATAAGCACACATCCCTCATGCTATCAATGCAAGTCCCATTAAAAGTCAGATTATGAAAAACTGGCTGGGGATTCAGAGCTTTCCCAGGAGAGGGGAATCAACGGCCCTCAGTAGCAGGTCCTAGAGCATAGAGAACAAAAAATCCCCAAGTCTCACTTAAGTGATTTTTGGCAGAAATCAAATTAACAGCGAGACTATGAACTGCTGACAAGGTGCTCCATCATGCTCTGTGGTGTGAACGTGTTTCTTCTACATGTTGTTTTCATTAGCACTTCATTTGATAATGATAAATGACATTTTCATTTGAAAGGAAAATATTAAAAAGTTTTCATTTGCAAGAGCAAGTTAGAATAAATGATATTATTATGTCCTGTCACTTGTTCAGCTCAGAGAAAAATAATAATAATGATAATAAAAAACCCCAACAGCATTTTATTTCTCCAGTGGGCCATTTGCTTGCCATCAAATCTGTCCTTGGTGCAACACCTGCAGAAAGGTGATCATTTAGAAGGGTGGAGGAGAAATGCTAGTTACATCAAAGGCTATCAGGACAGGGTGACCTTGAGAAGTCCTGGGTCCCTTGCAGACTCGGGGAGGGGGAGGGGGGGATTGCTCACTGGCTGAGGATCTGTGGGGCCTGTAATGCACATTCTTGTCTTTGAGTCAGGTTTCAACTTTCTCTTCACCAGTTTGTAGAAGCCTGGCCCCTTCTGAATTTACTTCAAGTCATTATGGTGCAAGACCAAATAAATCCCTACCTAGCTTACAACCCAGGAAGGTCCTCCCTCCCCCATCAACTGCAGGACAGCCCCTTCCCCTGGCATCCACGACCCTTAGCCATGTTGACCCCACCCCCAACTTCAATAACTGCATTTCCCTACTCATGCTATGCTCCAGTTACACTGAACTCCATACCATTCCTTACATATGCTTTTTTTCCTACCCACATGCCACACACAGCCCCTGGACAGCAACTTGGGTGAGCTCCTACTCATTCCAAAAGCCAGCTCCAGCATCTCCTTATGAAACCTTGTTGGAATTCTCTTCCAGGACGGGGTTTCACTCACTGGTTCCCAAGTCTTATTTTTACATACCTCATCATGAGTGTGAAGGCATGAAATGGCCCGGTGCAGAAGAAAGGCTGCTGCATTTCTGTCGGATAGTGCAGATGGTGTGAGAAGATGTGGTGAAAGGGAGCTGTGGACTAGAGCTGAGCTCAGCCTGTAGAGGGCTTGATTTCTTCAAAGTCTCTATGGTTTTGTCCATCTCCAGCTAATGTGTGCTTCCTTCTCTTGCTCCCACAACATTCTGGGCTTCTACATTCTATGACCCATCACTCCTTAATATCCACAGTTGTCTGGGTCCCTGTTTCTGCCCCTTTCTCACCCCTAAATCAGCAGCTTCTTTAGCAGAGGTCTGCTATGTGTTTTCCTGGTGCTCCCTGAGCCCAGCTCAGAGTCTGCTCAAAGTGAGCATTTCATAGATAATTGAGTGAGTGGATGATGGTATGATGGCCTAAGAGGGAATGTCACCTGACCTTAAATAGAAGTTGTGAAAGTTGAAGCCTGGGGATAATTGTTGTTGTTTGGATAACTTTGTTCATACTATTTCTTCATATCAATAATATAACCTTTATTTTCTCCAGAGGTGAACCAGAGTCGAATAAGCTTGTGTGAAAATCCAGCACATCTCAGCAAAGGTCGATGGCATTAGCATGCATTGGGAGATTTCCAATGTCTGGCATTAGCCTGGACAATTGATAAATTTACCTCCTGTCTCCTTTGCAGCAGAGGGAGCCTGGTGTGCTGGAAGAGGGCTGAGAGTTTGCTGCCTCCTGAAAGAATGAGAGCTGCTCAAGGTTAGTGACCATGGTAATAATTCAGGACTTTGTGTCTGTATTTGGTCTTTCTTTCTAATCACTTGACCATCTACCATCTCATTTCATGCCCACAGGAGAAAAATTTAACTAACACGAGAAGAGCTTCCACTAAATGCCAAACACACTATTGGGTACTATTGGCAGGAAAGGTATGACTATTCCCATTGTATAGATGAAGAGATTGAAATCCAGAAATAGGAAGAATCCTGCCCAAGGTCACACAGCTGAGTAATGAGTCCAAGTCTGTCCTGCTTTTACCTAGGTTAAAGGTCTCTCTCTCCCAAAGCATCCATAGGTATTCAGCTCTGGAATAGGTGAATAAGAGAAAGGACTGGATGAGCTATGCAAATTGGGGGAGTTTGTATTCTGGATGACACTGAAGGTCTCCATTGCCAGGCCCTACTTCTGTTTTCTGCCTTCTTCCTGCTCATCCCACTTCTCAGCCATCCTATCTAATAAAAGAGGAATATGCAAATTGATTATATCTCTGATCAAGCCACGCCCATAGCCATGCCCATCAGCCAACCAGGAGCAAATTATGCAAATAAACTACAACCAAGATGGCTGCAGCCACTGAGAGCAGGAGGAAGGCTTGGGGCAGGAGAAAGCCAAGCTTTCCACCTTCCCTTGCCAGCTTAAGCCTCCACTCAATGCTACAAAGTTTCAATTATAGAAGATATATCCCAACAGAAATGGCAGCAGCCATGGAGCTGAAGAGAGTGGAGGCTAGGGTTACCTGGGCAATGGAGGAAGCCAAGCTTCTGTAGCCCTAGCGCCTAGGCCTTCACTCTAGGCTACAAAGTTTCAATTATAGAATTAAAATAAACCCAAACAGAAATGGCTGTCGCCATGGAGCGAGCAGAAGGCTTGGCTCTGCTCCAGGCTACAAAGTTTTAATTGTAGAACATAAATTAATTCCAGATCCCAGGGCCTCCACTTGGGTCGCTGGGGGTGGGGGGCCCACGTGGCTAGCCTGCAAACCACCATAGGCCCCTTGCCCAGGCCACCCTATACCCCAAGGGGACCCCCATCCTGATCTGGGACATCCTTCCAGGCAAACCAGCTGGCCCCCACCCATGCACCAGGCCTCTATCCTATCTAATAAAAGAGTAATACACAGATTGACCATCACTCCAACACACAAGGGTGCTGACCCCATGTGGTCAAAGATACTGTCCCCATGTGGACACAAGATGGCCACCACAAAATGGTCATCAGGTGAGGGACATTGGGAGGTTCCAGGCCTACAAGGGAGAGCAGTTGTGGGCCATTAGGCCAGCAGGGGAGGGCAGTTGGAAGGGACTAGGCCTGCAAGGGAGGGCAGTTGGGGATGATCAAGCCTGCAGGGGAAGGGAGTTAGGGGTGACCAGGCCGGCAGAGAAGGGAATTGGGGGCACACAGGCTGGCAACGGAGCAGTTAGATATCAATTAGGCCAGCAGGGTAGTAGTTAGGGGGTGCTCAGGCTGGCAGGCAGAAGCGGTTAGGGGCAATCAGGGAGACAGGGAGGCAAGCAGTTTGGAGCCAGCAGTCCTGAATTGTGAGAAGGATGTCCAACTGTCAGTTTAGGCCTGATCCTACTGAGATCGGACCTAAACAGGCAGTCAGACATCCCTTGAGGGGTCCCAGATTGGAGAGGGTGTAGGTTGGGCTGAGGGATACCCCCTGCCTCCTGTGCACGGGGACTCTAGTTCACATATAAGCATTCTCTAACCAGACCCTGCCCTGCCACTTTGTCCACTTAATGTCTTTGCTTAAAACACTCTTTCTGTCTACTGACAAGCCATTTTATAATCTCCACCTGTTAAAATTCCTGGAATACTTTAGGATCCAGCTCATATCCCACTTCCTCGAAGAAATCTGCCAGCTATGCATGGTTGTTATCTATGAGCCCTGTGGGGAGATGGGTTTTTATAATTCATTCTTAGATTATACCTGACACATAGTAGGTACTCAGTAAATGAATTTGTAATTGTAGCATGTTCATCATTACTAACATTGTAATATTTGTCTCAACTGGTTCTTCCCAACCAACTTTGAGTAACCTTCTCCCTTGAGAATATGGGTGTCCCATATCCTCCGACAACAAATGCACAAAGACAGAAATTACATCTTATGTAGGGGTTGGAGTCTAAAGACAATTTGTGAGGCAAAAATCAAAGTAATCAAATTACCACGGAAAATCCCTTGGATAGCTCCGAAAGTCCAGAGTACATAGTCTATATAGTAGTTTGTTGGATTATATTTGGGAACCATGTTGTATGAGAAAGCTTTCTTTACATAATAAAATTACCATCCACATATCAAGATGCTTACCTATAAAAGAGGAATGAGGAGAGTCAGCTGTGTGTGTGTGTGTGTGTGTGTGTGTGTGTGTGTGTGTATGTGTGTGTAGGTTAGGAGATAACAGATCTATGCATATACCTACAAATTTCAGCATCATCTTGAAAGGGTTTCTGGACCTCAAAGCTCAAACATGATGTCCAGGTTAAGAACTTTTGGTGTATAGTTTGAAAATGTACAAAATCTTTATCACACAGCAGCTTATTTTAACCCTTAAAACCTTCTTTTGAAATGGATATTATTAATGTTATTTCTACTTTAGAGATGAGACTCAGAGAGGCAAAATGACTTTTGGTCCAGAGACCTGGTCTTTTGTCCAATGACTTTGCCCAAAGACTCCTCCATTCCACAGCCTGGGTGGCTACCTTGAGGGGTTGTGCTGATTCTTGATCCATTTGTTGATGGGATAGGAAAATGTGTGATCTTAGATTAGTTACCTAACTTCTCTGAAACTCAGAAGCTCTGTTTGCAAAAAAGATAATATCCACTGAATGGTGTCCTTGTAGGATTAAATGAGCCATTAGAAGTGAAATTGCCTGGCGGGGAGCCTAGAATTTGGCAAGAGCTGCTTAAGGATTACCTTTTCTTTTCCATCTCTGCTGGCTCTCCTGAGAAATCAGAGAAAAGCTTTCCTGTGCACAGTGTCATCTGAACCTCCTGACCTCCAAAGGTTTTTCAAGAGTTGGAAACTTTGGCAAAAATGCTTAAGAATATGCAAATACCTTTTCTTGTCTTTGTAATGTTTGGGTCCTCAATGCCATTTATTGAGCCCTGAGTGGAGAGCAGAGGAGCAGAAACAGAAGTCTGTTCCATCACAAATTTTGTGTGATTTTCATGCAAGAAACACTATGGAAACACAAATGCCTCATATAGACTTTCAAGGCCCTTCACAAACCTCTGCCTGAACCCACCAATGGCTGCCCATTTCCCTCAGTGTATAAGCTTAAGTCTTACAGGAGCCTATGGAGCCCATATCCATTAGGGTCCAGTTGGGTAAACACAACCCACACCAGGTAATTTAGTGATTATTTAATACAGGGAATTAGTTACAAAGGCATTAAAAGAGTTGAGAGAACAACCAAGAGGAGGAGAGGAAGCTCTGAGATCAGCAAGTGTAAGGGGATGCCACTCTCCCCGGGGATGCAGGAATCAAGGGAGGAAGCCATGTTACTAGAGCCCAAGGGCTGGAGTTGCCTCACCTGCACCAGAACCACGGTTGGTCTGTCTGGTGGGAGATGAAGCCATGGGAACCCGTTACCCCTAGGGATATACCAATTGAAATAGAGAGCGTGGGAGGCATACCTGACTTTTACACCTTCCCTCTCTCTCCTGCCAGTGCCTACCGTTGGCTAAACCTGGTTAGAAGCCAAAGGGCTAGGGAGCAGTGCAGAGAAGAGTAAATATGAGAGGAAACTAGCCACTGATGATGCAGAACCTTCATGATTTGGTGGTCCCCTCCCCTGTCCCCTACAATCTCTCTGGACTCATATCTAAAATCTTGCACTTCACTCACTATGCTCCAACCAAACGGGTCTCCTCAGTGTTCTTTGGACACACCAGGCTTTTACAAATTCCTTTGCTCTGGATTTTGTCCACCAGATATCCACACAGCTCCCTTCCTTGCTGCTATCACTTTCTAAGTGAGACCTTCCCTGATCATTCTATTTAAATTCCCAAACCCCTCCTCCACGCACCCTTCTTGTCTCCTTTTTGCTTTATTCTTCTCTCTAACTTTTATGACCACTTAACAGTCTATGCAGTTTATGCATATATGAATATATTTTTTAGAGCCCACTTCTTCTCCCTAGAATGTACTAGAAAGCTCCATGAGGGCAGAGATTTCTGTCTTTTTTGTTTACTGGTGTATCACCAGTGCCTAGAACAGTGCCTGGCAAATGGTCAATAGTCAGTAAAATAAATGAATAAATCAAGATCCAAACCCCTGTCAGTTTTATTCATTTGTGTATTCAATAAACTCTAGTGTGGAGGATGACTTGGAGTGGGAAGAGTGAGGAGGAAGTCTGAATGATTAGGATGCACTTCTGATTTCTGGGCCTCTGTTTCCCCATTTATAAGGCAAACGGGAGACCTCAAAGAACCTTTCCAGGTGCACTATTCTATGAACTGCAGAGTATTTCTCTGGCAGAAATACTAGGAAGATAAAATTAATCCTATTTTTAATCAGCAGTTCTCATCTCTGCACGTGACTTGTCAGGGGAACTTTTCTCTGATGCTCACACGATTTGGGAACTTGTCACATCTCCCATCTCTGGGAACATCCTCACCTGCAATTGAAAGGTAAATATTTCAATTGTGAGTCTCTCTGTCATGACTCAAATAATTTTAAAATTGCTTAGATGTCTTTGCCTAACAATGTTCAGATTGTTCTAATGCAGGGGAAAATGGTAGTTTTAGACACAGTAATATTGATAGCAGCTAGTAATTTCCATGTATTTCTCATGGTTGTTGGCTCTGTGAGGATTACCAAGGAGAACTTTTTACTTATTAAAAAGATGATTTATGTCAAGGGGCTAGCACAGTGCTTGGCAATAGAAGGTGTTCACTAGATAATGACTTTTTCAGTAATTATTTTCATGGAGTTGGATTGAGAACAGCCATGCTAATTTCTAGGACATTATAATATCATCAATGATCTCTGCTTAAAGAAATTTGATTCCCAATAGATCCCCCTTTAGAAACCAGAACAGGCCCACTGTAAAGAGTAGGAGAAACTTTTTAGGAAAGAAAATTATTGAAGGATTGAGAAGGGTTTAGGACTAGGGGTCAGTGGACTAAGAGCCCAGAACTGGCACAAATCTTCATCCATTCAGCTGATAGTCTCTAGCACCTTGGTGAGAATCAACGGTCCCTACCCACAAACAGCTTCCTATTCAGTCGGAAGGACAATATATGTTGTAAATTATCAGTTAATGGGTCTCAGTGCAATGGTAGGGGACGGTATAGGGTATTTCCTTGAGCCCCAATTCTGTGGTTAATGGGACAGAATTCCAGGCTCCAGGTACTTTCTGTCAGTAGGTTACTTCTCATTTTGCCAGCAATTAGCCAGAATTTTGGCTGGAAACTCTTGGGCATTGCTAGGAAATGCCTTTTAACTTGCACCACAGCAAAACAAACGTTGCTGATTTTAACCATATTTAATCTATTTAAAATATTTTTTATTGATATCAGATAGAAAGGGAGAAGGAGAGATAAAAGTATCAATGATGAGAGAGAATCATTAAATCAGCTGCCTCCTGCACGCTTCACACAGACTGAGCCCAAAACCCAGACATATGCCCTGACCAATAATTGAACCGTGACCTCCTGGTTCACAGGCCA
Organism: Antrozous pallidus; assembly: GCA_027563665.1. NCBI lineage: Eukaryota > Metazoa > Chordata > Mammalia > Chiroptera > Vespertilionidae > Antrozous > Antrozous pallidus. The sequence goes on along the minus strand of CM050508.1, from coordinate 176,875,300 downwards.
ATGCTCAACCACTGAGCAACACCAGCCAGGCATATTTAACCTCTTCAAATGCAAACCATTTCTACCTTTTCCTTGCACTTGGTCCATGTCTTTAACAATCTGGTTAAAATGTCCTTCAAGCTCTGGCAACGACACCTCTAAATATCCCTGGCTAATCTCACTTGAATCTGAAGACAATGGTAAACACAGATTATCCCTTAGATTATAGATGTAGAATTCAGAGAGGGAGAGATACTTACTAGAGGTCAAGGAGCATAAGCCTGGCAGAACAAGGATCTAAATCCTCAGATCTTAACATTACTCCACACTCTTAATTTAAAAACTCAGGAGCCTTAGAATGAAATCCACATTCCTTACTAGCATCTGTAAGTGCCTGCAGGATCTGGCCAGCTCTCCTATGTCTGCTGGCACCTCTGTCTCTTTTCTCCCTGATGTGCTGCCCCTCTGGTCATTATTGTTTCCTAGAACCCATTAGGCTCTTTCCCATCTCTGGGTCTTTGCATTGAAGTTCTTTGCCTTCTTTTTCTCCTTCAGGTCTTATTTCCAAAGCATTTTCTCAGGGAAAAGGTTGCTACCTGTCAAAGTGGAACTTCCATGTTGTTTTCTTCCTTAGCACTTTCCTTCCAAGCCCTTATCACAATCTGTAATTACAGTTACAAAGCCAATGAAATTCCACTTATAACTTTTGACTCCCCCCAAACTTAACTATAGTCCCTCAGTTTTCATGGGGGAATGGTTCCAGGATCCCTACAGGTAACCAAATCTAAAGGTGCTTAAGCCCCTTGTGCAAAATGGCACAGAACAATGTAGACAGCCGCACTGCCTCCCCGATCCATGGTTCCCTACAGAGAATATAAAATAGTGTTATCATTGTCAATCTGTGGTTTGTTGAATCCATGGATATGAAGCCCAGGGCTGACTGTATGTTTATTGGAAAAGAATCTGCATATTAGTGGACCCATATAGTTCAAATCCATGTTGTTTAAGAGTCAACTGTATTTAACCTATTGAGTGAACAGAGTTTAATTATTCATTTATTTAACAAGTACGGGCAGTCCTCTCATTACATCAGACTCTACTTACATCGTTTTGTGGTCATGGCACCATCTCCCATTTATTTATATAAAAAAGTTCTGTCATTTCAACGTATGTACATATGTGCTTTATGTTTTTTATTATTTATTTACCACAAGTAAAGGTCAGGAATTGTTATTTGTCTTTAATTTTTTTTTTTTACTGTTTCACTTCATTACTGCTCCATTTGAGTGATGTAAGTGCTTATGTAGGAGGGGAGGAGGCATTGGGGGAAGAAGGGACAGCAAAAAGTAGCTGAAGGTCCCAGGGAGTTGAGGGTTATTTTGAGTTCGCTACTAAAGGATAGAGATGCTTGAAATTAAAATTAAGGTATTAAAGTCTCAGGTATGAGCAGGAAGGGGATAATGAGGTGGAAGGAGAAGCAGAGGTTGGGGAAGTGAGAAGCCAGGATATTGGAAGAATCATCTGTGTCTATATTGAAATTATCAAGAATTACGACAGATTAGTTTTGGAGAGTCTTAACGAGGACTGTAGGAATAATTTAGATAAGTAAGTATATGCCTGGCACAGGGTGGGTTCTCAATCAATGAAGTCTAGTTATTTATTTGCTCAATATTTGTTCAGGGCACTGGGCATCTCCATCAGTTGTTTCCAAAGCAGAGCTTCCTGCCCAGTCAGTGTGGCTCAGTTGTTGAGCATCATCCTATAAACTAGGAGGTCATGGTTCGGTTCCCAGTCAGGGCACATGCCTGGGTTGCAGGCTCGATCCCCAGTATAGGGTGTGTAGGAGGCAGCTGATCAAGAATTCTCTCTCATTGATGTTTCTATGAAAAACAAAACAAAATACGAAGCAGAGCTTCACAGAGGTTATAGCATTGCATTGAGGATGGGGTTCAGGGTTGAGGAACACAGTTGAGCCTGGCCTCAAGGGAATATCCTGTGTCCCTGTTGCTGAGGCTGCCCCATAGTCTAGGGTCCAGGTCATTCTTCTGAATGCAGGCTGGACTCCCACCAGAGCCTCATGCCTTTGGCTCAGCAGCAGCAGCAGCAGATGGTGAGAAGTGGGTGGGTTGGGGGTATCTGCAACTGATCCCACAGTTGCCAGATTAATGAGGCCTCATGTCCGCCTTCTTTTCTGCTGTGTGCCAGCTGACAGTAGCTTCCTTTGCTGGGGTGGGTTTGTTTGTGGGAAATTTTTTGGCAGTGAAAGCTTAGCACCTGATTGAAAACTTCCTCTGCCCCTCATACCTCTCCTCTACTGTCTTCTACACTGATTCTGTATTCTGGGGCCTCATGCTTGCCCCTGGGGTTCCTTCTGGTGTCAGACTGATGAAACTGAGATCAGGTAGTCCTGTTCCTGCATTTATAAACCGGGAAACTGAGGCCTAGAGAGTTTCCTCATTCATTCTGTGGCAGGAGATTCAAGATACACATTCTGTGACCTCCTAGTGTCTACTTTACATCCCTGAGTAAAGATCCTGAGTTATTCATATTTAAGGTCAAGACATGCATAAGCAGGTCCATATGCAGTGATATCATGGGGGTAGGGGATTACAATGAAGACAATGGGGTCCTGAGAGAAGACAACACTGTAAGTGTGGAGGGAGTCTGGCATACAGGACCAGGCTAGCAAATAGTCCCTAAGATTAAGGAGCACTAGTGAGCATTGGGTAAAGCTCTTCTTAGCCCACTCTGACCCGGTTCCCCTGGCACATCCAAGAAAAATGATTTCACTAAGTTAGGAGGCCCAACGACTCTGTAGTGGGATGGTTCTTTCCCCAGCCAAGTGGAATAAGAAACAGGGAGGGTGCAGCCTAAAGATGAGTGAGAGAGAAAGAGCAAGCAAGAAAGATGAGCCCTGGAGATGAGCAAAGATGTTGAGATCTTCTCATCAGTGGGGTGGCAGAAATTGAAGCTCCAAGCAGCAGCTGAGGTCAAAGATAGGTCCGTGCCTGTGGATGGGTAGCCCAAGAGGAGCTTAGATGCATGACAGCCTGGGCAGGGACACAGCAATGACAATCTGGAGGTGGGTGGGGATAGAACTTCCAGTAGTGAGGACAGCAAGTATTTGGAGGGGGATTGGACATCCAGGGTGTGTCTGTAGACCAATATGAGACTCATCAACATGGTCACACTGAGGGCTCCATTGCACTGTCATTAGGCAAGTGGGACAAAGTTATAATCAAACTTAAACCTGTGAGGAAAAGTTCTCTTTTTCCCATAGTAGTATACAGACAAAAATATTCATTTATTTCCATAGTGGAGAGAAAAAGGCTGTATGGGCCCATATCTGAATGGCTTGGGGGGTCTAACATCCCAGGGGCTGGCTGATCAGAGGGTTGAGGACATAGAATAAGCATGTCGATAAGAATGTGTTCAGAGGTTGGGGAGTTCTATAGGAAGGAGTATATTTTTCTCAGGTAATAAGTCCAGAGTACACAATCCAGGGCTGCTTTAGCAGCTTAGAGATATCTTTGAGAACCTAAGAGTCTCATGTGTTTCTAATAGACCACCCATGCTTTTTGGAGGGAACCTTCATGGTTGCAACATGGCATCTGTAGCCCCAGACATCACATCAGCATTCCAAATGGGGAGAAAAGAAGAGGGTGAGGAGGGCAATGACAAGGGGGAAACGGTGTCAGCTGAGTTTGTTCTCTTTTAAAGAGCTTTCCTGGAAGCATCATTGCTGCCTTTCATTGGCCAGAGCTGTGTGATGTGGCCACCTCTAACTATAAGGAACATTGACAGATGTTTTGCAGGTAGATGTTTTATTTGTTGTCCTAAGAAAATCAGAGTTCTGTTAGGGAAGAAGAGGTTTAATATAGATAGGTCTGTGACAAGCCTTGTGCCATATTTAGGGAGCAGTTAGTGGTTTTGTGTAGCTTGACCACAAGTTGTGAGGCAGAAAGAGGAGAGAGATGAGGCTAGTTAAGCAGTCATGATGCAGGGCCTTAGAAGTCATGCTCAGGTGTCGGGACTATATCACCTGGATGATGGGACTCCACTGATGGTATTAGGCAAAGGTATTTTGACTCCCCCCAAACTTAACTATAGTCCCTCAATTTTCATGGGGGAATGGTTCCAGGATCCCTGCAGGTTTGGTCAGATTAGTGTTTTTGGTAGATTATTCTAACTGAGGGGATGGGAGATGGCTGTAGAAGGTGAGGAGGGGATCTCCTATGAGGTTAGTGCCAGAATCTATATATGTAGAAGGTGTACAATTAATAGTCAGTGAGATTATAAGACAAACTAGGATAACAGCTATGAGGAAGGGATGAATTTGAAAAAAATTTAGGAGGTAAAATTGGCAGAGTTTGGTAATTGATTGACTGATTAGAGAAGGAGTTTGGAGTTCAGGAATACTCCTGAGTTTTCCATAATTAACTGGCACATGGTCCAAAGAAAAGGAGTGGGTCTGAAGTATATCATTTGTTCACAAATCATGTAAGAAATTGGTGGCAAAGCTGGAATTTGAACCCAGGTCTCCAACCTTTATCCTCTGGAGCCCAGAAAAACTATCCAATGAAGTCTTTGGAGCCTTCCCCTCCCCACTCCCCCCGCAAGTCATGAGAACTAATGGATAATATGGTGGAGGCACCTTGCTCCTGGAGGGCTTAGTTTGATGAGGGTATACTACAGGGGTGGGCAGAGGGGCCACCATAAACAACACCCTTGCTGTAACTGATGCTAAGGAGTTGGGGAGGACCTGGCCTGCGCATTAGCTTCTCCCCATAACTATTTGCACTAACCCCTGCTTCATCCTTGGCTGACACATGAATTTCCTATTGCTGCTGTAGCAAATTGCCACAAATTTAGTGGTTTAAAACAACACAGATGTATTTTCTTATTGTTTTAGAAGTCAGAATTTTAGAATCAAGGTGTTGGCAGGGCTGTATTCTTTCTGGAGGCTATGGGGGAGAGGGATCCAATCCATTTTCTCACTTTCTTCAGCTTCTAGAAGGTGCTGGCATTCCTTGGTTCTTGGGTCCTTCCTCATATCACCCCCAATCTTTCACTTCCCTCATGACATCGACTACTAATTGATTTTTTTCGCTGCCTTCTTATAAGGAGCCTACGATCACCTTGGGCTCTCCTAGACAATCCAGGATAATCTCCTCATCTCAAGACCCTTCACTAAATCACATTTGCAAAGTTCCTTTTACTATGTAAAATAACAAGGTCCAGGAATTAGGATGTGGACATCTTTGGAGGGGCCATTATTCAGCCCACTATAGCCGAGCACTTTCACTGACATTCTTCTTGTGTTCAGCCATCCTGACGAATAGGGCATGGTCCTTGCCCTTGATGAGCTCACAGTTTAAGGGTGAAGTCAGTAACAGCAAGTTACTCTGCAGGGTGAGAGATGGAAGCACAGTGTCTGTGGGGCCCAGAGGAGTGGTGTGTAAAATCTGGTCTTGGAGATGAGGGAAGGAGCTCCAGAAGAGATGGTATTCACGTGAGACCATATTCACTTGGAATTTTGAAGAATGCTCCTATTTAATAAAATATTAATATGCAAATTGACTGTCACTCCAACACAAAAGATGGCTGCCACCATGTAGTCAAAGATGGCTTCCCCTATGTGGACACAAGATGGCTGCCACAAGATGGCCAGCAAGTGAGGACAGTTGTGTAGGATCAACTCAGCAGGGGAGGACAGTTGGGAGGGACCAGGCATGCAGGGGAGGATATTTGGGGGGTGACCAGGCACGCAGGGGAGGGTAATTGGGGGGGACCAGGCCTGCAGAGGAGGGCAGTTGAGTGGGATCAGGCTGACAGGGGAAGGCAGATGGAAGAGACCAGCTTGTAGAAGGAGACAGTTGGGAGCAACCAGGCCTGCAGGGGAGGATATCTGGGGGGGAACCAGGCCTGTAGGGGAGTGCAGTTAGGGGTGACTGGCCAGCAGAGATGGGCAGATGGGGGGTGGACCAGTCCTTCAGGGAAGGGTAGTTAGGAGTGATTGGGCCAGCAGGGGAGGGCAGTTGGAGGCAACCAGGTTGGCAAGGGAGGGCAGTAAGAGGTGACCGGGCCAGCAGGTGAAGGCAGTTGGGGATGACCAGGCCTGCATGGGGCAGGGCACTTAGGGGCAATAAAGCCAGCAGGGGAGGGCAGTTAGGGTGACCAGGCTGGGAAGGGAGGGACGTTAGGGGTGACTGGACCAGCAGGGAAGGACAGTTGGGGTGACCAGGCCTGCAGGAGAAGATAGCTAGGGGTGATCAGGTCGCCAGGGGAGGGCATTTAGGGGTGACCAGGCCGGCAGGGGAGCAGTTAGGCATCGACCAGGGGAGTAGTTAGGGGGTGATCAGGCTGGCAGGTAGAAGCAGTTAGGGGCAATCAGGCCAGCAGGCAGGTGAGCGGTTGGGAGCCAGCAATCCTAGATTTTGAGAGGGATGTCTGACTCCCCATTTAAGCCCAGTCTCACCAGATCGGGCCTAAACAGGCAGCTGAACATCCCTTGAGGGGTTCCAGATTGGAGAGGGTGCAAGCTGAGCTGAGGGACCCCCCCTGCATGAATTGTGTGCACCAGGCCTCTAGTCCTATATAATAAAAGAGTAATATGCAAATTGTCCCCTCTACCGGGAGTTTGACAGGCATTCAACCAATGGGTGGGCTGGCCTGCCAGATGTCCATGGCCTCTCCCCTTGGCTGGTACCACCACCGATGAGTCCTCCTAACCCAATCGGGGGTGGCTGGCTGGACCCCACCCGTACAACAAATTCATGCACTGGGTCTCTAGTATGTAAGAATTAGCTATATGAACAATAATGATGATAGTAATACGAGCAATCATTTAGATAGTTCTTACTATCTACTGGGTTGTATTGTAAGTACTTAATCTATTAATGCATTTGATCCTCTCAATACCATATAAAGTGGGAACCTCCTTAGCACCTGCCCCCATCCCTTCATGAGCCCCAAGAAGGCCTGCCTGAACTCTGCCTTACCTAGCCACTCACCAGTGCACTGCACAGGCTATTCAAGCTGCCTTGCCTGCCTTGAACCCCCTCCTGAGGGCAGCTCCCCATGCCATTCTTTGCCAGCAGGCCATGTTTGCAGTATGTGCCTCCAGCCTTGGCCTTATCTATTTGAACCAGGTTGGTCTGTGTGAAGGAGAGTTAGTGATGCCAGCAGCCTGTAAAAGCTGACTGGCCAGGGCCAACATTATCTTTCTCTCTGGAATCTGAACTTTTTTTTTCCAGGGAGCTCCTTGGTAAAGGGAGCATCATTAAAGAGTCACAGGGAGGAGGTGGGATGGCTTGAATCCCTGTAGTGGCTGAGAACAGAGGAGTGACCAATGGAGTCTCTGATTTGCTTTGGGGCAATCAGATCCCCTGCTGCTGTGAGGCTGGAGTTGTTGAGTTTCAGAAGCAGCTCAGGTCCCATGAGGCCAAGTGAGAGTTCCAAGAGCTTATTCCCACATGTATCCCCTGACTATTCCTCCCTCCCTTACCTCAGAGATGTTCTTTGCATCCAGAGGAACCCACTCCTTTGTGCTGAGGGCCCCACCCAAGCTCTTTACCTCTGGGAACTCTTTCAGGCTACTGCTTAATTCCTACTACTCTTCATCCAGTGCTAGGAACTTGACATATTTTCTCTCTGATCCATCCTTCTCTGGTGAGGCATCTCAGAGACACGAAAAGATTTACCCAAAGCTCATTCTTTTCTCACCGGGCCATTCCCTTTCCTTTCTGGGCCCAGATACTCTTTCAACTCCCCATGGAGTTTCAACATTTTCTGTAATTCTCCTCTAGCACAGAAATTACCTGGTGTGGCTAAATAATGGTTGCATAAGTTTCGTCTTTATAACAAAACTCTAAATTTCTATTCCTGTTTTTTTGTTTTGTTTTGTTTTGTTTCCTATCACAACTCACTGCACAGTGCCGTGCAGAAAATAGGTGGAAGGGAAAAAAAGGCTGTGTTTATTCATCGTTGGGTTCTTTGCCAGTGCCTGGCATATGGCAGATGTTCAGAGAGGGGATTCTTGGGTAGACAAGACTTAGGCTGGTTCCCCCACCCCACCCTGCCTACGTCACAGGTAGGTGGGTCCAACAAATGGTGGTATCACATTGAAAGGTCACCGTGTGGTGCAGTAGACAGATGTTGGGTTGGAGTCAGATGATATGGGGGTGTATTTCAATTATGCTACATGCTGTACAACGTTGGGCAAGATACTTAAAGTCTCTGAGCCTGTTTTTGTCAAATGTGAAATGGAGATTATACTATGTGTCTTCCAGGATTGTTCTGAGGACTCAAGGCCCACACAGTGAAATGAGAGCAAACCAAGGTGCTCCTGATTCACACAGGCCTCACCTCTCCCCAGAGGGCAGTGCCCAGGGCACCAAGTGGGCTTTGAAATCTTCTCGCCTTCCAGTCCTATTCTTAACTCTTTCCCATCTTGCTGACTTTTGATGGTTTCAATAGATCTGTCAACCAATAATTTCACTTTCAAACACTGTGTTTGAAACTATCATTTTTAGTTTTTGTCAATTTGCCTATAAACAAATGCCTTGGATCTTTTTTTTCCCAGTCAAGATTTCGGCAGGGGTTAGCCCCAGACACTGTGCATTGATGTAAATTTCCCTTGTTCCTTACATAAGGGGACTCACCTGCACCTTTAGTTGTGGTGAGGGCTGTTTGGTAACTGTTTTGTTCTTAGGATGACAGATTGGCTCATAGCCAGGGTGGTATAACTGGGAGCTTTGGAGTCAGACAGGCCCGTGCTTGAATTCTGTTTTCACCACCTACTCATTTGCACAAGATACCGAATCTCTCCGAGTGTCAATGTGAAAGGAAGCTACCCCTTGAGGAGCTAGGAGGACAAAAAGCAGGTATAGTGCCTAGCATATATGAGAGACTTAATAAACAATAGTGCCCTTTCTAAAAACAATTTCTTAAACCTCAAGCACTTTGCTGGAAATCGTTTAAAATAACTACATGGCATCCTGGAATGGCACGTGAGTCCACTTTGCGTCTGAACCACTAGATTAAGCTAGACTTGTGTAGGGAAGCCTTCTGGTAACTAACCTGGGGTTGGGTGATTTTAAGCCACTTTTCATTCTGCTGCAGAAACAAGGAAAGATGAGACTGGAGAAATGCTATTCCTTTAATTGAAGGAACACTTTTATGTTCTCAGGTCTATTTTAATCTTAAGTGCCGATTATGCATCATTCTCTCCTGTTAACAGACACTTCTGTAAGTGATCTGCACAGAGAGAAATATGATTCTTACATAAATACTGCACCATGAGAAATTATCTTATTACCCAATATGCCAAAAAAACTAATAAGATAAAAGAACGGTATGTGTCATTTTTGGACAATATTAAAACTTGATTTTAGCTCCTAGAAATAAAATGTAATTTCCTTTTATGATTCTCTTTTCCAGGTAGAACAAAGGCAGTGAAGGGTGTAAGGATATTATATAGCTGTGTTCTGTTAGGGCTGTGGAACGGATCCAGGCAGAATGGCCTCACATTAAGATTTTAATAACTTTTCAGTTTAGAAAACACACTCTTGCCATTAATATTGTCTGGCCAGGTATGATTTTCAAATTTGTAGATGAAAGCAGGAAACCCCATCTCCTATTTAATTGTACAAATGTTTGCCTCGGTGTGTTTGCATGAGTGTGTTAAGGAATACGTGTGCAGTATCTACAGAGAGGAAGGCCAAACAACGAGAACAGGAAGTTTCCTGAGTGCTCTATGCCGAATTCTTCAAGGTTAGGGTAGCCAGACCCAAATACTGACCGAGTAGAGGCCTCACAAGACTGTGAGTTTCAATTGTACTTTTAAACTCACAAATGTACTTTTAAACCACAAATGTTCTTTGGGGTTTAAATGTTTTATTTACATGCAAACAAATAATGATTGATGTTGATTAAAGAAATATAAACAGGACCTCGCCCAGCCAGCATGGCTCAGTGGTTGATTGTTGACCTATGAACAAGGAGGTCAAGGTTTCATTCCCAGCCAGGGCACATGCTTGGGTTGCAGGCTCAATCCCCAGTGTGGGGTGTGCAGGAAGCAGCCAATCAATGATTTTATCTCATCATTGGTGTTTCTGCCTGTCTGTCTTCCTTGTTAAAATCAATAAAAATACATTTTAAGAAAACAAACAGGACCTGAGTTGGCGAAAATTTCTGGCTGTACACATTACCGGGTCAGTGTTTGATCCTTGGTGACCTATAAGAGCAGTTCTGATGCGGACCTTGATGATGTGGGATGGTTACAGACACAATCACATGCTTTTGATTATCTTCCCTTCCTATCTTTTTGACAGAAATAACACTAACTAAATGCCTTCAGTCTTCTCTGGCATGCAATTTTTCATTCCAGCATAATATAATGTACAGAGGACCTAAAAGAAATTTAATAATCTGCATTTCTGTGATTTGTTAGACCTTTCCAACAAACATATATTTGCTTGGAGATTGAAAGTAACAGGCTTACACTTGCAGCAAGATGAATGTTTCATTAGATGGTAGGCAGGCATGTTGTGCTGGTATTGGGAAGTGCTGCCAAGAGAGTATAAGCCGAATGTCCTTCTATGGATATTTCAAAGACCTACTTAAATACTCACAGTTTTTTGTGTAACTTTCAGGATAGATCTGTTGGAGGCTGAGGACTGAGTGAACTGTATGGAACTGGTAAGATTCCACCAACTTCCAGTATTCTGAAATAGTGTATCCACTCAAGTGCCCTCATTATTTTAGATACTATACACACGTTGGTGGAGCTCTGTTGTTCCTGTGGGCAATCATTAGTTTGAATGCTCAGTTTTCTTCAGAAAAGAAACATAGGGCATTGTCTTTAAGATAAAACTAAAATAAAAACCGGGAAGCTCAACTATGAAGTTCAGGCTAATGTAGTTTTAATATTTAGCTTGGCTAATTAAGTGCCATTCTTTGCCCTGAAATTAATTATCCCAACCATTGAGGTAATTTAATATAATAATAATAAAGGGGCTAACGAGAAAAGGAAGAGAACCTGACTATTCCTTCATCTGCTTCATTGGGGGTATTTCTGCTTCAAGTGTCAGTTTATGGATGGTACTGTTTTACTGGGATTATGAATTTTCAATTAGTAAGAAAATGAAAGTGAAAGACAGACAGTAGATCCTCAGTGAGTAATTGTATCAGGAAACCACTAAAAAGCTCATCTGTAAAGTTTAAGGCATATTTCATTATGACTTCATGATACCTTAGGCAGTTCTTCCTCCCTAGGTTGAGTTTCAATCATGTTCTTTATTCACTGTCTGAGTAAGTCCTTGGTCAGAGTTTCTATTCAAAGGTAAGAAAGTCAAATATATGCTGTTTCTAAGCAAGATTGAATGCGAGGACAAAAAGGTGACCTTTCTTGTTTAACTGTCACTCCCAATACAAACAGTACATTCCCTTAATTATGCTCAAGCTCTGCCTCTCACACCTGAGGCCCTGTGCAGGAGAATCCATTGGATTCAGACCCCAGTGGGAAAGTTGCTGGCTATTTCAAGTTACTTGATCTCACTGAGCCTCAGTATCATCATCTGTGAAATGAGAGCAGTGCTATCTCCTTTCCCCAGATTGCTGGAGAAAGTGAGAGAATGCAGAGGCCACCACACAGCCCATAATAATCAATGCTCTGCAAACAGTGACTCTCTTTCATCTGAACCAGTCAAAAGTATGCTTATAAATGAGGAACAGACACGAATGTAGCATAATACCAAACATAACGGCTAATGTGCCGGCATCTTATTGACCAAGGCAGTGTTCCGCACGCTGTAGAGTACTGGCCATTCACCTTGGACTCCAGTTAAATACAGATTTGAATTTGGCCCGAGAGTATGCATTTTAACAACTCCTAGATGCTGCGGATACTGCTGGTTGAAAACCATACTTTTAGTGCCACGGAACTAGGGCAATGACTTTGGAATACTGAGTTGACTTTTGCAACTTAGTGAAACAGAGTTTTACTCTACCTTTTTTGTTTGTATAAGGATAAAAATACTGGGGAAAGCTGAAGATGCTAAAGGAAAAAAAGTTTGAACACATTTAAAAATCTGGGAAGCTCAGATCCATTCTACACACTTTCATTTATTGTCTGGACAGATAAAGTACAAATAATTCAAACACAACAAGAATATGGAAAAAGAACCAGTTACAATACTTTCCCTCAGAAATCATCTAAACTAGCAAGATTAACATGAAGTCATTCATTATAACTAAAGTATACAACTGCCTGGTCCTAAGATTTCTTCCCCCCACTGCTAGTGTGAATACATTATAGAGGAGAGGTTTTGGCATGCCTTTCCCACTACGCTTACTTAGCAAATGCATCAAAACTTTGCCAACAAATTGCGTTCATTCATGGCAGATGACGTAAAAAGGTTTCCCTGGATGTTGAACGAGTGTTTTCTGAACTGAAATCTGCTTTTTTTTTTTTTCAAAATCAAAAAGAGGAAAAAGAAAAAAAAAGTAAAGGAGGAGTCTACGATGCAGCCTTGGTTTTGGTACTCTCTACACTACCATGACTACTACAAAGTTCGCCTCTTCAGTGTGAAAACAGCAGTCTGTCTGCATGCACTTAGTGGGTTCAGCATGGGAAAAAACGCACAAAATAAGCACAAGTTATAAATAACCATAACATTTTATTACCATTAAGACTAAACTTGTATTGAAAAGGTTTTATATAACAAGACAAGAAAAGCAATAGCAAATTTAACTATCAACTAGATTATGCATAGCGAGTAACTGTTTCTATTACCCAGGGAAGAGCATGAACCCTTGTATTTTTTTTGTTTTGTTTTTGTTTTAAATATAGAACCGTACAAAGCACAAACGTACTAAAATGATCAGTGCACTGGACATGGGAGAATGCTCCCTCAGTCATTTTGTTCCCTTAGCTCTGTTTTGTTTCCCCCAATCTGAATTACATTAAAATAAAGACCCAGTTGTTTTTATTTTTCTACTGTGCAGTAAGAAAAAATATTCACAACAAACATGACAATATACCAAACAATAGTTCTACACAAGTTACCTTGATACCTCTTTAACTGTCACTTAAATAGCATAAGAAAACATTTTAAGACATTACAAACAAAACTAGCCAAGTGTTACAACTTATAATAAATTAACCCAAAGAAAAATAACTTTATATATATATATTTATATTGTATATACACATACACACACAACAGAATGACACAATAATATGCTTCTTCCCATAGTTTAAGTAAACAAATAAGTAGTCTAGCCAATCTAGCTATATTTGATCTCGGCCATAGGCATCATCACATCAGCGATTAAATAAATAAGTGTTTCAAGCAACATAAACAGTGTCTCATATGTACCAACACAGCCCAGTTCTATCAGCATGGGCTACAAAGTGAATTTGAAAATTCCTTAATGAATTGAAAGTAAATGTATCTTTTGTTTTCCTTTCCTAAACACATTACATTGAACTATGATACTAAGATATGTAAATAATTTCATAGCACCTACTGCTCAAACTAAGAAAGTTTTAGATCAAAAGGAAAAGTAATCTTTTAATTTTTTATTCTGCTGACATCCCATACTGATGACTTAAAGAAAAACTGTCTTTCAACTCATCTCCTTGCTTTTGGGTTTTGACTGTGGGGAACGGTGGTACCCTGGGTAGAACGAACACTCCTTTCCCCTAGCAATTAATAATTTTTTAATTATTATTACATGCTATGAAAAGATATGAAGATCATCTGTTTATAGCCCATCCTTCAAAAAACAGTCTACGAATCCAGTTTAAAACACACATCTTGATCTCTAAAAAGTTACCAGTGCAGTATGAACGCGACAAAGTTGTCAATTTCCCCTAAATTAGCCAGTCAAAATATTTTTTTCTCAAATCCAGATTCTCTTGTAAAAATTCTTTATATTTTATAAAAATAGATTTTTCTTGAAACCCATTTTCAGCAAAGAGACCACCTCTTTGGCAACAATGTTAATGTTATTAAATTGTTAATGTCATCAGGTATCCCCCTGGCTCCCATCCCCTAACAGAAGACTGTTTTAGTTCACATGATAGAAAAGAAAAAAGGAAAAATAAAAAAATTTGCAAAAGTTTTTTTTTCAGTTTTGCAATTTTTATTATTCCTCTTTAATTTGTGTGGGTATTTTTTTTTTTTTTTTTTACCAATCTGAGTGGATCAACATTTGACAAAAAAGAAAAATCTTTTTTTCCCTTCTTTGAATCCCATTTCTTTGTAAAAATTGTTTTATTTTTATTATTTTTTTGTTTTTTATTTTTCTTCTTCAAATGAGCGAATGGTCATCTTAAAAAGACCCACCTTCAAGGAAGGTAGTAAAGTTAGCTGGCTGGGTAAAAATCCCTGCACATCGCTATCTATGTATATTATATTCAACAACGACAGCTATGAAAGAACATTCAATGCATCAAAGGTATTTTTTTTGTATTTTTTTGTATTTTTTTCTAAGCTTTATAAAATCCTTTCCTGGTACACCTCAGGATAATCCAATGTTTTAATACTTAGGCAACACTGGCTTATAAAGTCCATGGTTGAATATAAGCCTTGAAAGGTTTGTTTCTCTCTCTTGTGTGTGTATGTGTGTGCATGTGTATGTGTGTATCTGTGTGTGTGCACACATGTATTTTGTTCGTATATACTTATATATATATATATTTTTTTACTAATTAAGGATGGGAAATTCAGGACTTGTGGGCTTTGTTGGTTTTAAAGGAAACTTGCAAGACTCGGTCTCCCAGGCGGTACCCGTTGAGGCTGGCGATGGCCATGGCGGCCTCGTCATAGTTGGTCATGGTGACAAAGCCAAATCCCTTGCACTTGTTGGTGTTGAAGTCACGGATGACCTTGACGTTGTTCACTGCGCCAAAGGGGCCAAAGAGCTGCCAGAGGACACTCTCATCGGAATCAGGGGAGAGGTTGTAGACAAAGATGCACCAGCCTGTTCCTGTGTGACCAGGGATGTTCATTCCCACAAGACTTGTCATCCCATCGATGGTGATTGGGGAGAACCTGGGGGGACAAGCAGAAGGGGGGACTGGTCCAGACATCAGTCTGACCAAGGATAACACAGAGATGCACAGACACAGACACGGGGCAAAGGGCTGAGTGAGTGTTTGCAGGAGAGTCTTCAGGGTTTAAAAACTAAAATTCAAAAACTCATGTCTGTGGCGTTTCCTCTGATGGGGATGGCTACATTGGCGGAGGCACACATATGCCAAGAGAAAGGCCTAGGTCAGTTCCTAAAACCACAAGGAACTCTCATAGAAGCCTCTAGCACAGTTCTAGCCCAGAATATGTTCACTGGGTATTCTACTCTGATCCTTATCCTCCGCCACGGTAGAGAGTGAGTTCTTGGGGGAGGGGCTTGGTTTCATTCATTCTGCTGCTCCACTTCTTTATTCAGTGAAGCACATATAGGAATCTCATAGACATAGTGACATGTAGAAACTCAATAAATGTGTATTGCTTGAATAAGTGAATAACATTGGTAGAAGTCAATGCTTGGGAAATTTAATTTAATTTTTAAGGTTGATTAGAGGATGACTCTAGAAGTGCTCAAGTCTACCATCTTTGCAGTCCCTTGTTTTATACCAAACTTTTAAAGGGATTTTGACCATATACCATATACTGATTAGTATCTTGCTTTTCATTTGGTTGTTTTTTTTTTCTGGAAGGCAGGAATAGGAGGAGAGAACTGTTTGAAAAATAAGTAAATGTTCTTAGAGATTTGAAACTCCTAGGAAAGAAAAGTACTATGTCTAGAATTTAGACAATCAAATGGCTGCTGGAGGGTATGCTAAACATAACAGCTCAATAGATATTATTTGCTTTTAATCACTAAGTCAATCTTCCCTCTTGCTTAAAAACAAATAACAAGACAAAACCAAAGGTATCATTGTATAGATTCTTAGAAGGGCAAATCCATGTCTAAGTATTATTTGCATTATTTCTGAAGACTGTCTTCACCTTTTCTCCTCCAACCGAATGAACTGACCTTGTTCAAGTTCATAGGTAAAGAACAGGTAAGTGTTTATGTTAAGGCCAAAGTCAGGGTCAGCAAAGAGGTTTCAAGTCTAGTTGGTTATGGCTGCCTAGAGCACTTTGGTAGAAAGAATTCTGGGTCCAAATTTGGGGTTAACAGGATAAGAGAATGAATGCTCTTATCAACCAGTGATGTTTCCTGTGGGTGAGGACCTGGAGGAGGTGGCAGCCACGCTTGCTGTCGCTGTGTCTTTCCTGGCCTCATCTATGTATAGGCATCTTTCTATCATCATGTTGTCTGCTAGAGGAGAGCAAAGGCCAGGGACAAAGAGCTGGGGAAAATGTAAAACGTGTGGGAACAGGCAAGCAGTGTGCTAGGCACCGGGAGATCATCCCCTCTTAGTACCAGGACTGAGACTGGAGAGACCAGAGCTCTGATAGCGGAGTCTGCTGTCAAGTCAACAGCTTGCACTGTGTGCCTGTCCCCATGGTCGGGATGCTTCCGATGCATGGCCCAGGGAAAGAACTGCCTCGCGCAGGGGGTGTGGTGCGGGCTATTACAGACACATCTCCTTCCCTTGGCTGTAGGAATTACAGTGTGCAGCTCTACTGAGCAGGATGATGAAGATGCTATGTTCCTCCCAGCTCAGTGGGGCTTATCAAAAGCACATTTGGGAATCTCATGGATACAGTGACATCATGCACTCGACTTCCTGAGATTCAGCTTTCAGACTGGGTCGGGAGCACCCATGTGACGGCATCCAGAGATCCCCCAAAGCTTCCGCTCTATTTCAGCCCCCGACCTCACAAACAGGCTTTAAGTGAACAAAACAGCAAATTTAAAACACACATACATATATAATCATGTGAGGACTGATAATAACTGTTAAAACCTGTAACAAAAAACACACAAAACCCTGGTTGAGGTGCTCACAGATACGACGAGAGAAGGCATAGGGGCAGGAGGCGGGAGGTCATCCATGCATTTATGCATGCTTTGGCCCAGGGCCTGGACGTCCAAAATCTAATTTTTCCACTGACAATCATAAGATTGTCAACCATGATTAACAAAACATTCTAATTCTGATTTGCTGGAATTTTCCCTCTTAAGGGAATCATGGCATTGCTAATGCAAAACAGTTTGCTCTGCAAGTTTGCAAAATCAGCTGCCAGAGTTGGAGCCTCTCCCCTGAGGGAAGCCGCCCGGAGGACCCGGCTATCAAGGGCTCGGTAGCTGTGGCACCTCAACCATAGGAAGAGCCCGCCTGCAAAACAAAGAAAGAGTGAAACACAAAAACACACATTGTGCGCCCTAAAAGAAACAAACCAACTGAAGTCCGAAATGAAAATTAAGACTTGGACATGCTGGTGGAAGAAAAAAGGAAGAATTAAAAAAAAAAAGGTAAAGTTAGTGAATTGAAAAAAAAAAAACCACACAAAAAAAACTCTAGCCCCAATCTGTGCCAACACGGACATCTGGCAATCTGTGGAGTTTTAATTACCTCTTTACGCCATAGGCCATATTAAGCAAATTGTCCAGCCTGCAAAGAGAAGGAGGGTCTCTGGGTTAATGCCTCACAGATGGCAAGATCGCTCAATGGAACTATTAATAAGAATGCTCCATTTTCTAAGAAGAAAAGCTCAACCACTTGCCCCAGTGCTCAGGAGCCTATCCACCAGTGGTTCCCCACTTTCCTGCCTCCATTTCAAGTAATTCATGTTCAGGTCAATGCTGGAGTTTAAAGCAAGTGTCTAATGAATCTTCCTTTCTTTCAAGGCCTGAACTAATCCCATCCCCCCACCTTTCAGAACATTTGTGTGTACTTTATTTTACATTGTGTGTGAAATTGTTAAAAAGAGGTGGCTTAAGTTGTTCACATTTTATTATAATGAAACTTGTGAATAAAGGTCTCATATTAACAATTCATGCACACACACAATGCATATCAGCACTGATCTTTTCTCCTTGTCTAGCAACATTAACTAAATCTTCTTATTACACACATATAATGGGGGGGGGTAGGAAGAGTTTTGAGGTTAAGATTTTAAAAAAATCAGCTTACTATTTGCAACTGGAAACCACCTCCCGGTACACTGCTATTCTGTTATAATCTATTATCTCTCTCTCATGCTCAGCACCTTTTGGGGACAAGCTATTCGCACCATGGGGCAGTAGTAACCATAGTTTCCACCATTAGAAGCCTGCTGGAAAGGCTTTTTACATAAACACTGCATGTGTTCTCGCACAAAATAAAAATTAGATGACTTGGACTCTGTGAAATCATTAACCATTTCCCATTCAAGGGCACGGGAGGACACTGCAGAGGCTGATTTTTCTTCTCATTGTGGCCAGATGGAAGGGCGGGCTCTCCCCATGTGATGTTTGAAAAGGAGAAGAACCTTTCATTAAAGGGAAGTTGGGACACGGGTGGGATAAAATAATTATTTAGAATTATTATGGGTAGGTCAAGAATATTCTTATCACTTGCACAGTGGAAGCTGTTCAAGCTCGTGGAGAGAAACCTGCCTTTCCGAAATGTCCCAGGAGAAAGGGAATGCCCCATTGCACCAGGAGCTCAGGTTCCTGAAGGAAACACTGGTAAGGCTTGGACCCATCTTCCTAGTTTTCCCAGAGACTGCTGACGTAATATCAGAGCAAAGTTAACACAAACGGGAGCACCCCTGCGCACCTCACCCAGCAGTTACCTGCAGAAGAAAGAGAAGGACAGGCCAACCCACTCTTTCTGGCAAGGATCTGCCTCCTGACCTGCTCTTCTCATTGACTTTATTAAATCACTGCCTTACCCTTAAGTCTACGCTGCCAAATCCAGTCACATCTGTGATGAACTCTTGTTGAACTTGAACCTTATTTGGTTAAATACAGAAAAAAAATTTTTTAAGCCAAGGAATCAGCAGTTTAACCACAGTCATGGTGGTAAGCTGAAAGGGGGATTGGAAGATCCAATCTTCTCATTTGATGGGAGTGAAAACTGAGGCTGGGGGGAGGGGGCTTTTGCACAGTGATTCCAGGGGGCAGAGGTTCTGACCCTTGCCCCATCCTTCAGGGCCACAGGCTTCCCTGGCCCTCACCCAGCGCTATACCCAGGTAGCAAGGTGAATGGGCACATGGCACCCCTACCTGAACCTCTGGGCCTGGTGGTGAAGCGGGCCGGGGTAGCGCCGGTTGGGGGACTGGTAGAGCTGGGAGAGCAGGGCCTGGCTGGACTTCTGGCTGGGGTTGTTGGCAAACTTCACAGTAATCGGTTCTGTAGCACCGCTGGGCTTCTGGCCATTCAGCCCTTTGATGGCTTCTTCTGCCTCGATCCTTTTATCAAAGCGGATGAATCCCACCCCTCTGGACACTCCTGGGGAAAGAGAAAGAGCCTTAATAAAAAGTGAACAAACCAAACTGGTAAAAAAAACAAAAAACAAAAAACAAAAAAACAACCCTCCAGGAAGGTCCGCTGGGCCCCAAGGATATTCTGTGGGGAATCGGCCCACTGGTGTGGCTGGGGCTGAGCCTGGCTCCCTGAATATCACACCCACCAGTACGCATCTGCCTGCATTTCTGCCATCATGGCTTCAAACAGGTAACTTCCACCCACAGAACATAGGCATCTCTCACGTCTGCCACTTCTAGCCCTCCTACACCTCCCTGCTCAGTCTTCATCTTGCCTTAGTTGCTGTGATTGATCACCCACTGTCCAATTTCTCAGCTTCTAGTGGATCCTCCACCCTAGCAACTAAGTAATCTATTTGAAGAGCAAACTCTGATCACATTACACCCTTTAATATCATCTTCTATACTTTTTTGTACCTTCTCAAGTGTTTACCTTGTGCATGGCCTCTGTTCCTCACTGCCTCCCATTCCAAACACAGAATAACAAACAAATAGCGCCCCCCCTCCACCCCAAACCTTTCCATGGCTCCATGTTGCAA
The DNA here is from genome assembly GCA_027563665.1 of Antrozous pallidus. Taxonomy (NCBI): domain Eukaryota; kingdom Metazoa; phylum Chordata; class Mammalia; order Chiroptera; family Vespertilionidae; genus Antrozous; species Antrozous pallidus. The sequence continues at coordinate 176,855,348 of CM050508.1, read as the reverse complement.
ACAGATAAAGTTCAGTCTCCTTGGGGTGGCATGTAATATCTCTGATGATCCTGCCCCCAAACCCTTGTTGAGCCTAAGGCTAGCTGTGTTGTGCTGCCAGATGCTCCTAGGAAAGGTTGAGTTCTTCCTTGACTTCATGCCTTGAACTGGCCCTATTTGCTTATGCTATGGGATGCATCCTATCTGCCTGCCAGATAATTATGAGTCATCCTTGAAATCCCTGTTCAAACTTCGCATCCTCAATGGAGCCTTCCCAATTCCAGCAGGCATAGCGGGGGCCTTCTCCTGAGCTCTCACGGTGCACTGAACAGCCTCTAGCAGGTGCCCTGAGCTGTCACAGTGAACTGGACAGCCTCTAGCAGGTGCTCATCACACGGGAGTCCAGTAAGGACTGTGCCTCATCCACCTTGGACCCTGGTGTTTCCTTCATCTCTGGACCCTGGTGTCACTCTGCACAGTGTTTGGGGCACAGCAGCTTCAATGAAGGTTTGTCGCATGACTTGAAGAAGAAGCACATGCTGAACTGCTCCTAGGGGATGTTTTAAATTGAGAGCAAATTGGGAGTAGGTGAAAATATTTTGTCACTAAAAATGAAACCTGGGGGTGCCTTGCATTTCTTACTGAGAGGTGGTAGTTGCCATTCTTTAGTATGGACCTAGTACCTCAGTGCTGGACCCTGGATTCATATCTCTGTACTGATACTGATTAGCTGGACTGAAGTCAGATCTCCCACTTTGGACCTCTGTTTCCTCCTGTGTGAAATGGGCCAGTGTGACGTTCCCTCTCACTCTATAATGCTAACATTGGGGCTAGAGTGATACTTACGGTTTCTTTTTAAAAATATATATTTTATTGATTTTTCACAGAGAGGAAGGAGAGGAATAGAGAGTTAGAAACATTGATGGGAGAGAAACATGATCAGCTGCCTCCTGCACACCTTCTACTGTGGATATGCCTGCAACCAAGGTACATGCCCTTAACTGGAATCGAACCTGGGACCTTTCAGTTTGCAGGCCGACGCTCTATTCACTGAGATAAACCAGTTAGGGCCCTTCAGGTTCTTTGCACACACACACAAGTGTAATGTTGCATGGTTGAGGGTTGAAAGAGACTTTGAAGGTCATATAGTTTCACTCTCAACACAATGCCTGCATCGTCCTCACAGCCCTGCCAAGCAGATCAGCTGTTGCTGGATCCATTCCCACGATGGAGGGCTCTTGCCTCCTGAGATGGCCCACTTTCAATGTGGGGAGTTGATTGAGAAAAAGTCTTTCTTTTAAGTCAAAAATCTGGCTACTCACGACCCATATATTCTACCCTGTGTAACCATTACCCCTCTGCTCCTATGGATCACAGGGCTCTGGCTGGTGACACTGAGACACAAGGAAAGAAACGACAAAGAAACACTTAACCTGTGACTTGATCAACCAGGATCCGTGAGGTGATGATACGGCCATATTGAGAGAAAAGCTGCTCCAGTTCCTTCTGGGTCATGGTTTTGGGAAGGCCGCTAACATAGAGGTTAGCATCCCTGATTGAGGCAGAGCTCGGGCGGGCGTAAGAGACCTAGGTAAAAACAAGAGGAGCTAAATCCATTAGAGGCAACACCTTATGAGTAGCAAGACCAAGTCAACCACCAAGACGAGAATGCCTTATCCATCTTTCTAACTCATAGTTGTCCATTTAAATAATTCAGGAGCTCAGATTTTAGCTCCCCTTGTAATAGTAATGAGAACCATGAGAACAGCAGTAGAGGAACAAAAGGAGAGTTGATGAAAACTTAAAAACAAATGCACAGATAAGGGTCTCTAAGTGCAGAGTAAAATAGCTTCTGTATGGCAGCTGTTAAATGCAGAACTACCCACGCTTGGAGTTCTGGAGATTTACCTCCTGGGTGTGGGTGTATAGATGATTTACTGTATCCAACACATAATAATCTTTGAATAAATAATTTTTAAAAACCCACCCATAAAATTTTGCTCTGCCGATTTCTCTCCTTGGCACTTTCCCCACCCCATCCCCGTCTTCTTGAGCACATAAAAACGATCAGGTTCTCTGCGAGATTTTTTTATGTTCCATCTTTTGTGCTGCTCCAATCTGTTCCCATAAGGTCTGCTCTCGTTGAATGACAAAGCGCTGGTGAAATGGGGCTGAATGAACATCTGCTTGCAAAATTGGATATGTGACCTTGTCAGAACATCTGCAAGAACCAGTTGACTTCGAACTTGGAGGCGGAGCAGATGAAACCACAATAAACAAAATGAGGGCGAGGTGGAGAGGAGGGAGGGTAAGGGCAGCAGGAGAGAGACGCGAGCCTCACCAATGCTTATAATAAGTTCCACTTTGTAAATCTGTCCTCCCAGATCTCTCAACTGCTCCCCCCCAAAAGCTAACACAGAAGTGTAAACAGATCTGAAATTCCATCTGCAAGAAGCCAAATCTGTAGCAGTACACACAAGCAAAGCAAACCCCAGCAGTCATTAATTTTAGACTTTCATTTACTTATTTATTTATTTTTTTAAAGAAAACAACATCAGACGTTTGAAATATAATTTAGAGCTAGTCTAACAAAGCACTTTCCTGCTAAAGCTATTTCTGGGGCAGTTAAGGCTCAGAATAGATGATGAAAACAGTCATTTCAGAGCACATCTGACAATGTCCGACAGGAAGGGACCTATTTGCCTCAGCATTGTTCAGTTGGGAGTTTTAGTTGATCTATAACCAATTTATAAGACCTGCTAAGACTGTAGGTGTGTGTGTGTGTGTGTGTGTGTGTGTGTGTGTGTGTGTGTGAATGAGGCATGAGTAGACCCCTCACCATTGCACTCTCTCTTTCCCTGACAGAGATGCCAGGTCCCTTTATGGGTTCCACTCCTATAATGTTGACTCAACTGGTAAATTATGTGAAAGACTAACTTATCTTGCTGATAGAGCAAGGCAGCTCACCTGCAGTGTCTTCACCTTCTAGAAGCTCATGTCTGGCCTCTTCAGGTTCCTCACCAGGACATGGCTGACAGGCAGAGGGACCTTTACACGTAGGGTCCTGTGTGTGCATTTTTTGGGGTAGGATGAAAACCCAAAAACCCTATGAGATGCCTGGCCAGGGTGCCACTCCACGTGGGGCTCTCCCATGCTTTCTTTTAAGGGACAAAGTATCTCTGATTATAACCTTGCAAAACTCTTCCTTAGGCATGATGAGGGGGCAGTAGGGAGAAAGAAACAGAAACTCATGATATGTTGGTGGTAATAAGGGTCATTCTTGTCTGACCCCTGCCAGTTACTGACAAATTATCTGAATGACCTTTGTGTTTCCGTAAAACATACCCTCCTCCCTCTTTGGGTTTGCTCAAGGGGAAAAATTTTCCCACCTACTTCCTCAGCTGCAAATCCTACTCCTCTCTCAGGCTCAGCTCACATGCCTCCTCCTCTAATTAGCATTCCCCGATCTCCCAACAGGGCTCACAAAGAGCCATACCCACAGTACTTAACCTGTCCTGACTCTGATTCACCATCTCGCTATCTAGTCTGCGGATTTCCTTGAAGCCATGGTTGTCAACATGTGTCTTATTCATCTCTGTGGCTCTAGCTCCCAGCACTGAGCCTGATACCCACAGTATTCAACACCCACTGAAAGACTGAGTGAACACCACAGCTCACATTGAATGATGCTAACATTAATGGCTCCTTGGGGTTAATTGTAGGTTGGATTTCTGAGAATTAAGGGGGAATCGCTGAGAGTTAAGTATCCAGAACCATAGCTGTGATTCCCCGGCTAAGCTAAGAAGAGCTAAAGGATAGGCTTCCCATTCTCTAGTGTCTGTCATTGGAAGGACTGAAACAGTGTTGTAGGGCTAGACATAATTTAAAGGACTTCCCAACAAACATTTCTTGAGGGTCCACTCTGAGGGGATATACAACACACAAGAACAAGGCATAGTTTCTTGCACTAAAGGACCCCTAAGAGCAATGGGTGCAACAGAGACCATTCAGGAGGTACTCAATAAATGAGTTAAATAGAAGAATGACTAGTAAACATATGGGCCAATCACCACAATGCCACAAATGTGTACTATTCCAGGGTGATGTATAGATGCAATAGGAACATAGAGAAGGGAGAGACTAATCTCCCTTTTCTTAAGGATTAAAAGGGCCAGAAAGGGACAGAGCTGAGGTGAGACTGATGGAGAAAGAGGTGGTGTGACAGTGTCAGGGGTCAGGGAATGGTGACCTGATATCACTCTTTTGTTTGAGGACCAACAGGAAGATGAAGGTCAAGGGCTTAGTGTAGGGCCTGCCTGATATTCTCAGGGTACATATATGGATTCCCATTAGCTCTGGGCACCCAGAACTGGGTGCAGAGGGTAGCAGGCTGGGACAGACCTGCTGGAGAAAGGAGCTGGCACTGGGAAGCTAATGACACAACCAGAATCATCTCCTGAAAAGATGATTCTGATAGGGAGATTCTCAGTCAAGGACAGGCCCCAGCCACAGAGTAGCAGCACATCTCAAAGGCGAACAGCATCCTGCTTATCCTCTGCCATGCCAATTCCTGCTGCTTAGTTGTTCTCCTCTATTTGGAACCTTAAGTCTATTGTTCTCTTAGTTCCCTGTCCAGGAAACATGTAGAAATGGAGTGGATAAAAATGACAGAAAAAAAGGATCTTCCCACAATTCAATATCCAAAACACGCCTTCCAGTATCTTAAACTTTTCAAATCCCCTCATCCATTTATTAAATCCTCACTGAGTGACTACAGGTGGCTGCCCTTTGTTTGGGTGAAACATTTTTAAAGATCCCAATTTCCATCTCCTGCAGAGTCAGGCATGGCTGGCTTGTTAACCCCAATGAGCCTGGAGCCTGGGGCTTCAATGCTGGAGGCAGCGTCCTGCGGAAGCCTGTGCCTAAGACCATGGGGATCCAGCTTGCTTCATTCACCCCTGATCTCTGAAGACAAGACTGGCATTTCTAGGCCAGCACTGATCTTGCTCTGGCGCTTGGAAAAAGCTGAAAGGAGGGAGCCTACTCCTCTCTCTCTGGATAAGAGTGGTCCACAGGGAAGGGAAGGTAAATGGCTGACTTTACAAATGATCTTGAGGGAAGATTTGCAGTCCCTCCAAATTCCCCATCCCTCTCCATCCCTGAAGGCTCACAGCAGCCCTACCGCTCCAAGAGTGACAGTACAGCATGGAGCTATGCATCCTGACTGTGGGCAAGTAGTTGACCTTGGGCAAGTAATTATATGTTGATAAGTCTAAGTTTCTTTACTGATATAAAGGAGGGCAATTCTCCTTTGATGAGTTATTGTAAAGCATTGAGATGATAGGTTGAATGCGTCTAGCACATACCTAGAATTTAGTTGATACTTAGTAAGTATGATTACTGATGGGAGAGGACTTGGAAAACATGATAAAGGCATCATCTTGGGTGCTATTAGGAATATAAGATGAGAGGAAAAGCCATCTTCTCTCCCCTGGGAAGGTGCTCCTTCAGGAAAACACTGGCATTGGAAGATTAAAGTCCATTCATCCCACGCCTTCCTCAACACTTCCAGTGTGTCAGGCCTTGTGCTAGGGAGGAGAGCACCTCTGTTTCAAGGGCTCCACAGGCTACTGAGGGAAGTAAGCAAACAAGTGAAGAGTGAGACACAGGGTGGTTCCTGATGAGGATACTCATTTCATACTCCCTGTGCTTCCTTCCATGTGGAGGGAGCCCCTAGAGGAGCAGTGCAGGCCAGGGGGAAGGGGCGTGCTGACTTTAAATAGGCCTCAGTGAAGGAGATGGGCACGCGAGCCTTAGCCGCTGCCTGCCTCCTCCCTCTGGGAGTGAGATGCCAGCGGGAAGCACACTTTCTGCTCCAGGCTCTCAGGTCCTATGGGAGCAGGTTGTGCTCTGATATAGGGAGGCCTGTGGGCACTAGATCACCTGCAGTGGGGCATGTCAGTCTGTCCAAGTGTGGGGCTTTGTGTGAGGAAGCCTACTGTGTCCATGGAATTCATCTGGGACTTAAACAGTATTAAGATGACCATAGGATTCTGTATCTTTTATTCTTTTGCCTCATTTCTCAATGGGTTTAGAACTTGGAAGCATCATTTGTTGGGCACTTCGAGTTATAAGAAGAACTTCTATCACTGACTGGGTGTTTTCATAAGCTCAGCAGTCTACTCACAAAACTGCCAATTTCTACAAAAACCAATCATGGTAAGTGGAAATAAAGGGGACAGGCGACATTGGAAATAAAGCACCATCCTTGAAACCTGCTTACAGAAACTTGGTGCTATAAGTGGCTCAAATGTTCAAGGCAGGCCCAGCCAGTGTATCTCAGTGAATGAGTACCAATCTATGAACTAGGAGGTCATGGTTCAATTCCTGGTCAGGACACATGCCCAGATTCTGGTCTTGATCCCCAGTGTGAGGCTTGCAGGAGACGTCCAATCAATGATTCTCTCTCATCATTGATGTTTCTATCTCCCACTCCCTTTTCTTTCCTTTCTAAAATCAATAAAAAATATGTTAAAAAAAAGTTCAAGGCAGGATCCAAACAGCAGGCCACTCACCTTACACATTTTCAAAGACAGGAAGCTCACTGCTTCATGAGGCATCATATACCATCACTGGTTACTAGAAAATTATTTCTTCTACTGAGTTAAAAGCTGTCTTCCCCAGAGTTTCTACCCTTCTTCTATTTCTGTTCTAGCTCCACACACTAGGAGCATTCTTCCTGTCTTCATCACCCCTTATCTTGTGAGTCTCACTGGTAGGTACTGGTTAGAATATCAGGCAACTGTATTTTTAGACAGGTCACTTCAAGAAAGTTCTCATTGATCTGACCTTAAGTGAAATTGAGCCTCTATTCTGGAATGGAAAGGCAACTGAGTAACCTAAGAGCAAGAACTTTGAGGTTGAAGAGATGTGAGTTTAAATCTGGACCACTTACTGACTAGGTGTCCTTGGGGTAAGCCACTTAACCTTTCTGAGCTGCATTACTTGAATAGTGTAGTTTAGAAGCTTTCTAATAGAGATGTTTGAGGATTAAACAAGATAATGCATGTAGGATTCCTGGGCACAATGCCTGGCACACAGTAAGTGCTCAATAAATAGTGGCTTTGGTATGATTGCTATGCAATCAGACCTTATGCTGGACAGGGAGGGTGCAGAGATGAATTCAGTATTTCCTGACATAATAGTAGGACTATTCATCTAACAGAGGACACACACACACACAAAGATAGGTGTTCCAGAATATCAGGCTGCAGATTTCCCCCAATCTGTGGTAACACCCTACTCTCTGAGCAAGCACAAGCTCCTTAGAGCATACAGATCCCCGGGGGTCATTCACTTCAATGGACCAGGAGAGGAGTAGCAGCAGAGAACAGACTCTGGCGCTGCCAGGGCCTTCTAGGAGCAATCCTTTCGAGGACCTCCAATCCTACTCCAAGAGCTGAGAGAGAAGAAAGAAGCCAGCTGGTTCCTGGAAACCACAGCTTTGAATGTGAAGACCGCAAGCAAGACAGGTGTTAGTATGAGGACCGGGGCCACATACTTCCCCCTCCCGCCACCTGATACATGATATTCTGTTATCTGGGGTAAAATCTGATGCTAACATTTCCAAGGGAGTGCTGAATGGGCCATGTCTCCCTGCTCAAACACTTTCCAGGTTCTCCTGTACCCCGTGATGGAAGTTCAAATCCTTTACCTGAGCATTTAAGTCCGACCCTCCCTCCTACTAATCTCTCCATGCACCTTCCACCTCAATTCAAACAAACAAAAACAAAGTGAATGTGCACTGAAAGTTTCTACTTCTACATCTTTGTTCTTGCTGTTTGTTCAGCATCATGGCAAAAGGGACTCCTGCCTATCCTTCCAGGCTCAGCCTGAATTCTGCTTCCTCCATGAAGCCCAGGCACAAATGACTGCTCTCTCCTTGGACTCCAAAGATGGTACACATTTTAATGGTAGCAGCTATCACACCCTGCCTCCCATTACAGCCATCTGTGTCAACACTGAATCTGCCCTAATAGCCTAAGCATTCTGATGGTGGTTTATGCAGACCTCCTGTGGCATCTAGTTGCAAAGCCTTCCACAGGGCAGGTGCTGAATAAATGCTCTCTGAATTGAAATGGACATTTGAAACATACTGTATGCAAGGACTTTTGGCTCCCAGGAGCTGACTCTGGTGTGGAGAAGAAGCGAAAGGGAGTCATGGAGTTGACGAGTATCCAAGAATATCATGAGAGGCTCTGGCACACAGTAGGCCAGGTAAATATGAGTTTTAAAACAAAGACATGGTGATGGATTCATGTGATTTACAACTTCTTTTTAAAAGTCCATCAAGTTACCCAGGAGGCTTACTAAGTATAAGAAATTTGCTGTCTGGTGGCCCTAGAAGGGAGAGATGTACTAACTAATGGTTTAATAGCCTGGCTAGTGAAAAAGCTGGTCTCAGACTCAGGGCTTCAGACACTCAAGTCACTCTCCTCATTAAACTGCAACTCCTGAGTCTTGCTTTTGGAAAACCTAATAAGGTTACTGTGGCCACTGGAAGCTCCATAATACTTTCTACTAATACAAAGCCTTTTATGTATGCTGCCCAAGATTCAACAAGACTCAGACTCTGAAACAGGTAGATGGAAAAATTCTTCCCCAGTTGACTGCATTCATCTTTATTCTGGGGAGCATTACTTGAACACCCACTGTGTGCCATGGTGAAATATTAGTTCTAGTTTCCAGAAGACAAATACTAGCTGAACTCAAGGTCACAAAGCTGAATTAACATAAAGCCAGATATGACTTCAGGTTTGGGGATCTTTCCCCTATGGTAGGCTGATGGGAACAGACAGTGAAATAAAAGCTGTATACTTGACACATACTGTTCTTGCCCTGAAATGGTACCATGCTGGAAAGATCGCACTATAATATCTTAAAGAGTTAGAGCTGGAAGGAACCATTCTGCAGATGGGCAAGTAAGTCCAGAGAAGTAAACTAAGTTCCCTAGGTCACCCTGTGAGTGTTTGACAGAGCTGGGTCTTGTCTCTCCATCTCAATATGAATCTCTTTTGACTGAATAATGAGGGGGAAGGGAAGAGGGAAAAGCTCTATGACATTTGATAGACTGCTGATTTGCCCTGGGGCTTTGTGATAAGAATGGAGAAGAGATTATTTCCCAGGGACACTGAGGTTTTAGGCCAGCATTGCCCAATATAACGTTCGGGGACCTTGAAAATGGTCTAGATCTGTGCAGCTGAATATGGTAGCTACTAGCTACATGTGGCTACTGAGTACTTCCAACATACTTAGTGTGACTGAGGAATTGAACTTTTCATTTTATTTAATCTTACTTAATTTAAATTCAAATTATTTCCAGTGGCCACTTGGAAAGAACATCTCAAGGCCCAGAAGCAACATGAAGTTACAGCAGCTCAGACTGAAAGGGACCTTTAGGATCATTTAGTCAGACTCCAGTCTGGTATAGGAATCCTTTCTTCATCATCCTTAGTGACTCCATTTGAGTGCCTTTGACAATCAGGGACTCACTATCACCCAAGGCTAATGTTCTACCCTCATAATTCCATAAATTCTGTTCATAGATTCTTGAAATATAGGATTGAGCTTTAGAGTCACTTCAGACTCCACCCCCTTATTTTCCCCCTTCCCACCCCCCCTTTCTTCCTGCCTGAGGGTAAAGGAAAAGCAATCCTTGTGGGGTGAATGTGTGACTGGAGAACCCTCTTTGCTATCTTTGTCATTTGCCTCTGGACAACCCTTAGGGTGTCGGTTCTTTTAAAATCATGAAGCTGAGAATGAGATACAAGACAGCAGGCCAGAGTGGCCAAGAAAGGATCACTATTTCCTATGCTTTAGACTCCATAGTTCTCCTAATATGGCCAAGGTCTGCCGAGTTGCTTTCTTTATGCAGCCTGCATCACACTGTTGACTGATTTTACACTTGTAGGCTGATAAAGCCCACACCCCATTCCACACTCTTCTAAAAACCTATTTGTCCTCCCAACCTGGACCTGTCTAATTTTCTTTTGTAATCCAGACACAGGACACTGGATGGCCTCTAAGATGCTGGATCATATCAACCTCACTGGGCAGGGACAGTAGGGAAACTACTCGCAAACTCTTATCCCTGTATCTGAAATTATTCACTCAAAGGAAGTGAACAGAGCACTGGGTAGCACAGCAGCCAGACAGAATCTCTCACGGAGACAGCAGCATGGTACGACTGGGTAAATGGGGCTCCGGTTTCCACTGGCCTTGCCCGTGTGCCCTCTCCTTGCTCCTTGGGGATTCAGTTATCCAGCCACCCTTGCTGACCTTGGCAGGGGAAACGCTCCTGGCATTGCCTCTGCCTATGGCTATAATGGGGGAGGAGAAAAAGGCCTTTTCATTATTAACAAGACCGAGGGAGGCAGACTATTATTCCTGGGTGGGGTGATATCCATCAGCAAAAAATGATCTGCTACCTCTCCGGAAGCATTAAGAGCAGTGATAGGAGAAATAATTGCTTATGCCAAGTGCAAAGAAAAGATGCCTCAGCGGAATGGAGGCCTTTAGCAAGGCAGGTGGATGCTGGGGGAGGGAGGGAGGCCCGGATCCCTGATGACCCCTGGCAAGAGCAAAAAGCGGGAGGGCAAACTGGAACCTGCAAAACTCAAGTGCGGGAAGATTCCCCTGGAGGCACCGCTAGTGCCATTAGAAGAATAAAGTGAAAATGGAGAAATGGCTAAGCCAGAGAGGCTGGAATAAAGAGTGTGCTCTCCTTAAGAAGGGAGATATTTCCTTTTGAAAAGCCTTTCCCTCCTCTAGTCCTGCTTCCCCTTGACCGAGCTCCTGTCTCACAATAAAGCATCTTCTTACTCTCTCACCCCATTTCCCGACTGAGTGCCAACCCTCCTGGGTCCACTGAGTGCCAGAAACAGCCCTTTTCTCACCTCATCCCTGAAATCACACACACCTCCAGCTTGGTCAAGAGCTGTGCTCTGTGAATGTTTTACTTACAGTCATAATTTTATAATTTCAGTAATAGCTTAATGCAATTATTATTAAAAGATAAGACATAAAACCATTTCCAAACATGCAATTCAATGAAAAAAGGAAGGAAATATGTGAAGATGGTAACCGTGTTGAGTTGGGAATGGCTAATACTGCCTTCATTATAAGATAATACATTTTCCAAATAATTCTTCAATAAAATGTTTTGCTTTTAAAATGAGCAAAAAAAGTTCCCATGAGAGCTTATGAAAACCAATGTCTAATGCTGACAAAAACCTACCACAATAGCCTGCAAGCTGCTGGTTTCATTCAACAAACATCCCTAGGGAACCTTCTTAGAACTTTACTTTGACCAGCTCCCTCTCTTGCTCAGCAACCTGCTTCCTTGTACAGCTCCCTATTTCCCACAGCCCCTCCAAGCCAAACGGGAAGCCTGTAGCCGCATGACCACCCGCCTCACTACATTAGAGTCAGTCCTTTGCATGTCTGTGTTCCCTATATAGTCTTATAGCAATAGTATAAGACAAGAGCTTCCAGCGGCAGCAGTGAGCACTTCTCTAACCCTGCTCCTCAAACATGGGTTAAAATCCAAACAGGGGTCCTATTACTGTGAAAGTTTGAGTGGGAGGAATTCCAAACCCTCAAATACAATTTGGAACTATTTTTTTGCTGAAAGGGTCTCAGTGTAACTTGAACATGTATCCAAACTTTGGATAAACATATCCCTCTTTTGAAGTACGACAGAGCCATCTGATTTTCTTTGTTCCTAATTCACGTGAGACCTGGGGCCACTGGCTTTAAATTCAATAGAGCACTTCTTAAGGTGGGGCAGGACTTACAGTGCACATTCAGAGGTTGCTCTTTTGGAGCCCATGGAGAGGTCCAGGATGGGGACAGGCATCGGTGTGGGGTCCAGGAGTACTGGACATCATTTTCTAGACCCCAGGGCCATTTCACCCAATGCTTTCCAGAGTATAAAGTGATCTGTGTTGGAGCTAAGTTGGGGGGCGGGGGAGGGAAACTAAACAAACAGCATCTCCAAAGCCCTAAGTGGGGCAAATGATCTTTCCTGGGCTCAGGGCTAAAATGTTGAGAAAAAAACTCTGTTTCTCCAGTGAGGTGCCAGGCCGCCCTGGTGGGCTAGGCAATGTAAGCCCATGCCTGTTTGGCATGCAGCAATGGGAGAATCGCCGGGGCACTGTCTGGGAAGCAGGAGTCTGAGAAGGGATGAGCTGAAGTCAGGTCAGCGCTCAGGTTGATGGCAGAAGCCCTGAATCACGAGTCTGTTCACTCAAGAGCCTGAAAGAGCCACACAATCCACTTGTTTGCTTTTTAGATCTCCTTCCCATGCCAGGGAGTAACTCGTTTGTGTGCAAGGCCAGATCCACACCCACACCCTCACGAAGGCATGTACCACTGAACCAACAGGCAGGTGACATTCCAACACGTACAACCTTCTGCCAAAGCCCCCCTTTAAAACATTTTTATGTTGTTACTCCAAATCTCAATACCAACGGTGTGATCCTCATTAAGTCTCTTAACCTCTTTGGCCCTCAGTTTTCTCATTTGTATAGAGAGCACCTCCCTACAGGGCTATTTTAAGAATTAGAGTTGATCTACACAAAGCACCTAGTCCCAGGATGTTTCAAGGTTTAAATGCCATCTAACGTGTGAAGGAGTTAGACCAGAGTGAATATTGAATGTAAGGCAGCATTACTATTATTATTTCCTTTCAAGCTCATGGTCACATATGAAGCAGTTCCTCTTCTGGCAGAGCGCTTCACAGAACCTCTGGATGCTAACTCAGCTCCGCTGCTGGCCATGTGTGTGGCTTTGGATAGTCACTCCATCTCTCTGAGCATGATCTCCAAGATGAGGGCTGGGAACCTGGCCACTATCTCCCACTAAAGAGGTTACAAACCAAAGAACAATTCCTCTACAGTCCCATGTTTGCAAACATGTACTAGATGGTTCTGAGGAGATCTCTGTTATCAATGCTCATTTTTCCAGGTAGGCAAGTTATCTGCAGTCATCCATGCTGGTCATTGTGGCTGACTCTCTGTTTTGATGCTGTGTCTGCATCATTGTATTTTCCTCGAGGACAGATGCCCTGCCTTGCCCTCCACACACCTTCAGTATTTACACAGTCACATTACATCCCCTTTATAAATGGGAAACAAATATTTGGGGAACCATCATTTGTGGGCACCTTCTCCTAGCAGCCCAGTAATGAGTCATTCACTTCCAATCAGCAAAACAGAGCTCGTGTATTTAAATTTGAGTTCAGAGGCTTCCAACTGCTTGTCCACAGGCCAACTATTAAGTGATATGTGACCCACCCATAGAATGCTTTTAAATGTTTTGAAATGGTATCCAATCTCTAGAAATTGGGACACTTTGCATGGGAAAAAAATCTAGATTTCAGTTTCTATCAAACAATCGGAAGATCTGGCAGCAATCTAGGCTTTGACAATCAGCAGACGCTGAAGAACAGCTGCCCTTTCTCCTGCGCTAGAGCTCACTATAGCCTCCACTCCCCACTCCCCACTTTTCAGAACTATCTCTGACTCTCGCTGTTAGTTATTAATCTTCAAAGTTTAAGACTGTACTTGGTTTGCCTGCATCTAGGTTGTGCATTGTATTTAAAGTAGTGTGTTTTCCACAGAGCACTCTGAATATACTCCATACATGTGAGGAGGGACTAACTTGACTAAAGTTTGCAAACATGTACTAGATGGTTCCAAGGAGATCTCTCTAATGCATATTTAAAAAGTTTACCCGCCGCGCCCCTCCACCCCCGCCCCAGACGGACAAGCTTTCTACTCCTTCATGGAGTCAGAGAGATAAATCTCACGTCACTTCACAAAGCAAACTGAAGCAGAAGTAAACAGAGGCCTGAAAGGCAGAAAAGCAATTTATAAAAATTAATAAATGATGAGACTATTAACAGCACATGAAAAAGGTTTGCTTTCCCTCTCCCCTTTAATATGATTTTTACCTTAAACATTGTGTCCCTTTAGGAAAGGGAGGAAAAGTTAATAAAGGAACCTATCACTCAAACTTAATTTTCAGTATGGCAAATAAACTGCTTTAATGAAAGGGCTGAAATCCCCAGGTTTGCACATTAAACTTTCATTCGTTGTGGAGAATGGAAATTATTGATTCAGCCGTGGCATCATGCATTTTGAATCCTACAGTGGCTTGGAAGCCCACGTATCTGCTGGGTGCAAATGTGTTGGCAGTGTTTTGATCTAGGGTGAGCAGAGGGTGGGTGAGGGGTAGGGAAAGGAATATAGAGAAGGAAAGGAGGCAGATTGGCTCTTCACAGAAAGAAAATGATCAATATTTCTTGTTGCCAAGATCCACTTGGACAAAGCACTACTTCTGACAGCATGAGGGGCCAGGAGTGCATTCTGAGATCAGAAAAGCAGGGTTCGCTCAGTCTTTTGGGAAATGCATCCAGCTTCAGGGATCACTTAACAAAAACCACACAGAATGGATGGTTGATGATTTGATCCTAAGCTCTTGGGGAAGTTTGGATTTCAAGAAAACTGCAGGGAAGAAAAGTATCTTTCTCGCTTCAAGGTCAGGGTGTCCATCAAGGGAACAGTATATGTCTGACATTCTAATACTGAATTGGAGAGCACAGAAAAATCAATCCAAACTACAAATAGAGCTCTCAACCTGGCGTGGCCTCATCAAAGAGTCAGGTGATGGGAACATACCATCTTTACTTAAAGCACAAAAATAGGTATGTTTTTCTTTTGAAAGAAATTAATTCTCCTACCTCTCAGAGGACTATCCCATATTTAAGTAATGCTCAATTATTTCACCCTTAGAGAACTCATAGGGATTGATTCTAAGCCAAGACCGAATTAGGCAACCTGAATCAGGCCTATTTTGGGGACTTTGTGTACCACAGACTCTATGAGATCAGGAAAGATGATTTCTAATCATCTTTAGAAATCAGCTAAACTCAATTGGAAAAGTAAAGAAAGGAAAGAAAGAAGAAAGGAAGGAAGGAAGGAAGGAAGGAAGGAAGGGAAGAAGGAAGGAAAAGAAGGATGAAGGGAAGAGGGAGGGGAGAGAGAGGGAGGGATGGTGGTTGAAAAAAAGAAAGGAAGAAAGGAAAGACAATCATAATATATTCCCCAAAGGTTTTGTTTTGTTTTTGTTTTTGTGTTTGTTTTGGTTGACTCCAAGCTAAGACACTCTTATACCACTAGTCTCCCCTGTCAGTCTGGCTGTGGGAAAAGCAGCTCTGTTGAACTAAGAAGTTCTGATTATATGTTTTCAAACATAGAGCTGGTGCGTTCTATAGATTCTGGGAGAGGTTTCTCTTTTGCCCTACTTTGTGTCAGACTTGCTGTTGTGAGGATAAGAGTGCCCAGGAGACAGCTCCCCCTGGTTTAATAGGCTATGAAGAATGGGGCTCATTAATCGGCTGGCAGCTGCCCCCAACCAGGATGCTAGGTGGGGCGTCCGAGAAAGGGAGGCAGAGGAGGCAGGCTCCATTCAGGAGCTCACCACTGGCTGTCAGAGGGGGGCCTCAAAGCCAGCGGCACCGCCTCCTGAAGAACCCCATCAGGTAAAGTCTGAACTGAGGGTGACAATCCAGCCGCAGAAGCCTTGGTCTGGAGGAGCAGGCTCTAGGCCACTGTTATTTTTCACCTTAATCCTTGTATAGATATTATTTACTGGTCTGATTATTTTCAGATGTCTGGAATGTTCCTTTGTTTTCGGAGATTTTGTACACTAGTTCACTAGTGTTTTGATTTTATAACTGATTTTTCCTTTCCAAGTCTCAGGAAGGTCCTCTCCACCTTCAGGTAAAGCCAAGCTGCTCAGCCTGGCACATGAGGTCCCTGTCTTCTCCCACCCCCCCATCCAAACGTAAGCCACACTATTCCATATGCTGTTCCCCACTCACAATATTTATGAATATTTTCAAAGCGTTGCATGTGCTGCTCCCTCTGCCCGGAACAGCTTCTGATCTCAGTTTCTTCCCGTAGCTCAGTTCTGGCCTCCTCTGCAGACTCAGGTTCACAGGCCTTCCATGTTGTTCCCTCCCTGTGTTCAGCCCTCACCTCACTCTTCTGCAATGATCTATGTCCTCAGGAAATGTCCTTTGAATAAATGAAGAGCACCACTTCCAGCTTCCTCATGGCCTTTATTTATCAGAACAAAGGTATGAAATCAACCAGCACCTCCCCAATCAGGAGCCAGAATATCACCTCTTACCTTTATGGTTTTGGTCTGGAGTCTGAGTCCATTTAAAGTGTTGATGGCTTTCTCTGCATCCTTTGGATCAATATAGTTAACGAATCCATACCCTAAACTCTGTCCTGTGGAAACATTTTTTAAAAAAGAGAGAGAGAGAAAGAGAAAGAGAAGAGAGAGAGAGAGAGAGCGCTCAGTATCTTTATAGAGGAAACACTTCCCATTGCAGTGAATCCAAATCCTCTTAGTATATGGTTCCTGTTATACCAAGATTTACCCACAGGTTGAGAAATTTCAAATTTTTTCATGTTTCATTCTGGACAGTTTTTGAGCTCATGAAGCTGCCCAAGCTGGGAATGGGTAAGCACTATTGCACATCCAGTCCATACTGGTACAAATGCCAATGTCCTCTTAATGGAGAAGAGGCAGGACAGGGCAGTGGAAGGAGAACAAGTGTCATTTGTTAGAGAGAACTGAACTGGAGTCCAGGGAATTTCCCTGTAAGCTGGGTGACATCTCAGAGATGTGGGGGAGATAGGAGATTAAATGACTTGATTAAATGATAGGAGAGGGTTGATGATATATTGTATATAAAATGTCTATCAAATATATTGCTTAGAACATAATAGCTGCTCAACAAAAGACAGCTCTGCTATGCTTAGCTCTATAAAACTGGGGCAAGTGCTGGATGTAGGAGTTGTGTCTGCTGCCTCAGTCATGCCAACCACACCCACACCCAGAGAATGCAGCAGGATCTGAGAAGCAGAGATTGGAGGAGACATGATAGTGAAGGCATGGCCAGAATTCAAAGCAGTTGCTGCAAATAATTCATTGCCTCCATCATTCCCATAGCCCAGTGGTTGGCAAACTGCAGCTCGAGAGCCACCGCCAGTTTGCCACTTTGTTGATTAATGAGTTTGCCGACCACTGCCTTAGGGAAAAACACTTAAAAACATTTTAATAATGTACTAATGTCTTTCACCTAAAGTCAAAACTTCTGGGTAAGGGTAATGCCTTATGCAGTGGTTGGCAAACTAATTAGTCAACAGAGCGGCAAACCACGTGGCTTGCAAGCTGCAGTTTGCCGACCACTGCCTTAGCCCAATAATCATAAAAGAAGGGTGGGTTCAATTGGAAAAGACTGAGGAACTGCTAACCCAAAGGGGTGGTGTGCAGGCACATTCTTCAAAGAGAATTTAGCTCCTTTGGGTGGAGACAGTATCAACTTGTCTGCAAAGAGAGGTGGCAAGTGACAGGGCTCCCCGCTAAGCGAAATAAAAATAATGTGTTTGCGATCGTGCCACTGATTATAAATAGTCCATCAGCTCTGCCATGTGTCATCAGCCAGAAATATCATTAGGAAACTTTACATTTACTGACATACCCTTTAAGAAACAGAGCTCAGGGTGGCTGCAAAACCAGCTGAAACTTCCCAGGCAATGCTATTGATTTGTGGGCGTCAGCAAAGCCGAAGGGGAGGAAAATGACAGGACATCACACGTCAGGGAGGACTGATTACATAAAGCTCCCTTTGGAGTACAGGGGCCGGGGCTAGGAGACAATTCAACAAAAAGCCTGTCATGTCCTGGTGACGGGAGCCCATTTCAGCAGCCAAAAAATCTTTCCAACAGCTTCTGTTTTGCTGGTAAATGTCTGTGTTTGTGTCGGTTGTAGGAGGGAACCTGGGAAAACAAGTTGGGTTCTGGATCAGAAAGTGGGTGACTTTGTTATCCTTTATAGGAAGGAAACAAAGAGAATCATAAGGAAACTCAAATGCATTTTTTTTTGTCCCCCAATTGACAATTCTTTCCATTAGCACATTCCTTTGTGTTTTGGAATAACAGAGTTAGAATAGGAAAAGACAGGGGCAGAGGCAACTTTTTCAGATATGCCCTTCACCAGCCAGAATTAGTAACTGAAAAAGGAGGAGAGAATGCTGAGCTGCCTCCAGCCACTGGGACCCTTCTCTTCCCATTTCACTGTGATTGTGGTGTGCGTCTGTCTGAGAGCGTACACAGAAGAGTGAGAGAGAGAGGTGTGTGTGAATTACAAGACTTTGCCACATGTCCCACAAAATTTTCTGCAAATCAAAAAAGTAAAAGACTAATTTCATTGGTTTAAAATATCACTTATCTTAAATTTGCCTTCACCTCAACAAGCCTAACTAAATTTACCTAATTAAATTCATTTTCATCATGCAAATTTCCATTTTCACCATGCAAATTTATTAGTCCTATTTATTTTGTATATAAGAGAAGCCTTAAAAATGACTGTACTAAAATCTTTTTATAGTTATTTATTTTAAACTGTCGTGCACCAACTTGGGCTTCAAAGGGCATTTTAAAAAGCAATAATCTCAATGATAAACCTCAGTTATGGGTTCTAGGAAACGAGTCAGTCAGCCTATCCCACTAAATAATTTGTGTAAAAATAAAATGAAAAAATATAGACAAAACACCCACCACTTAACTGCAAACATTGAACCTAAAATTTAAATAGTTCATAATTCATCACAGTGATAGAATATATGTGGAGGAATTTATCATGCCTATCAGTGATGCATGTGACCTGATATGCTATCTTTCTTTCTAATTATGCATATGTTTACAGAAATCTGAAATAAATAGTAGAGTGGCTATGATATACATTCTACGTTTTATCTTTACTAGAGGACTGATGCACGAAATTCATGCAAGGGGCTTGGCCCTTGCAGCCCCAGCTGCCTCGGTCCCTGGCAGCCCCGGTTTCATCTAGAAGGTCGTTTGGCTATCTGTTCTAATTAGCATATTGTGCTTTTATTATTATAGATTGTGGACCTTTGTTTAAGGAGGAAGAAACACTCTCAGGTCTTGGGAAGGTTCTGAAGATCAAGTGAAGGAAAGGACTACTGAGTCATAGCTCCCCCACTGCCTGTATCAGTCCCAAACCCACCACCTTAGTACTTGACTACAGTATTATCATTATATGCTCTACCTTTAGAGAGAGACTGTGCTTAATATCAAGAAAGAGGGTGTTCTAGGGAAAAGTAAAAATCAGATGAACATCCTTTTAGAAAGCAAGAGGAAAAATTGGAGATACTCCTCTTTTTAAATTTAATAAATTTTTATTGTTCAGATTATTACAATTATTCCTCTTTTCCCCCCATAGATCCTTTCCCCGCGGTTCCCATCCCACCCTCTGCCCTTACCCTCCCCCACTGTCCTCATCCATACGTGTACAATTTTTGTCTAGTCTCTTCCCACATCCCTCACACCCCTTCCCCACCCCTGCCAAGAATTGTCAGTCCACTCCCTTTCTATGCCCCTGATTCGATTATATTCACCAGTTTATTCTGTTCATCAGATTTTTTTTATTCACTTGATTTTTAGACTCACTTGTTGATATATATGTATTTGTTGTTCATAATTTTTATCTTAACCTTTTTCTTCTTCTTCCTTTTCTTAGAGAACACCTTTCAGCATTTCATATAATACTGGTTTGGTGTTGATGAACTCCTTTAGCTTTTTCTTATCTGTGAAGTTCTTTATCTGACCTTCAATTCTAAAATATAGCTTTGCTGGGTAATCTTGGTTGTAGGTTCTTGTTATTCATCACTTTGAATATTTCTTGCCTGCCCTCCACTCCTCCCTCCACCCACCCCAGTCTGGCCTGCATAGTTTCTGTTGAGAAATCAGCTGACAGTCGTATGGGTGCTCCCTGGTAGGTAACTAACTGTTTTTCTCTTGCTGCTCTTAATATTCTCTCTTTGTCTTTTGCTCTTGGCATTTTAATTATGATGTGTCTTGGTGTGGTCCTATATGGATTTCTTTTGTTTGGGGTTCTCTGCGCTTCCTGGACTTTTATGTCTATTTCTTTCACCAGGTGGGGGAAGTTTTCTGTCATTATTTCTTCAAATAGGTTTTCATTATCTTGCTCTATCTCTTCTTCTGGCAAGCCCATGATTTGGATGTTGGTACGCTTGAGGTTGTCCCAGAGGCTCCTTACCTATCTTCATATTTTTGGATTCTTTTTTGTTTTTGTTTTTCCAGTTGAGTGTTTTTTGCTTCTTCGTATTTCAAATTTTTGACTTGATTTTTGTGATCCTCTAGTCTGCTGTTAGATCTCTGTATAATATTTTTTATTTTAGTCAGTATATGCTTAATTTCTAGTTGGTCCTTTTTCATATCCTTGAGGGTCTCACTAAGTTTATTGTCCTTTTCTAGAAAATTCTTAAAAAAAAAAACACCTTATAACAGTGGTTTTGAACTCTATATCCAGTTGTTTGCTTTCCTCCATTTCTTTCATTTGTGCTCTGTTTCTTTGTCTCCGCATTTTGGCTGCTTCCCTGAGTTGATAGAATGGCTTTGTGTGCTAGGTGTCTTATAGGGCCCAGTGGCTCATCCTCCTCAGTTACCTAAAGTGGACACTCTTGGTGCACCCCTTTGTGGGCTGTGTGCACAGTCTTCTTGTAGTTAAGCCTTGACTGTTGTTGGTATCACTGGAAGGAATTAACCTCCAGGCCAATTGGCTGTGAGGATTAGCTGTGTCTACGCTGGGAGAACTTCTGTGCTGGAGACACCCTTATGAGACAAGAGTTGCAAAAGCCCTTGTGCTCAGCTTGGATGGAGCAGAGTCTAAGGCAGAGCAGACAGCCTTGGTTTCCCATCAGCCCTGCCCTAATAGGCCCCTGAGTCTCAGTGTCCTGTGGTAATCACTGCAAGCACCTCTGAGAGACAGTCGTCCTCGAATTCTGCCCGCTGCTAGACAGTCCATTTTCTCACTGACTGAGTCTGGATCCCCAGATTCTCACCTGGAACTGGAGTTCAGCACAGTCAGGAGCTTTTGTCTCCCTCCTGCTTGAGAAAGCCAGCTGTGCAGGCAGTTGCCAGTCCTCTCCACGCATACCTCTACCTCCTGCAGCTCCTCTGAGTTTCGATGTACTTTTCTCTTTCCTTCTACTTGTAGAATTTCCACTCAGCCAATCTTCATGTGGTTCTGGATGATGTCCGTTTTGTCTTTTAGTTGTAGTTTTGAAATTGTTGTGTGAGGCAGCAGTTTAGGTGTTTACCTGTGCTGCCATCTTGGTTTCTCCTGGAGGTACTCCTTGATATGAAATAATGAATTGCAAACTCTAAACAGAACATGGCATTGAACAAGAGCAGGACAGAGTGGAAAGCTTGCCTGTGAATTGAAAGCTATGAGATAAGCTGGCAGCCCAGTGGAACTACCTGTGGTTAACCCAGTTCCCAAAGAGTCTTCTTCATGGGCCTCTTGCCATTGCAGGAGTCCTGCTAAGTCTAATAAAAAGTGCTCTATGGAACTAAACACTCTCTTCACAACAGCCTTTACAAGATTAAATCCCTAGGCAGAAAATATAAAATCCAAAGACCCATTTCTTTCAAAATTCTTTTAGTAGTGGGAGAGAGTAAAATAAGGAAGAATTTTGTGTTTTGGTGGCCATATACTGGTGATAAGTTATGGATTTGCAGTTATATATTTAAATATACATAGAAAAATATAGATGAAACACAGTCACAAAAAAATACCAACACTTTATCCATGGGGACCAAAACAGCCACCATGCTGGGAAGGCCCAAGGGATCCAGTCAGGAGCCTAGAGCTAAGTGTATGTATAGGACCCAAACATAGATATGGTCAGTCCTTATATTATTCTCTCCCTCCCGACCCCCATGCCAAATAACTGCTTTTTCTTTCTTTATTAGCTATTGCAAGACTTGATGATATAGGTATGGTAGCAGTATTTTCAGGACAGAAAATTAAACTTCACTTTTGTTCTCAATTAATGAATTAATTTTGATAGCAAGTTGAATAAATAAAAAATTAAATTACTGAAGTTAATGTTTGCTGAATTATCAATACAGAAAAAAATCAATAAAGAGGTAAAGACTGCCTCCAAAAGTTAGAAACTATGGTGAGAACCTGGCTTTTTGAAATCCAGGTGACCTACAGCCCTTACATGTGACTAGCCCTTGATAGTCCTATCCATGGGCACAGGGGAGGGGTCTCCAATGACCACCAATGAGGAGGACATGCATTCTTGATAGTTTGGGCTAGCAACTTAAAATTAGAATGTAGTTTCCAAGGAAAACTTTCACACATAATGCCTACATTTTAAGGCATTTCAGTTGGGTTTTAGATTAAACAGGTTCTTTTCTTAACAAGGTTTTCTTAAATCTGAACCTAAGTACTTCTGTTTGTGTAAATCACACATGCCCAGCACAAACTCATGCTGTGTCCTCCTAATATGACATGGCAAAATCTCTATTCTTTTATAATAATTTGTATACCTAACTTCTCCCCTTAGAAATCAACCACTTCTCTCCCCCAAAAGTAGCTTATAAAGGTTTGCATCTTTGAACATAGAGAGTACTCAACAAATACTGGCTAAGTGAAAGAATAAATAAACACATTTGTACTAATTCTTCATTTCTGGAAGCATAAAACCAGACATTTTTATATTTGGGGGAAGAAGAGGTAAAGGGCGGGTCTCTGAGGAAAGGAGAGAACACAACAAAAAACTAACATCAGGAATGATTGGAAAACAAAACACAGACAAAAAAATGTCCTAGGTGGCTTCTGCAGCATCGTTTAGGTGGACAATAAAACCCATCACTGCCCACTTTCCACAGAGACTCTGGGTTTCCAAAGTGCTCCTCCCTGCCCCCCTGTTCCGTTGGATTCAATTCCCACAACAGCCTGTGGGAGAGAGAATCATCATTTTACAGATGTGAAAACTTAAGTGCAGCGAAAACACTGCTTTTCCCTACTTATAGAGCTGGATCTTAACCTAGATCAGGGGATGGGAAAATTGTTTTATAGATAGGGTGATATGGCAAATAGTGTAGCATTGGTGGGTCCTCTAGTCCCTGTCATGACTACTCTGCCATTGTAGCATGAAAGCAGCCACAGATGATATGTAAACTAATGAGTGTGTCTGTGTTCCAATAAAACTTTATTTAGAAAAACAGGCAGTGGGCTCAATTTGTCTTTTGGGCCATCATCTGCCCCAGTCTAGATCTTTTGACTCCAAATCTGGTATTCTTTGTGATAATCACAGTTACTCCATTTGAACTAAAATTTTTTAAAAAATATATTTTATTGATTTTTTTACAGAGAGGAAAGGAGAGGGATAGAGAGTTAGAAACATCGATAAGAGGGAAATGTCATTCATCTGCCTCCTGCAACACCCCCTACAGGGGATGTGCTCCCAACCAAGGTACATTGTCTGGAATCGAACCTGGGACCCTTCAATCCGCAGGCCAACGCCCTATTCACTGAACCAAACTGGTAAGGGCTGAACTACAATGTTATTGACAACTACTCTGAGGCACTGATATACCTCTGAGGCTTCTTTGAATCACCTAAGAAAAAGATTATTGTTGATAGTTTGCATTAAGCATTTTTAATTTGTACTTAAAATATAGGGAGTGTGACCATCATAGCTGATTATAAACCCTCATTTTCTCAGTCATTCTGGACAGAAGTTGTTGTCTCTTGCCTTTGAGGTCAGGGGGGTTATGACAGCAGGACTCAGAATGTGACATCCTCATGGCTGATGGCAAGCAGTGGAGAAGTTGTCTGTCCCCTTTCAGGGCTGGCCAGAAGGAACCTTAGCATTTCTGCACTATTAACCTGCACAGCTTGCTCTTTCTGTCTCCGGAAACCTCATAGTTACTTCCTTCATCTTCAAAACCCCCTCGGGGGCTGCCAGATGGGTAGCTGCTGTTGATGAAAACTTCTGAGTTGAGTAAGGAATTTTTGTGGATGTTAGAACCACTAGCTCAGGCTGAAATTCTGTTCTCAAAGCACATGATAAAATCCCCAGTCACCTCAAGATCACCTGTGCAGCAGTAATCCACATGCTGGGTTAACCAAAGCCAACCCCACATCCCAGGACTCCCTCCCTGCCGATCCTGAGGCTTTCCTGGCTGTCAGCTGCCTTGAAATCTACCTGAACTCACTCAAAAGAGGGCAGAGAGCTTTGCGGCTGTTATTGCATACATGTGTGTGCGCGGAGTGGGGTGGGGGCTCAAAACCATATTTTCTGTATAATGTTGGTTAAGTCATTTAAGCTTCATCAGCCTATTCCCTTATCTGGAAAACAGGGATAATCCCTTATCCTCACAATCAAAGGATCACTGTGAGGATTAACTATATTAGCATGTGGACGAAGAACTGCTACAATTTATTCTGTGCCTATTTTATTCCAGGCACCATGCTAAATGGTCTAGTAAGAGGACCTAATATAATCCTGTGTGAAATGGGTACACAAGGCCCATTATGCAGATAAGGGAAGCGAGGCTAAGAAGTGTTAAATAACCTGCCCAAAAGTCAACCAGGAAGTAGGCTCCAGGGCTAGGATTTGCACGAACCCAGGTCTGTGTGATTTCCCAGCTCATGTCTTCTCTCTATGGGATCTGGCCTCTGTGCCAAGGCACAGCAGAGTGTTGGGCATCAGGGGAGGTGCAAATCCTGTGTTGGGGTCTCTTTCCCTCCTTCACACTGACAGGGACTGCTTTGAGATTTTGCTGCATCCATGGGTCTGCCCTATGCCATCTCTTTTCTGGGAAAGTTTACATCTGTTTGGCTGAGTCTTGACTTTTCTCCTGCAAACTCAGTGTTTGCAAGGCCAACTAGTCAGAAGATTGATTTTCTTTTAGTAGTTCACACAGTTGTTGCTTAAAGTCTTACTGCTCTAAGTATGTCCGTGTACCAGCATCAATGGCATCACCTGGGGACTTGTAAGAACTGCAGCTTCACTTCAGCCTATTGCTGTGAGACCCTGGCAAAGTTAAAAGAAGCTCCCTGCACCTACACATCTTACCAGAGTCACAGGGAAGGGAAACGCTGATGTGAAAGCTCTCAGAATTTCTTAATATTTGCTACTTCTTTTCATCTCCAAATTTTGCATTCCTACTTTGCTCCTTCCTGTTGCAGTAATCTCATCTGTAAAATGGACTTAATATTATTTTTACGGAGTTATTAGAAGGATTAAAGGTGATAATGCAGGTAGAGTACCTGGTTTATAACAGATGCTCAGTAGATGGTTCCTTTTCTTCTTTCTCCCAGCCCCTTACACTACTGCCCGAGAGGACGCTAGTTCCTCAATGAGGCCCAGGCTCCTTGAAAATGAAGAATGTTTCTGATGCTTTTTTTAAAACCTTGGAGCACATATAACTGGCATCTCCTTACATGGTAGATAGTATGAATGGGCCTCAAAATGACCAAGGGGATTTATTATGTAGAAGGGAAAGACAAATATAAGAAACCAGAGGCCTGATGCATGAAATTTGTGCAAGAGTAGGCCTTCGTGGCCCCAGCTGCCTCGGCTCACACGGCCCTATCTGCCTCACAGCCCGCCCCCCACCCCGCACTGGTCATTCCAGAAGGTTGTTCAGGAAGGTTTGTTCTACCATCTGATCTAATTAGCATATTAGCTCTTTATTATATAGGATAATTATAGTTCAGCAAAAACAATAAATATACCAGCCGAAGCCGGTTTGGCTCAGTGGATAGAGCGTCGGCCTGCGGACTGAAAGGTCCCAGGTTCGGTTCCGGTCAGGGGCATGTACCGTGGCTGGGTGTGCAAGAGGCAGCTGATCGAAGTTTCTCTCTCATCGATGTTTCTGACTTTCTATCCCTCTCTCTTCCTCTCTGTGAAAAATCAATAAAAATATTTAAAAAATTACTTTAAAAAAAAACAATAAGTATACCAGAGATTTTTCTTTTACAACTGTATATAGAAACAGAGAGGAGATTGGGACTGATTTTAACTGAGCAGAGTAGGGAAGGCTTCCTGGAGGTGGGGGCTTTTAATTTGGACTTCGAAGAAAGAGTAGAATTTTGATAAGATGCCCTTATCAAAGGATGGGATTCCATTCATGAGGCTGAATTCAAGCACTATATTAATTTATCCTGTAGACATTTATTATGTTCCAGGCATATTCACTAGGAATATAGCAGAGAAGAAAAAATACTTGTTTTTTGCCATTAGATTTGAGATGAGGCAGTAGGATACGGAACATATAAGAAATATAAAGTTTGTTAGATGCTGGTGAATTCTAGGGAGAAAATAAAGCAGAGAAAAGGGAAAAGGCAGTGTGTGTGAGTGTGTGAGTGTGTGTGTGTGTGTGGTGAAGTTGCAATTTTTTAACACAGTGGTCAGGTAAGGCCTCACTGCTAAGGTGACATGAAAGCAGAGACCTGAGGGAAAGGAGATAGCCAGTCCACCCACCTGAGGGAAGGGCATTCCAGACAGAGGGAATCTCATGTGCAAAGGCCCTGAGTCAGGGGCATGCTTGGCATGTTGGAGCATGAAAGACTCATGGGCTGTATAATGAAGGACAGAAGACTCTCAAGGTACTTAATGTCCCTTCCAATATTTGAAAGGTTGTCATAAAAAGGCAGGGGTAGATTTACTTTGTGGGGGCCTCAGGGACAAGGCAAGAATCGGGCAATAGAAGAGGGAGTAGATTTTGCTTTCACAAAAGTATGAACATTTTAATGATTTTATGAGGGTGTGGGATGCTATGTGAGGCTGCCCCATGACTAGAATTATGGCAAATCTGAAGGCAGGCCTACATTTTATCAGGAGGTGCTATAGCAGATAGCAAGATGGGCCCATAGATTCCTTCTAATGCTAAGATTCAAAGATTCTGAATTACATTTATTTAGATTCATGCTCACAACTAGTTTCAGTTTATTCTGATTTTTAATTGAGAAAATAAGAATAATAGAGGATATTTATTAAGTACCTACTACAGGCCAAGCACTTGACAAACATTATTATTTAAATCTCTGCAACCTCTGAAGCAAGCCTTTCTATAAAAGGGGAAACTGAGTCCCAGAAAGGAGAAGTAACAAACCCAAGGTTATTTGTCAGGAGAATAATAGCCAGACACATACACCTGCCCTCCCAGGACAGCCTTTCAGCTGTGCCCCAGTTTTCAGTGTTCATCTGTGTGCTAAACACCTGACCTGACAGAGCACAGTGTGCCTGAGACTTTGAGAGGGGCTCAATATATTCTAGGGAGGCTCAACATAATCTAGTACCGTCTCCAAGTTGTTATTCTTTCCATTTAATTCCAACATATACCCCAAATTATCCCATTCCTATCTTCTAACTTGGTGTGTCTGTTAAACTATACCTGTTACGTAACAGAATTGCAGTCTTGGAAAGGACTTAAGTGTCAATCATCTTCAGGTCTCTTCTTCCACAGATTTGGAAAGTGAGGACCAAAGAAACAGCAAGGAATTCATGGTCTAGCATGAACTGACAATGATCGTCTTAAAGCACTGGTTAGGTGTTATGACAGTGAGAAGGAGAGGGTTTCTGGTGGATGTACCTGAGCTGAGACTAACCTGAAAAGACCGGTAGGAGATAGAAGAACACTCCAGGCAGAGGGGACAGCATGAGCATCCTTCCCTTCAGGAAAGTGGACTGCCACTGAGTTGATAGCCATCACTTCCAGGAGGCCAAGGATTGTGGATATTAACCTGAACTGTCAATGCTGTTTCTAAGCAGAATCTGTGCTCAGCTGCATAGATGAGATCTTGCCATACCTCTGGCAGGGCCTCAGGAGTCATTAGACATCTGAAATTTTGAGTGTGTCTGTTCTCTGCCAACAACAAACACTGTTAAAAAAGACAGGATCCATCCAGCCTTACTTATTCTGAATACCCAAAGTATTTAAAATTATATTGAGCCAGTACTTGGTTATTTCCAGAGGCTACATCCTGGCTTCCTAAGTATATGTGATTTCCCAGAGGTTGAGAACTCATCATGTGGCATCAAGATGGCAACAAGTAAAGCACTTGGCCCACAGTGGGCATTTGATACAAGCTCACTGAACCCAATGCATTTCTCAATGGGCCCTAAGTTCCTTAGGGTAGGAACAGGGATCTTATTAATCTGGTATGACCAAAGTCTGGCACATAGTAGGCTTTCAATAAATTTATGTTGAATGAATGAATGAATTCAATAATTAAATGACCAGTATCAAGAATAGTTATTATTTTTTTATTGCTTACTGTGTGCTTAATTTCTCTTCCCACCCCAACTTTATTGAGATATTAATGACAGATAGGATTGTTTTTCAAGTATACATCATGATGACTTGATACACATATACATTGTGAAAAGATTCCTACCATCTAGTTAATAGTACATATTTCTCTTTTTGTTATTATTATACCTGAGTGCTTTACTTCTATCTTCTCATCTACTCCCCCAAACAATCCTACAGGTAAGCATTATCACTGCCATTTACAATCAAGGACACTAATGTCCAGAGGTCTCAGATCACAAGACCATCTGCTCCATAGCCATGCAGGTTTTAATAGTGTCTTCTGATTTCAGAGACAATATTATCGAATTGTTCAAGTGACGTGAAACAATGCCTTCTTAGAGGGTGAGGCACATGGGAATTCACAAAGTGTACACAGGGATTTCAGCAGTCCCCAAAGCAGGAAGGGCCAGTGACAAAGGTACACTCTTTCATAAAGAAAACCAACCAATTCTCAAAGGAGTGTTTTCTTTTAACTTCTTTTGGTTTGTCTTATAAAATAAGTTGTTACAAATGACAGTTCTTATACATTTCAATAACAAACCTCAATAAATGAAAAAAAGGGAACTAATTTGAGCCCTACTTTTCTTATGTCTTTCCAAGAAAGAAAGGTGATTCACAAGATAAAAAGTAACTATCAAGTATTGCTTAAAAAGAAACAGAAAGAAGAATATATTTTAGGTACTGTACCAGGGACAATAGAAGCTTCCTGACAACTATCTCACCTTTAGCATTTGTCACACAAAAGAAATGTTCAGATGGATGACTCTGGGGCAATGAAAGATTCTTAATCAAAACAACATGAAATTAAATTATGTTCAGAAGATTTTACTGATAGGAAAGAATAGTCACACAATTAAAAATATTTTTTGACAAGGGTTGAAATAAAAAGAGGGGGAAATGTGGCAAACTTCCAGCTAGCCAGAGAAATGAACTAGCACTCTTACTTCTTGATTGGCTTACAGGAAACAAAGATTTGATGTCAAATAGCCAAGACTCCACCCAGAATGGATGTGAACCCATAGGTGATTCCTGAGAGGCAGCTGACATTAGATGAGGGTTTAGTATCAAGGAAGGAGAGGTAGAAAAAGTTATCAGTTGAATGCTAATTACATACTGTAATTAGCCTTTGGGCAAAATGGAACTATCTGTGAAAGGAACTGTTGAATATAGGCACTAAGACAATAGCTGCAAATCTCCCATCAGACTCTATTCTTAAAAGGGGCAGGTGGAGGAGCCTGATACCATGTTGGGATTTAGATTACAGGAGATAAGTTATGTGAGAGGGCTTGGCACAAGGTAGATGCTTCACAAACATTAACTGAATATAAATCTATGAAAACTGCCTTTATTCAAAGTAAAAGGAAATCCATGGCTTTCTATGAGGGAGGGGAAGTAAATAACGTGTCTCTGTAGAGATAAGTCAGGATGTCAAATATGAGCTGGAGGAGGACTTTGTCTGAAACTCTCTGTCAATGTGTCATTTCTGAACAAAGGGTTTGAGCTCTCTGGCCATGGACTTACACTAAGAGCTGTGTGAAATGCAGAGATGAATACCCCCATCCCTGTTGTCAAGAACGTCATTGATAGTACAGCACCAGATGTGAAGCTCACATTCATGGTCTGACAGCTCAGTTCAGTTCCAACAAATGTTTAAAAAGACAGAAATTCCCCAGATCCAGGAAATGGAAGAGAAACAAGGAGCAAAAGTATGTCTTCCCTTTTCATCACCATTCAGCTTGTAGGTAAAAAAGAAGAAGAAGAAGAAAAAAAAAGGAAAACCCAAGTCTAAAATAACTCATGCAGAAATGAGTCCGTAGAGTAGGAATTGAGGAGGGAAGCCATTTTTTTTTATTTTAATTTTTTTCTTAAAGCTAAGGGCTTCTCAGGGAATGGCTATACCAAGCAAGTGTGATCAGCCTCATTACACTGAGTCAAGTACCTGGGGAGGTAATGATGAAGGAGTGTCCAGGAATTGCACGTAGAATCACAAAATGTGAACGCCTTCTAATGGGTCAGTTCTTTTGGGCAATGGAAAATGAAATGTCATCCTGATGATCAGGAAACAGAATGAACCCATAATTTAAATCATGCCCAGTACATGCTCAGTATTCCATAACTTTCAATAAGAATGCCTATAGCATATGACAGGGCTGTGCAGGTGGCAGAGAGGGGGATCAACATGGTACCCTTTTCTGTCCCTCTTGAGAGTCAGTAAGACTCTTTAAGGCCTCCACTTGCCCACTCACATGCAGAAGAGGATGCTACCTCTTCCTTAACAAAAAGGAGGAGGCCATCATTTAGGAACTGTCCCAAGCTGCCTCCTTCCCTTCCACCCGCAAATCTACCCTTAATGCAGCTCCACTCTTTCCTCCTGGTTTACATTTTGTGGAATGTATAGTCCACAAAATGCTGAAGGAAAAAAAGCTTCCTTGGGTAATAAATGCTATGTGTTATATATTAAAATTTATAATGCACATTAACATAGATTCAGAGAGTAGTGACAAAAAACACACTCCTCTTTAGGTTGGTTCACTTCAGTCTCCCAAACTCATTTTGGTCACAGAATTTCTTTTAAAAAACATATTATCTATTACACATCTTTGGGAAAGACTTTTAGACGGGATTCCCAAATAAACATTACTCTTTGAAACATGATTGACTACTGTCTCAAGATTAATTACCCTAAGGTGGGGGAGGGGTCTGGGCCCCAACTCTGAGCTAGGATTCCTGCGATACCAGAGGGGCCAGCAGGAAATAAGGAGACCAAGCCAGGGAATACTCCTAAGGTCTATTTTCACTGTGATACTCCATGATTTTGTTTCTCAGAAGACATCATCTAGACATGCTTCTGGGATAATATAGTCACAGGGCAGAGATATATAGTGGGGAGGGTGTTAGATATCTGAGGATATATTTTCATGTCAGTATAAGCTGTACAAGTTTGGTTCTAGCTCATCTGTGTTAGTAATCAGCATGCAGTGAGCTCAAGGAGTTTCACTAGAAGAATCAAAGATCCAAGGAAAAAACAAACAAAATTGTGTGTGGCTGTATGGAGCCACAAGCAAGAGCACCCACACATAGGTACACACATACAGGCACATACATGCACATGAGCTATAGTTAACTAACTAGGCATATAGCAGTGGAAGGCAATGTATAGTGTTGCAGATTAAAATAAGAGGCTTTGGAGTCAAACAAACACGGATTTCACTTTGCTCTGCCACTTAGAAGCTGTGTGACTTTGAACAAGTTACTTAACCGTTCCGAGCCGGTATCCTCACCTGTAAATAAGGCTAATAGTAACTGATCCTTACAGAGCTGCTGTATGAATCATATTACTCTACATCAGGTGCTGTTCTGAATGCTTTAAACATATTAATGTTAATAATAATCCTATCAATATCCCTATTTGACAAATGAGAAAAAGGAGGCACACAGTAAGAATTTGCCTGTTATATAGCCAGTATGTGGTGAAGCTGGGATGCAAATGTAGGCAGTCTAGCTCTTAATCACTGGGCTATCCTGCATATCACAGTCCTGGATTAGAGTAGGTCCATGATATTCCCCTGGAAGACACAGACACAAATACACAAACACCTATGCCTCCCCGTCATCTCTGGCTTTTAAAATGTGCTGTGTCTATCACTGGTTTATTACATGATGCAGTTCAAATGGAGAGCGTGCAGACACCAGCTTCCCAAACACAAGGATCCCATTTGGCTGCTCAAGGGACGCGGGAACGATCGCATCCCTGAGAAATGTGGTTCATTCTGAATGATGACTCACAACCACTATCTTCACAAACAGCCTGCTAATTAAACTTCCTTATGAACTCTGCTAACTAATTTTTCCAATGCATGGAGGAAAAATCATTCATTATAGACCGGAATCCAAAATCTAATAGTAACGGCACAAGTAGGATCTGTGGCATTGTAATTTGATCATCTTGAGCATTAATAACAGACACTGATGTCTGTGAGAGTTAATCAGCTTTTGTTGATTTGTGCACAGATAACTGAACAAAACATCTGGAAGGCAGACCATAAAGCAAAGCTAGCTTATCACAGGGTTGGGGCGGGGGGTTAGTATTTGCTTTACCCTCATAAATCCCCTGCTTACAATGTCCTATCTTCTGGGTGACCACTGTAATATCCTGAATTGGTATAGTACTTAGTGACTTACCAACACATTAGTAGCTCATCTGATGTCACAACACAGTAAGGTGGGAGAAGCCTGTGCTGTTATCCCCATATTATACACAACCATCTGAAGCACAGAATTGTTTGGCTCACTTAAAAGTCCCACAGCTATGGCCAGAATGAGAAATTGGTGAATCCTTCCATTTTATCATGTTGCCACTCCTAAATGTGGCCTGATTATAAAAACAATCTCAGAAATCATCCTGACATTTTCAAATATTGAACCAAAGACTTTCATTTACAATCTTCCAGAACCACTAACGCGACTGTTCGTTATCCCTGTAGCTATTTCTGAGGCTTACTGGAATGCGTCCTACACAGCCACACTCACGACTCAGGATGAAACAGCAAGAATGCGGGGGACACTCCAGGAACGTTTCTTGTCCCAATTGGCAGCAGCATGTGGTCAGACAGATATGGGCACACAGGCAGTATGGCCATTTGCCAGCTGTGTGACCTTGGGTCAGTCACTTGAAACTCCAGGGGCCTTAGTTTCCTTGGCTAAAGAATGGGCCATCCCTACCTCTGGGGATGAAATGCGATAAACAGATGGCATCTAGCAGTGCTTAATAAATGTGAGTCCTTATTCCATTTTCCTGCTTTCTCATATGCTGTCTCCTACTTCCTACTTGGAATCACATAATGGAGGACTGAATCAGGAAAAGATATTCCATTTCTCTTTCCTCTCTTTATCCATTTGTTGGCCCAGGGGTAGGACCGCTGGTGAGGAGGGGGAAGAAGTTATGAGACAGAAGGGGGCTCTCCCACTTGCTTTAATTTACAAGTGACCTTACAAGTACCACCCTGAGAAGGTAAAGGTAAAGATTTATCTTCTTACTGAATATTGAGAGAATGGAAGTCCAAGGGGATAAAAGACTTAGGCAAAAACACCCGTTCAGTGTGTATCTGAGTAAAGGCTAGGGGGTGGGCAGGACTTCATTAAAGTCTGCCTCACTTTCGGTTGGCTCATTGCACTGTGCCTCGTATTTCTGACCAGGAAGGATTTGGATGGGATGTGTGTTTCAGGGTGAGGAGCATGCTGGGAAAATAAAAAATAGCTGAGGATGAGTTCCAGTTTCTAAGGTAAGAACCAGAAAGTAAGAGGAACGTTCAATTTTCCTGTGTGCTGTCAGGGTCAGGGTCCCGAGTGGCAGGGAACCTGCCAGAACTCGCTGCAGGAACCTTCACCAGGGAGACGGAGGCAGAGGACTGAAGTTCCAGGGTGCCCAACCTGGGGTTTGAGGACTGAAGAGATTTGGAGCCAGGAACACCTCAGCTCCAGGTGGCAGGCAAAAATCCCCTTCAAAACATCTTCCCTGGCCCCTGCTGACACGTGTCCATGAGACAGGAACTCTACCAAGGAAGTGTCTCTGAGTTTGCCTGCTCTGGCCTCGAAAAACACATCAATCAGACCTACAGGAGTTCAAGCGAGAAAACAAGCAAAGGAAAACACTGTATGTGATCTCAGGCTCCACATCTCATCTGTGTACAGCTGGCAACTCTCTCCACAGTTGTGGGTGTGGTGAGAACAGGGGTGGCGCTGGGATCCTGGTTTCTGCTTGAGAATGGGCTCAAGTTGTCAGCATCTAGTTTTTTTAAATATAAAGAAAACTCAGGCTAGGTGGTCTGTTATTTCTCAGAGAAGTTACCTCATCATATTTAATTTTCAATTTTTCCTTCTCATCTCCTGTTACCATTTTACACCCATTTCCTAGTTCTGCCTTGTTTTGGGAAAAGAAAAGAAAAAAATATATATATATGTATTTTAGTTTTAGCTCTTTTCCATATTATCTTAATAAGCCATTGCAAATCCTTTTTGGATCAAATGGCATATAAATAAGTAAGAAGGTGGAAAGAGAGGGCAGGACAGAAAAGAAGCAAAGCAAAGAAAAAAGAGGAGGATAAGGAAAATAAGAAGCCAAGTGCTCTTGACTCAAGTCTTCTTTGGGCTGCACTGGCCTCATGTTTAAAGTGAGTACAGATATTGCCTCTATTGGCTTATTGCAACAGGGTCAGAGGAAGTACTAAACCTAAAAGCCTTTGAAAATAAACAGGAAGGAAAAATATTGAGGGTTAATGAATATACATTTTATGCTCAGACCACCAATAAAATGATTTAATTTGATTCATGATGTTTGTGAGAAGTTTCTTAGCGGCCATAGAAATTAGAGTAATTAACTTAACTAGCTGTGTCCACTTACTGTTTTTGTTTTGTTTTGTTTTTTGTTTGTTTTTTTTTTAACAGAGAGGAAGGGAGAGGGAGAGAGAGCCAGAAACATCGATGAGAGAAATCCTGACCAGCTGCCACCTACACACCCCCAACTGGGGGTGTGCCCACAACCAGGGTACATGTCCTTGACTGGAATCAAACACGGGACCTTTCCGTCGCAGGCCGATGCTCTATCCACTGAGCAAAACCGATCAGGGCTGTCCACTTACTGTTAATGGGGACTCGCATCTCACCAGATATCCAACTACAAAACAACGGCCAAGCAGAAAACCAAACTTATAAGGCAGCGAGGATTAAAGTAGGTGGGAAGTCACTGAGAGAACATGTGCCTGACCTCAGTGAGATAGATAATGATTCTCAGCTTACAGATGCCATGAGAAGTCTAAATATTGACCAGTTCCTTCTGTGTTAGGCCAGGTTATTTATTTAGCAAATTTATTTATTCTGTGTTAGATCAGGTTATTTGGAGACTTGGGTTCAAATCTCTTCCCTACTACTTATTTTATTAGCTGTGACCTTAGATAAACACCTACCCTCTCTGAGTTTATTACAACATAAAGAGAGTACTTACCCACAGAGTAGTCCTGACTGTTCTCTTCACTATCCCTTACAGATGTCTCTGAAGCTTGGCTCAGCTACTTCCTCTACATGGACCCGTCTCCTACAATCTACTCTTTACCAAGTTGAAGGCTCACTCCTATCTGACACTTGTTCCGAGAACCCCAGCCCACGGGACTCTTTTTCTCCTTTGAACACGTGTAGCTGATGTCTCCATCTTCATTCAGCAGAGGCAGAGTGGTAAGGTAACAGAAACAGAAAGACCATGGCTTTGCAGTCAGACAGATCTAGTCCCACTGTCCAACTGATTCTAAGCCCTGGCTTCTTTATCTGTAAAATGGGGATGGTACTACTGATCATGCATAATTGATATAAAGCTTTAGTGAGGTAACACATATAGCTGACACATAATAGGCATTCCATCAACCCTCTGACTTTGCTGTATTGTTAGAACACATTTGTGCTGTCTTTTCGATGAAATATGAGCCAGGGTCAGGAAGAGTGAGTTTGGGCTGAGGTGAAAAACAAAACAAAAGTGCGTATAAAACAGCAAAGTGGATGTGTACGTGATATGCATCATGAGCAGGCTCCCTGCCCCATCCAGACTGAGGGTGCTGTAGGGCCCGTCATTTGTCCTGGCTTCCCCGACTCACTGCCTCTTTAGCAGCAACACGTGGGCACAAACTTTGTCTTAACCTCTTGGCTTCCTCACAGACCCAGAGACAGAATTTCAGAGACGGGAATAACGTTTGTCTGGTCTGAGGACAAACACAAAATAAATACTGTTGCCTGACTGAAAATGTTCTGCGAAAGTAAAAGCCTTATACAAATAATATGGTTTCGATCTGAATTTTATCTTCTCTCCAAACTAGAAAAATCTTCATCTGTCAAAGTTCCATTTGGGGACTTTAGAGAAAACGAAAAGGCAACTTAAAGATCTTTAGTTCTTATAAGGAAGAGAGACAGACGAGCTAAGAGCACTAAGAGATGTGGAATGGGTGGGAGAGCAGATTGAAAAAGGACCTCACCGCTACCACACATCCCAGAAGACGAAAGAAACGTGAATTTTCCATGAACACATCTCACAAAGGCTTTCTTCCTACCCCGAAACTGATGACTTACATTTTTAGATAATGTGTGGAAATTTCACTTTGACATCACTTTCCTGCTTAGTTCCTAGTCTCAACCAACCAGGTCATTTTACAGAGAAGAAGGGAGTGAGCAAGTGAGCATGTGTGGGAGTATGTGTGTATGTGTTGGGGGAAGGAAGGGAGGCTGGTGAACAGGGAATTGGGCTTAAGAACCAAACAGTCAGCTAAAGTACAGAAATAGAAAAGCCTTAAAATACCCAGGTCTGATTCACATCCTAGGTAAAAATCCTTTGAGACATCTCTCCTGGTTACCTGAGTCTGGAAGCAGGGCAGAATTGTCTGATTTGGAAGGGAAGATGAAGAGGCCTATAGCCAGGGGGCAAAAGGAAACCATACCTGACTGCTGCCATCCTTGGGGGTGGGGTGAAGGAATTGTGTCAATAGAAGCAGATTTTATCTGTATAAACTCTAAACTTCATAGCTTCGCTCAATTTACAACCTGTCCTAATTAGAAAGGATGGGGTGGAAGGTCTTTGATTGCCCTTGATGGGTGTGTAAGAGACACAATGATTATGGTCTGCTGGTTGCACTTAACCTTCTGACATTCTCTAAATTCCCCTTAATAAAGCAGACTTCTATTCCTCCATTTTGTAATCAAATTTGGCTGCCAAATCCTCTCCATACTTAAACATTTTCCATTCACCCTCAACAATATATCTCCCCGAGTCAACAAATTGAAATTATTTTACTCCTCTTTATGAAATACATATAAGATGACTGGAGAGAGGTGATAGATAAAATGACAGATGTAAATATGCCCAATTTTCCTCTGAATTTGGGAGACACATTGCACTGTACCAAGCATATTTGTAAAATCAGCAGCAAAATGTACTGATAAATGCTATATTTCCTCTACCCTTCCTATCACTAATGAATATCCCTCTGATGTGCATGAGTCTGTTTATTTTGTTTTCTTCATTTGCTTTGTTTTTTAGATTCCCATGTAAGTGAAATCATGCGGTATTTGTCTTTGTGTGACTTATTTCACTTAGCATAATACTCTCCAAGTTGATCGACGCTGTCACAAATGGTAAGATTTCCTTCTCTTTATGGCTGAGTAATATTCCGTTGTATATATGTACCACAGTTTTTTTATCCATTAATCTATCAGTGGAGTCTTAAATGAAGATGGGTTGCTTCAATATCCTGGCTATTATAAATAATGCCGGAATGAACATAGGGGTGGTGTATAGTTTTCTGACTTGGTTTTTTTCATTTTCTTCATAACTTTCTCCAGAAGTGGAAGGGTCATATGGTAGTTCCATTTTTAATTTTTGAGGAAACTCCATTCTATTTTCCATCGTGGCTGTAATCTGCATCCTAGCAAACATTTATTATTTGTTGTCTTTTTTATAATGTCCATTCTGACAGGTGTGAGGTGGTATCTCATTGTGATTTGCATTTCCTTAATGATCAATGACGTTGAACATCTTTTTATGTGTCTTCTGGCCATCTATTTATATGTTTTCTTTGGAAAAATGTCTATTTGAGGTCCTCTGGTTTTAAAAAATATTGATTTGTATGAATTCCTTTTATATTTTAGATATCAACTCCTTATTGAATACTAGAGGCATGGTGCACGAAATTAGTGCGGGCGGGGGGTGGGGGGACATGGGGGATGTCCCTCAGCCCAGCCTGCACCCTCTCCAATCTGACACTCCTTGAGGGATGTCCAACAGCCCATTTAGGCCCAATCCTGGACATCCTTCTCACAATCCAGGACTGCTGGCTCCAACTGCTCACTGGCCTGCCTCCCTGATTGCCCCTAACTGCTTCTGCCTGCCAGCCTGATCACCCCTTAACCACTACCCTGCCAGCCTAATTGATGTCTAACTGCTCCCCTACCAGCCTGTTTGCCCCCAACTTCCCTCCTCTTCCAGCCTGGTCACCCCTAACTGCCCTCCCCTGCAGGCTTGGTCACCCCCAACTGCCCTTCCTTGAAGGCCTGGTCCCTCCCAACTGCCCTCCCCTGCTGGCCATCTTGTGTCCATATAGAGCCAGGATCTTTGACCACATGGGGGCAGCCCTCTTGTGTGTTGGAGTGATGGTAAATTTGCAAATTACTCTTTTATTAGATAGGATGGAGGCCTGGTGCATGGGTGGGGGCCAGCTGGTTTGCCCTGAAGAGTGTCCTGGATCAGGGTAGGGGTTCCTTTGGAGAATGGGGCGACCTGGGCGAGGGACCTGTGGTGGTTTGCAGGCCGGCTATGCCCCCTATCAACCCAAGCTGAGGCCCTGGGATCTGGGATTAATTTATGTTCTACAATTGAAACTTTGTAGCCTAGAGTGGAGGCTTAGGTGCTAGGCTGCAGAAGCTCAGGCAACCCTAGCCTCTGCTCTCTCCAGCTCCGTGGCTGCCACCATTTCTGTTGGGATATCCTATCTAATAAAGAAGGAATATGCTAATTGACCATCATTCCATCACAAAGATGGCTGCACCCACAGCTGAGGCAAAGTTTCCTTAAGGAGCTTTAATGAGCAAACAGCAGGGACCTGAGGCTATGCCTTCCCCCACCGCTGTGGGTTTGACAGGGGAGGGTCACCCCCCCACACCCGGCAGGGCTTGACAGGGGACCTCAGGCCATGCCCTCTACCCTGGTATCAGCCTGGGGGATGACAGACTGCACCTCCTGCCTTGGCACCAGGCTGGGGGACCTCAGGCCATGTGCCCCACCTGGTGGGGCTTGACAGGGACCTCAAGGTGCATTTCCTGTCCTGGTACTGGGCCAGAGGACCTCAGGCTACTCCCCCCGCCCCAGCACCAGGTTGGGGGACCTCAGGCTATACCTCTCACCAGATGGGGCTTGCCAGAGGACTTCAGGCCCCACCCCCACCCCAGCCCCAGACCAGGGAACCTCAGGCCATGCCCCTCCCCATGCTAGTGGGGCTTGATAGGGGATCTGAGGCTGCACCCCCCTCCCAGTGCTGGGCTGAGGGACCTGAGGCTGCACCCCCCATGCCAGTGGGGCTTGTCGGGAACTCAGGCCATGCCCCCAACCCAGCGGGGCTTGACAGGGGATCGTAGGCTGTGTCCCCCACCTGGTGGGGTTTGATGGGGGGTCTCAAGGAACACCCCCACCCTACCTGGGGGAGCTCAGGCCACACCCCCTATCTGGACACTAGGCCAGGTGACCCAAAGCTACACCCTTGCCTGGCAGGGCTTGACAAGGGTGGGACTGTCCAAGTCTGGATCTAGGCCAATAGGGGGGTGCCCAGGTCTGGGTCTCATGCGATTTTGAGGCACATGTGGGTGGTTGGGGACTTGACTCTGGGTCCCCATTTTAATGTGCACGAATTTCGTGCACTGGGCTACTAGTATCTTCTCTAATTAAAACTTTGTAGCATTGAGTGGAGGCCTAGGCCGGCAAGGGCAGGCAGAAAGCTTGGCTTTCTCCATTGCTGGGGAAACCCAAACCTCCCTCCTGCTCTCAGTGGCCACAGCCATCTTGGTTGGGGTTTATTTGCATAATTTATTCCTGATTGGCTGATGGGCATGGCTGTGGCTTTATTGGAGGTATGGTTAATTTGCACATTACTCTTTTATTAGATAGGATATTGTTTGCACCAATATAATTTTTAAATGAGCTACTCTTTTTAAAGCATTTAATAGTTCTCAGAACACCCATAAGGCACACAAAAACATACAAAAGCTACTGTTGTCATTTCTTTTTCTTTGCTATGTGCTGTACGAAATTATGCCAATAAACTCACCTTAAGGCTGAATGAACATTTCAGGAGTGAATTCAAAGCACTTACGTATTTCAGGATTTTTCAGAGCCTTTTATTGTTTATAAAGTTATTTCAGAAGTAAAAATCAATCAAATTCCCATAATGTCCCTAGTTAACAGAGTGAATGAGGTAACATAAAGCAATCCACAACCCTCACTCTCCTATCCCTCTTCAGCCTGAGAGACTGAATTCCATGTGCCTCTTGGCCTCAATGCTGTAACACACTCCCCTCCTCCCACCCCACTGCTGTTGTCCACGTCCCACATCTCATCTACTGAGAGGCACACCCGGAATTATTAGCACTTCCCAAAAAATTAACGGAAGTTACCCAGTGTCACTGACTTAAAACTGACTTGGTTCCTTTAATTAGAGATGTGACTCCTGACACAAAGGCAGTGACTATATATTCACCCAGCTGTCCACAGCAGTGAAGGGTCTTTTTTTTTTTTTTTTTGGCCTTATTCTGCCTTTTCCACAGAGTGAGAACATTAAGTAAGCCAAAGATGTGTGATAAAGGAAGAAATGAGGAAATGGATTAGAGGTAGGGTTTAGAAAATATTATCTTTTGTTGGTTGGGCTGTAACTTCGGACCAGCTTAATTTCTGGGTATGCTTAACTTCACTTGGTGATGCTGCTTCATGTTAGA
The DNA here is from genome assembly GCA_027563665.1 of Antrozous pallidus. Taxonomy (NCBI): domain Eukaryota; kingdom Metazoa; phylum Chordata; class Mammalia; order Chiroptera; family Vespertilionidae; genus Antrozous; species Antrozous pallidus. The sequence continues at coordinate 176,814,552 of CM050508.1, read as the reverse complement.
CTGCTGCTTCCAAAGCTATGCCCTGGCTTCAACTCCTTTGTCCAAATCACAGGAGACTAAAAAGGCTGCTGTTCTTAGACTGGAATTTTAGCTCAATTCCTTTGCTTTCCCCCTCTTCCTAAATCTGAATCATATCTTTTAAAGCTTTTCCAACAGTTCCAGCTAACACAGACCTCACCCTTTCTCAACCCTCCACAGCCCTGATAGTCTGCTTCATATTCCAGCAACTACATATATTCAGTTTTGTAATCAATAATGACCAGTTTCATCCACCCTGTCCTCAAAACCCCTATCAGAACTCACTTGCCTGAAATGGATAGAAAACTACTCCTAAAAATGATACTTCATGGGTACATGAAGAGTGACATTAAGTAAAAATAGAATTATTTTTTTTATCACTGTGATGCAAATAAACACAAACTCTAATGGGTAGATCAAAACTGTCTGTTATTGTACACTAATTTATATCTGGGGATTTTTCTGGCATTTTTTCCCTCCTTTCTCTACTGGTTTTGGAGCGGGGTGATAACAAGATAGACAATTATCAAAGTGTAATTCAGCATTCCAGCTCTGCTGGCTTTAGACATACTCTTATCACTAACTCTATCCTGCCTAGGCCATATGTTTCCTCCCCAAAACACTGGTCGTCTAGGAACCTGGATTCAGTAACACAATCTTAAAACTTGAAGAAACAAAAAGACATCCAAATAAAAAATAAGAAACGAGTTCAATTCTCTGCAGTCCAAGGGAATAGTGTTTAATTCCACCGAGGGTTTTGGTGTTCTTCACCTGAGTTTCTAGGTTGCACTAGTCTTTGCTGACCACAGTCCACTTCCCTTTCTCTCCAGCAGCAGAGGCTGCAAGTGGATGAAGGGCAAAGAGAAAGGACACAGCTTCCAGGGTTATCACATGTTCATGGCTGCACACAAAAGCAACTTGGGGCATACATTTTCTCTGCCCGGTATCTAGGTTATCTTGATAAGTGTCCTTTCCCAGTTGGAAAAAGAAGAAAATTTAGTATCTCCGAGAAGATAAATAACAGAGATGTCCAAAAGCACTATAAGGAAATCTTAAACCTGGCACTTTCAATAAATTAGGCTTTACTCTGAAGGTTGACATGTGTTCTCAGAGGAAGATAAATATTATTATCTTTGCCTCCTGTAATACACAAGAGTCTTATTTTTTTTAAAAAAAAGTACTTATAGCCACAGTGCATACTAGGTAGACTCCCCAGAGGGTGGCCAGCAACCACTACTCAGAGGAGCCCAATACTTCATTGGGTTAGGGGAATGAACATTAGGCAGAGATCTTCACTTAGTATAGGCAGGAGCACCCTGCACATGCTTCCAGGTAACATAAAGCAATCCACAACTCCCAGCTTCACCATCTGCTAATAACTGGGATGCCTGATTCCGTTACTCACCCTCATTAAGTTTCAGTGTCCTCATCTAAGGAAGTGGAGGCTGTTCTCAGTGTTAAATGAAATAAGGTTTGTCCAGGTCTTAGTAAGTACCTGAACTAGAGTAAGTATCTGATGAATGAAAGCAATTAAGTCCTCAGTATCACAATACATCAGTCCATGCCCAAACTTTCCTTCTGTGTTCTCAAATGGAAAATAACATTGACAACCACAGCCAGGAGTGAATCTAGCCTGTTGGCAATACCATCAACAAAGATTCACTCTCTGTCTCTGACTCTGTCTCTGTGTGTGTGTGTCTCTCTCTCCTCTCTCAATATCTATTATCTATCTATCTATCTATCTATCTATCTATCTATCTATCTATCTATCATCTACCTATCTTAGAACCTTCTAAGGGGGAATCTATTATAGTCTTTTAGAGAGTCGTTTGGGCTTGAAACACTTAATATTGAATTCTTACCTCTTTGTCACCTCCCATCCCCCAGTCCTCTCACTGGAGATTTAGAACTCCTTATAAACTTCACAGGATTGAGATGCATTGAGATCTGTAGGAGGTGTTGAAGGAAAAGGGGGACTGGGATGTTAAAAATCAGGGCAACAAAAATACCAATGATGTCATTTACCCTGACTTCTGAACCAACAGCAAGCAGCCTTTTTACTTGCCTGCTACGGTCCCTCACTTCTCCCAGCCTGTGTTGTCACTCACCCCAATTGTAGGCTCAGAGGGTCTTCTATTAAGAGCAATTCCCACTCCTTCTCCATCTCTCCACAGCCCCATCTCTCCCTCCTCCTCTGACTTTAAGCGTAGCCAATTAAACCTGAACAACGGGTGGATGGAGGAAATATGCTGCATCTATGGAATGGTACAGCAGGGACCAATTTCACTGTTAATTTAAAATGCTAGAATTAATTAGGTAGTGTAAATGAAGAATTTAATAAGCACTCTTTACAACCACAAGTTCTACTTTTATTAAACACTGCTACCAAATGAGGGCAAATATCTACAGTCTCTCTCTGTTTCCTTGCCTCATTCCCATAAGTTCTCTGCAAATAAAATTCTCTTTTTTGGTCGGCATTAAAAAAATACATAATGATAAATTCATGCCTGAATTGTATTTCCACTTTCAACCCATAAGCGTCTTCCTTAAGCTCAGATGCTATTCTGTGTCTCCGCGTGTGCTGGGGAGGGTGCTAAACAAACCAAAGTTGACAATTTTGGTTTTGTATACCAAATTAAAGGCTGTCTGGGAAGCTGTCACTCCTATTCAAATGCACTCGGTGAACTACCAAATTAGCATTCTTTCAGTAAAGGAATCTGCTTGTTTAAATGTGCGTTTTTAGAAAACAAGGAAAAATACCATGAATCAGTACTTTACAAAAACCTCACTATGTTCTAAGGGGACTCTTTTTGAAAGGTGATTAATAATATTCACTAATAATAGCTGGCAGAGTCCCTATTTAGAAGGCAAAGCTACACCAAAAATACATTTTCTATACAGAAGTGGGAGGAAGAATCATATGGTTAACTGGTTTGGATTTGGTTTGAATTATCATCCTATTATATAAAAATTATTCTGGAATCTAAACATTGGCTTTCAGAGAGCACAGGCAATTCTGTTTAAAGAATGGATGATCCAGTGCTCTGGGGCAAGATCATCAAAGCCCTTGCCCTATTTGGAGACCTTGATAAAAATCTCTCTGTTCTCTCCCTTAAAACATACTAACTGTATCTATAATAAGAACATCTCCCCTTACTGAGCGGTGGCTCCGCAATAGGCATGTGCTAGGTAGCATACATCCATTCTCTCATTTAATCCTCACAATAAACCTGTTGAGATAACTATTACTTTCCAATTTTACAGATGAGAAATTATGTTTGAAGGATTATGTGACATATTTTTTAGAATTATTTTAGTTTTGTGGTTTTGAAAAGTACTTAATTTATATGGGGGACAGATTTACATGGGAATTAGAAAACTAAAGAATATGTGTGTGTGTGTGTGTACACGTATTCACACACACACACACACACACACACACACACACACACACACGAGTTCTCTGATTTAAGATCAAGATGACGTAGCTTCTTATTTTAATGAGAGCGTTTCCTTTTTCTTATATAGGCTTTAGTTGCTCATCAATTAAACTGTCCAGAGTAAGGGAAACAAAAGTCAACACTAAAAAAAAAAAAAAAGACAAATGCTTAAAGGTGTGTGTGAATGATTTTAGGAGTGGAGTAACAGAGAACAGCTACCTCACTGCTGTCATGTAGCCGAACATTTTTCCAAGAAAAATTTTTCACTTCCAAAAAGATTGTAGGGAAATTCCCCACTAATTAGTGTCAGTAGGTCCTTAATGAATGCTTGTGGGGAAAAATCAGAACCTAAAAACCTCAAGTACTGAAGTTTTATAAGGTATTGTTTCACTTTCAAGTAAAAAGTTTCTGACGTCTTAGAGAGTATCTCCAAAACAAACAAATAAAATAAAATACCTCAAATGCAGATCTTCATTGAGCATCTCCCTCCTACTGCACAGTAGTTTCCCTCCAGAGTCATCTGCTATTCTTAGTGTTTATTTCTCCCCTGGGGCGTGGGCAGTTGTGGCCTCCTTCCACAAGTCCACCTAACACTGTCTCACACACAGAACATCGACACACACAAACCAAATGTTTGAAAGGAATGGGATAAGTAGGTAAAAACCAGCATGGAGTGTATGGCAGAGAACAGAACAGAAAACTGAAGAACAAAGGGAAAGGTGGCTGATTAAGAATAAAGGGGATAAAACCAAAGTATTATTTCACGGGCGGAAAGTAAAGCTGAGGAAGCTCCAAATTCTTCATCTTCTCAGTCCTACCAATCCTCAGTGTGGTTTTCTATAGTGCACACACGTATATGAGTTTATGACTGTGTGCCCACACCATCCTTGAATGCAGGGACCACACTGCAGACACTCAGATGCATCACCATGCATTTCTACTAAGGTCTGCACATCTAATGGAACATCACAGCTGCAGATTCCAAGCCTAGAATATTGAGGAAGAACATACCTGTAATCTTGTCTCTCACGAGTTTGCAGGATTCTATTTCACCAATGCTCCCAAAGAGACTCCTGAATTCCTCTTGGGTCATATTCTGGGGTAAATAGTTGACTATGAGGTTGGTTTTGCTGTCATCTGTGGCTGCCCCTGTCTGCATGGGAGAAGGACAGTTTCTATTGTTGCTGGAGGGTCCATTGCTTGTATTGGAGGTCGGGCCATTTGACACCTGAGGTTCCATGGTGCTAATTATCTAAACAAAAATAAAAATGACAAAAACAAATCTTTTGAAATCTCAAATATATAACTAAAGTTTTTTTCAAGATTTAATTTAATTTACTTTTTTTTTTAAAAAAGAAAAAGAGAACAAGATAGAACAAGATGGAGCAAAAGAGACTGGGTTGTGAACACAGCCAATTTAGAAGCATGTTTTAAACCAAAATGTTAAACTCCCCTTGCTATTTTTAGGCCAGCCCATAGATTTTGAACACAGACTAGCATGCAGTGGGAACTCTCCCATTATTTTGTTAATGAAAAGCTAATTCCTGTTTTCATTACACAATCACTCTCAGAAATGTATACTTAAGCCACACCAAATTATAATTAAAATGTAAAGTAATAATCATGATTAAAATTATAGTTCCATTAAAGCTGAAAAAGTTAAATACAGAGGGCTACACTCATAAGATCAAATACAGTACCTGTTTATTAACTATCTCCTAATGTGAAATGACATCAAATTAAGTAGAGCTGCTTCATATAGAAAGGGTTTAGATTTTCACTGATGCTTAATCACTGATCCAACTTCAGATTTCATGAGCGCATACTGGGGAACTACAAAGTCTATCTACTGCTATTTCAACCTAGCCACTCTGTCACTATTTCTCCTGGACCTCTATTAAAATAAAATACCAGGAAAGAAAAGCTCTCTCTAAATTTCCACCTTAGGTCCTGCACATCCCGAGGTTGTTCTTCCACACATTACTCAAAAAGAACTTTCTCTGGATTTAAATAATTAAACGAAGATTTCCACAAACGTCTCTACCTTCAAGGAATTTACTGTCTACAGAGGACACAGACAGGCAAGTGGACTGCAGAAAGACAATAGACATATTGTGGGGGAGTAATTAACGCTGCTAATAGGATAGCAGTGTTCAGGGTAAAGTATTAAGATGATGCTAGGATGAGGTTTTTATGGAAAATGGATTTAACCTCATGGAACTAGGTCATGAAGATGCCCCATACCATATGATAAACATGGAGAATCACAAAATATCAGAGTTGGAAGACAATGAAGGGAATAAAATCTAGTTCAGAACACTCAAGTTTGAGATGGATTCCAGCGACTTCTTTGTCATCACGAGAAAGTGGGGCAGAGTCTGGGCCTGCACCCAATTTTCCTGGCCTCAAATGCAGCCCATCAGTCCCACTTTTCCATTCTGTCCTACTACCATCTCTTACTCATCCTTCATGATAGGGCTTCCGTCTCCTCTGAAATTGATCATCAACTTCTTGGAAATAGAATCATGCCCTGCCATTCACTGGCTGTTGATCTTGGGGAAGAAACTCACATAGGAGACTTAGATTCTCTCATTTGAAAAAATGGAAACAATGCCACCTGCCCCAATAGGTGGCAAGAAAGATCTGGTATATAAAGTGCCCAAATAGTGGTGGGAATATAATTCCCAGAATCATTGACATTAATTAAAGTCACTCTTCTAATCATGTGGTGTGACTTCTCTGACTGTCTCCTCACAAGAAAGCAACGAGGCATATTCTGATATTCTCTACATTTTATAGATGAGAAAACCATGATTTAGCAGAGGTCTAATAACTAGCAGCTACCATTCTTATTACCATTTGGCTGCTCAGAGAATTTTGGGGAATAGGAATTCTAATATAATATACATGTGGTAAAGTATTTAAATCTTGAGGATGTAACTCAACAAATGTTTATTAAGTAAACACAACTCACACCTGAGTGACCACCTTTCAGATTACTATAGAGAACATGACTAGCATCACAGGTGCCTTTTTTGGCCTACTACTCATACCTCCCCACCCCAATGAAACCATTTCTAATCCACATATTTGTTTTTATCTGGTTTTGTACTTAAGCACATGGAGTCACACAATATATACTCTTTTATTTCTTTTCACACATTATATCTGGGTGTCATCCATGTGGCAAATGTAGTGGTAGGTTGTTCTCCTGTAGAGAATTCCACTGTGTAAAAATATCACATTTTATTATTATTATTTTATCTCTGATGGGAATGTTCCTGGGAGTCTATTTTTTGGTCTTAGGGTATAGGTATGTTCATGTAAAGTAGATATTTGTCAACAGTTTGTCAAAGTGGTTGTACCGATCGCATTCCTGCCAGCAGAGTATGAAAGTTCTAGCTGCTGCACATCCCCAGCAGCATTTAGAAACTGCTTTTTGTTTTTCACTTATTTTCTCATCTGAAACACAGTGGTAGAGTAGAAAAGGAGCGAGTTTTTAGTTGCACAGCTGACTTAAAATTATAATCTTATCACTTATTAACTGTGTGATCTAAGGCAGGTAGCCTCAATACCCCAAGCCTCTGTTTCCTCTTTGTAAATTGGAATAAAGCCTATTGTGCAGGACTAACTTCAGGATGACAGATCACATATGTATTTATTAAGTGCCTAAACAAACTGCCTGGAGGCATCATAACTATTTTTCCGCATCATGCCCTAGGTAGGTGAGGGTTACTGTAATTGTTTCCTCTTCAAATGATCACAAAAGGAAATTGAAACAAGAAAATAAGACGAGGAGTCAGGGAAATTAGGCAAGATTGAGGATGGTGGGAAGCTTCTAAGATTCTTTAGCATCGTGTAAATAACTTTTAAAATATATATAATTTTATTGATTTCAGAGAGGAAGGGGAGAGAGAGAGAGAGAGAGAGAGAGAGAGAGAGAGAGAGAGAGAGAGAGAGAGAGGAGAACATTAATTATGAGAGGAAGAATCATTGGTTGGCTGCCTCCTGCACACCCCACATTGAGGATAGAACCCACAACCCGGGCATGTGCCCTGACTGGGAATTGAACCTTGACCTCCTGGGTCATCCATTGATGTTCAACCACTGAGCCACGCTGGCTGGGCCATGTAAGTAACTTGAATCACATCACAAGATTTTTCTTCTTGGCTTCAGGTCAACTATGAGATTCTGGAAGCCTGGTCCAGACAGTAAGTAGAAAACAAAGAGTCCCTGAAAAAAATCCTAAGTCAAGCACTCTGAAGTGATGAAAACTACACCTAAAAGCCTACTCAGCTGCTCTGCCCTTGAGGGGAGGGTCCAGGAAAAATGCGCAAGCTGGGCCCAGGGGAGGGGGCTATGCTAATGGAGATGATGTTGCAGAGCATCAGCACAGCACCTTGCTGGGAGCAGGTGTCTGCTCACCACGCCGTCCAGCCTCCTGGGTCTGTGCAGTGCATCCATTTGCTGTGTAGTCTCGCTGCTTCAGTGAGTCAGGTGTCCAGGCAACAAACACACAGAGCACTGCCAACTCGATAAAGAACTTGAAAAACAGAGTTTATCCAATTTAGAAGGCTTGGCTAGCAGAATCACAGAGCTGCCCAACTATGGAATTTTTATTTCATGGCAAAAAAGGCCAGTTCCATAATCTATAGAGCACCTTCTCTGCTCTTCACCTACCTCAGGTCACCCTTCTTACAGCTCTCCCAGATACCTACACAATAGCCTGTGCTTTTGTGGCATCTTTTGGGGGTGTTACAATGGAATGTGAAGAGTAATACCAGCCATACCTAAGCATGCTGAGATTCTGTGGGACTCAGACAGTTAAAGGTCACCTGACAGCTGGGTTCATCTTTTGTTCACTGGATGCTCACCTCACAGACACATGTGGGTGAAAACCAACTTGCCCATGTGAACATCTCACAGGTCTGGGAAGTATCAAGTCTGCAGCCAAGTAATTTCACTCCTTGATCAGCTTTCTGATCCGCTTACATCCTATGTGGATTGCCTAATGTATGCTGACTCATGGAGCTGAGCCCCAGCTGTAGATCAGACAATCCTAACTGGGCTCAAACCTTCAAAAAAGAGCCACGAGACACAATGTTCTGCACTGAGCTACTAGACAGTAAGCCAAGTCATTCTCATCTGATGGAGATGGAGCTCACTTTGCTCTGCACACGCTGCGCAGTTATCATTCTGTGTATTTGGAAAGAACGGATGGAAATACACGCATTCACACAGACTTTTCCCAATAAAAACATGCAGCTCTAAAGTTGAGAAACATTTGCAAATGCATTTATACCTCACGTCATAAGATCCTTCACTGGTCTTAACGATGCATCCCAAGATGCAAAACAGGCTTACAAAAAGAATCAGAAATGTAAAATGTCAGCATCAAATCTGACATATAAGTAAACCAAGAGGATCTGAAACCATTGCTTGGAAAATAAGAGAAGTTCCCAAGATATAAAGATAAATAAGAAATGACAACATTTTAGGTTTACATGGTAGATCTTAGAGAGAGGACACCTGTAATTTCTTCCTGGGAAACAGACCAGAGGTCTACATATGTGTTAGTGGGAAGCATATCCCTCCAATCAGCAACAGAGGCTGGCTCTGCAAAATCAGAATACTTGCTTCCCCAGCCTATGACCTTTGATATTCTAATGGCACCATTCTCATTGCGAATAAATGTATCACTTATTCAAATGTGCAAATGTATTTTAATAAAACATTCTGTGTGGGTCTCACAGCCAACCTTGCAGCTGACCAGATTCCAAACTCCTGACTCGCTCTCCTTCCCTCTTCTGAATGGCAATTAAGAAGCAGAATTAGAGTCAGCATCCAGGATAGAGCACTAAGGAGGTTCAGTTGACTTCAAATTCTAATGGTTGTACAAAGCACTGCATTAAATCTTTTATGTTCCCGTAATATATTTTAAGAAACATTATACAGGCAGAAAATTTCAGGGGTAAACTATTAGAGCAGTGCACAATAACGTAGGCACTCAAATCCTGTCATTGCAAATGTCAATGGTTTGAATGACTAATTACTCACACTCAACACATTAACTTCATCCCTCCCATCACTCTTTTTTTTTTTTTGCAAAATACACAACAAAAGCAAGAGAGAAGCCTCAGACTTGCAGCTGCTGGATCATCACTCAGGGTTGCTTGTCTCTGTGGAGCGGGGGTAAGAAGCAGAGGCCAGGCCAGCCTCTTTCTCAGGGTGCTCCTGAATGAAAAACCAACCCTCCCTGCCCTTCATGACATCCCACTCACGACAATCATGGGTCCTTCCCAACGGTCCTAATTGCCTGTCCAATCACATCTCTCGCTATTATTCACTCAAGGTATCTGTCACACTACTTTCTGGACACGCAAGGTCATATGCACATAAAGAGAGGTTTATTTCCGCTATGGCTAGATCAGGGTATGTTAGACGAACAGAGATTGAGTCCCAATGTGCCAGGCACTGTGCTAGGATACAGAGATAACAAAGACAAGGAGCTGGCCCTCCCTGAGTTCACAGTGTGGATGCATGACAGACATCAGAGAACAGTAGGAATCACAGGGCCCAGCCCCATGATTTTAATGAGGAAATTGAGGACAAAAAAGGGTAAATGGCTTGTTAGTTAGAGACAGAGATTGAAATTGAGCCCAGGTCTACAGGCTACCTCACTTGAGTACTCTTGGGACAATGCAAACATGGATGAGGGTTTACTTTTTCTTTTCTTTTTTTTAAGGAAGGAGGTGAGGCGTGGCCATATTACAGAAATGCATTTGAATAGCAGTGTGGAAACACATCTACCTTCATACTTTTCTGACTAGAGCATTTTATAGTTCTCAAAGAATGATGACTGAACTCTGAGCTCTATGGCCAGAGACCGAATCTGTTTTGCTTATTACAATACCTCCTGTATTTAGAATAAGGCCTAATAATTAGTAGGATCTGGATAAAGGACTATTGAATGAATTAAAGTCCTTGCATGCCCTAGAGTTCACTATTTCTCAAACAACTCTGTGAAATACTATAAGCTAATAAATAAGGTATTAATGTCACCCCATTTTACACATAACAAAAGAAGACAGAACAGTTATAGAGTACCTATTATATGCCAGGCATATATTTGAATATTATTTTAAGTGCAGATTTTAAGAGGCATTCATTCAAGCAGGAGGGCTGAAACTTTGGCTGATGTGGGCTCCCTTAAAGAAATTGTTGAGCTGAAGCGGTTTGGCTCAGTGGATAGAGCATCGGCCTTCGGACTGAAAGGTCCCAGGTTCGATTCCGGTCAAGGGCATGTACCTTGGCTGCAGGCACATCCCCAGTTGGGGGTGTGCAAGAGGCAGCTGATCGATGTTTCTCTCCCATTGATGTTTCTGACTTTCTATCCCTCTCCCTTCCTCTCTGTGAAAAATCAATAAAATATATTTTAAAAAAAGAAATTGTTGAATGCCTTTTCCTTTTCTCATCAGAAATATATATATATGCATGTATCATTTTACATACAGGAAAGCCAATCTTTTGTCTCCAGATTAAAACCCCCAAATAGATTTTTTTTCCACTCAAGCCTGTGACGTTTTTGGAGCACCTCTATGTAGACTAACATTATTCTTACTTCTTGAAAAGAAAGTTTAGAACCCCACTTCCCCACCTTCCACTCACCTACCCTCACCCCACTCCCTGTACAAGGTGGACATGCTGGAAGCATTTAGTCCATTCCAAAATTCTAAAACTGTGTTGAGTACTAAAGTAGTAAAAATATATGGAAAGCCCCTTTCAACATTTCTTCCATCAGCTCATGAATCTCTTACATCTCCCTTCATCACCCATCTTTACAGGCTTTTATTTACTCAAGTTTGGGGAGGCTAGAGTTACAACTGAGGACAGAGGCATTGTCCTCGGCCCCAGAAAGCCACCTCACAAGTGCTACCACAGGACCCTCACCAAGCCTGGCAGCCATACAATGTCCTGTCCCTGCTCCAACATTTTCCATAACAATGGCAGTCTGATGATAAACTGTATAGTCTTGCATTTATGTATCTTAACATAGCTGACACTTTCAGGATTCACTTTATGAGACAAATAACAGGTTACGATTTTACAATTCTGCTCTATTGTACAATTCACTCCTGACATTCATCATCTAAGAGCCCAGTGCAGGGACCTTGACACAGTGCTCTTGTCAGTCCTTGACTTCTGTTATTTGATGGAGAGTTGGTTTTGATGCTTAATTCAGGCCAAATACTGTCCCCTATACTTTGAGCGCCCTCTAAATGAGAAAGATGCTAAAGGAATGTACTGATTCCAAACATGTCTCAGGTGTGAACATTTGAGACACACATACACATATACCCACCCACGTATTTTATTAAGTATTTTAATGCATATTTAAAGGTGTTTTCTTTTAGCATGAGGAAGGACTTTTCAAAAGTTATGTATGGAGGCTAATCCTTGTGTAATAGAACGAGCGCTCCCAAGAGTCCCAAGAGCACGAAGAATAATGTTTACCAAGGGCAGTCACTAAATCAAATCATTAAAGAAATTGGTTTAAATTATTCATGAGAACAAAAAGAAAAGTCCTAATTCTCTTTGTAGGCCTTCCCCACTTAACTCGTACAAACTTCTGACACTCAGGATGCTAGACTCTGGTGGAGTGGCTAGGACTACTGCATCTCTTCCACCTTTCAAAAGCCTGAAAAACAAACCCCCAAAGTTAGACATTTACACAGCAGGCTCTGTGTTCCTGAAGACAGATATTATTTTTAGCGATAATTCCTCACTTTGCTTATTGCTTCTTGAAAGATACTAAAAATGAACTTACAACTCCTGAATTTCACTTTTCTTTAACGTTTTGTTCATCAGCTCATAAGTCCGTACTTTCTCCTCTTCCTTTTCAAAAGGCTTTAATTTGCTCGAGCCCCTTCAGGTTAGTATTTCTTTTCCTGGTTATGATTCAACTGGGAAGGAGACACTGTTATTAATGGGGTCCAAAAGGAGGGGCTGAGATTGCTGACGTGATCACACCAGGAAAAAGGAACTTGGAAATATAAACTCCCCTCCAACTAAATTATAGACGATGACTCACAGAGACCCCTGGACCAGGGGAATGTGGCTGCAGACTAAACTCATGCCCCACAAAACCATTTGTACCACGTTTCTGTAGATTCTGCTGACAGGTAACTAGAAAATGAAAAAAAAAAACCCCTTAATTCCAACTGGGGAAAGCATGCTGACAGCTTAATAATACCTTTGGGCAGATGCACAAATAACCTGAAAGACCTATTTACTCTAGGAGGTTATGTGGTAATAAATTCTCAGCATATCCTTAAAACAAGTGTATTAGGTTCAACGCGAATGTATTGAATGCTATTATAGACCAAGGTATTATTCTTGGGGTTGAGGAAACAAAGATAATTTGGTTCCTGTCCTAGAGGGTTCAAGTTGGGAGGATGGGAGAGGAGGACAGGTAAACAAATAATCAATTAAAATCAATTGTATACACTCCTTTCTCTTAAACATCCTACTCCAGAGTTTCTCTGACTCTCCTCCTCTCCAAAAAAGAACATAAATGAAATACACATAGACCAGTCCTACTCCTTTCTGACACCGAAATGACAGTCCTGTTTCCAGTCTAAATGCCCGTTTCCTAAACAAGTGACTATTTGTAAGCTGGAGGCATTCCTCCTTTGAAATAGCATCTTCTGCATTGGAGATGGACACCAGGCGCTGGAAGTACTCTCAGCAGTGGTAGCCAGGGCTTTTACAAAATCAGCAGCCGCTGGGAAGAACAAGAGGCATTAATACTTAAAACAGCAGGGCCAGCCTGGATATGAAACGCCTAATCAAAATTTCATTTCTCTTAGGCTTTAGTCTCAAATTTACCGAAAACCAAGTTTTTTATCTTCTTCCCCAGACGCATCACACACATTTCTCTTCCAGAATAAATACTGGCCTCCTTTATATTTTACAGTTGCTTTAGGGCTTCATTTTGGGCCTAAAATGATTCCTGGTGTACCCAGCCTGGGGCAGTCCTGGTAAAACCTCTGGGTGTTTGTTTTTAATAGACTTTTACAGGAAACTCTCTCGAGTTTAGGGATGGCTTGATTAACCGGTTCATTGCAAAGATGAGGCAACCTTTCCTTCACTGCCCCACTCCCAATTCAATCTTCTTTTCCAAAATGGCCACTAAATAAGTACAATTTCAAACTTTCAATAAGCTTTCTTTATTAAAGGCATATTTGAAAAAGACAAATGTTTTCATTTTAGTATAAATACAACTTCGTGGACAAGCTCTCAGGCTTCCTGCAAAAATATTTACTTTAACACAAAAAAATCACATCCTACCTTTTAGCCCCCAAACTCTGAATGTTTAATGTGGCCAAAATAATCAAAATGTCTAAAAATAAGATATCAGTACCTGTTGGGATAGGAACTAGCTGTAATGGTAAATATTATCTTCATCTTCCATACAAAGAACATTAATGAATTATTTGTAAAATTGCCCATGGACTGATTAAGTTGGACTTGTCTTCTGATTAAATGCATAAAAAATAGCCACTGGCACAATTCATGTAAACATAAATATTGTATATTTATAAAATGCTTGGCTAGTGGTTTAGAGTGTGAGCTAACTCACTGAAATTCAATTGTAAAAAGCAATGTGTTATTTTGTACATCTTTATCATGATCTAAAGATTCGAGTCATGTCTCTGAACTTAAGTTTTATGCACATTCATTAAATTTTTCAGAAATGTACATAACAATTTTTATTTTGAAAATTAATACTCGTTTTGTTTTTGTTTTTGTTTTTAAACACAACTGGGGAGGAGAGCAGAGGGGAAAAGAGGGAGCTAGTATCTAAAAAAATCTGCACACAGCAACCTTTCCTTTATTGAGAGGAATTGTAAGCCTAATGCTCTTCCAAATGTGCAATTCAAGGGAGAACCTCTTTGGGGGCATTCCGCCACTAAGACGATAGGTGAAATAAAGTTTTCAGCACCTCAATGTATGTATAAATGGGCATGGGAAATTCTACCCATGGACAGTTCACACAGCCCCTGAGTATATCTACATGTTCATTAGTGAAAAGATCCTGAACATTGTTCTGACAGGGTAGCTTTAACTGTGAAAACTACTTTATTGCACATGAAAATTAATTTTTTTATTTCATCTTTCACTGACTTCTCTTATTTATATGTATTTAAAAAAAGGGATTTTTTTAAAAAAAAATCTGATAGAACTTTATCCCTCCAATTATATAGAGAGGTAGTTGGGCTACTACTCTCCTGGACACCCTCTGGAAAGGTAGGTGGATATGAGTAAAACCGAATCAGTGTTGGTGAGAATGCAGACCTGAGATGGCATAACTGTCTTTGAATTATCTGTGGACCACATGTTTACACAGAATGTAGAAATTCAGGATTAGCAACTGTCAAGTTTTAAGGTGCTAGGAAAGAATCTCTCTGATTGTTATTGGTGAAATATATATTGACACAAACTTTCTGAATGTTATGTTCATATTTCTGGACGCAGTGATCATTCTTAAACTCAGAAAAGAATCCAAAATTCTATAGACCGACAGCATGCACAATAATATGTATTAAGAAAACTGTATCTAGAAAAGTAAAAAAAAAATACAAGCAATTTAAGGGCCCAACAAGGGGAATGACTAAGTAAGTTATTGTATACTTTTATGATACAGTATTCTGCAACTGTTATAATTACGTTTATAGTGGTTTTTAATAACATAAGAAAATGTGTATGGTCAATGTAGAAGAAAGGTGAAAAATTTATTATCTCAATTATGTAAATATGCACAGTGGAAAGGAAAAAGAAAATGCTAACAATAAATAGTAGAATTATAGATGATAATTCTATCAATTACATGCCTCCATCTTTATTTTCCAAATTTTTGTGTATTTGTTTTACAATGAAAATATAGCACTTTTATTATCTGGACGGAAGTTCTTTTTTTTTTTTAGAAAGACAGAGAATAAATCCTTCAAACCAGTTTGGGGGCCACAGTATTAAAAATGATTCCATCTCCTTCCAAGAGTCTTCCTGCAGGATCAATCCTTGGCCACACTGTTTGTTCCCACATTAGAGGAAACACAGGAGCCCAAATGAATAAAAATCACATTTCCTCAGGCAGTCTCTGGTCTGGTCTCCCCTTCACCTAACTCACTGTGCGAGGTTACAATCTGCGTTGGCCTTATCGCCTGGCAGCAACCTTCACGAGGACAGCAAGGAGAGAAGATGATTTATAAGAAAACCATTCCCTGGATCAGGGAGTGAAAAGCACTGATCCGTTCTAAAAGCTCCTGCTGACAAACTCTGATATTATGAACATTCTGCACTTGGACAAAAGCTCCCACTTTTCTTAATTACATGGTTTGAGCAGGAGCCTGCTTTCAGGATCTACCCAATCACATAACAGCCATTTATTTTCCCAACTGCAGCTGCCAAAATTTCCTTGATCTCTGTTCTGTGCTCCATCTTCAAGGACATCTCGTGAATGTATGATACTGTCAAGTAGCATTCCATGCAATGCTTTTAAGCTTCTCTTTCTTTCCTGCATATGGAGATCCTTCTAAAACACATTTATTAAAAATCTCATGAATAAGAAGCAAATACCAAAGTATCATTATATTTTGGTCTGCTTCGAGGCAAATACTTTATTATGACAATGAGCCACTAATATTCTCTGTCCTTCGTGTGATGTTTGCTTTTGTTTTAGGAACTCTGCATCCTGTGATTCACTGGGTCTCCTGGTAATCGTGCTAGGAAAACGATGCCAGATCCGCAGCTCTCTATGTGTGAAGAAAGCGCAAAGGACCTCACTGCAAACTTTTGTGTTTTTTTTAAACACAAACTTTACCTTTATATTTATCTTATTTTCCAATTCTCTCGATTTTTCTTCACCTCAATTTCCTCGTTGTACTATTTTAAAAAATCCCCCATTATATGTATTTTTATGATTTGTATTATAATGACAGAAAGTGTTATATTTAGAACAGAGAAGAGTCACTATTTCTGTCTTCACAATCCTGTCTTTTTCAAAACAGACTTTTGAAACCTCACTAATTCATACTAATTGGGCAAGCGTCAAATTGGCATTTTGAAATTCAGAAGTAATAATTTTTAAAACATCAATTTCAAAATTACTATTACACTAAAATTCAAACTGCATAATACATAATTCTCAGGCCCTTTCAGGACTAATTTAATATGTCCCTAAAGATAATTTGGATATGACACCTGTACATACATGAAGGTATGGAAAATAGTTTACTTCTTACAATAAGGTATCCAGGTCCTTTGAAATCACAGATGAAAATAACTCTGCTTGGCAAACCCTCCCAACTTTTGATATATATTCTTTTTATCCCAGAAATTCACCTTTTAAAAAAAGTCAGTGGCTAACAAATATTCAGAACCAACTGTTGTCAAATTAGTGCAACCTAAAATTTCTTTAGTACAGGTACAAGTTAAAGCAAGCTAATGAAATCACAATTTAATGATGATAATATAGTGCTTCCTTTGAACAGCCCCTTCCCACAACTGAAGTTAGCTCTTAAAAGAAGAAAAGCAGTACAAAGGAACAAAAGCCATGCTAAGTTCCTTAACATTAATGAGTTCCTTTGATGGGCCAGAAGCCATTATGTTAAGTGCCAAGAATACAAAGAGAGAAAAGAGGTTCTTGCCTGCAAGGAAGTAAACAAATAAGTAAATAAGTAATTACTATATACAGTTATAAATGTGGTAATGAAGAGGTATATACAAAGGAGCCTAGCAAAGTCCCTGCTCAGAACATGGCAAAGGCTCAGGAAATGGAGATCCTGGAGAAAGCTGATTAAAAAGTGCTTTGGGTGACACGGAAAATGTTTTGTCGCCCAACTGCCACTGACTCCTTCCAATACTACCAACGGTTAGCACATAATAAATGGTGACAGGTGTCTTCACCTGCATTCCTTCACTTAATTCTCCCACAACTTGGCAAACTAGGCCACTGTCACTCCCCCATTTACTGATGAGGGAGGCTTGAAGACATGAAGTCACGCAGCATGATGGAGAAATGAGGTTTCAGGCAGTATCCACTGTCAGCCAGAAGGGCAACTTGAACTCAAGCCTGAAACCAAATTCTGTGCCCTTCTCCATTTCCTAATCCAGTGGCTGCCAACTGGTGGTCCGTGAGGTCTGAAAGGTTGGTGACCGCTGTTAGAGTCTGAGGAAAATGTTCATATCACCACAACATGCAACCTAGCCATCTTAGAGAAAGCAAGTGATCTAATCTGGTTAAAACCATTCTAGGCTGTGCCTGCTATTAGTCAATAAATATTGATAATAAATGGATCTTACAGGAAAGATCTTGATTGAAAATTCTACATGGTGGAATGGAAAGAGCATGAGGTTCGAAGTTGATCTGATCTGGGTTTGAAAACCAGCTCCAGCCTTGACCTTGGGTTTGCCACTTAAAGACTCTCCAAAGTACACTTGAAAGTTCCTCATCTGAAAAATTTGAACAATTCTATCTGCTTTGCAGGGTTGTTGTAAATATTAAAAATAACAAATTGAAGGTATCTGGCTCAGAGCTCGACACAGGTAAGCACTCAATAGGTATTCATTCCCCTTATGCAAAATGTAACATTCTGAAAATATGTGCTCATTAAATATAGTGCTGCAGGTGGCAAAGCTGACTAATCTACGAGTTGGTAAGATCAATACTTGGAATTTAATTTCTGAAGTAGAAAAGAACACTTAAAAAGGTTTACTACTCATCATCTATATCAATAGCTGTTTCCTTCATCACCTAAAGGCTTCACAAACATTACCTAATAAGGTCTCACAATAATACCAGTCAGGAAAATACAGAGCAAAGGGGGATTAAGCAAACTTTTAATAAAAGCACTATTTTTAACACTTGCAAACACAATTTCTGGTACACTCTGTCTTTTAGGAAAAACCATCTACTGTCAATGGGTTAAAGTTAGATATTTTCAAATGTATGTAATAAGCTCAGTCATTAGGATTTCTGATTTCCAGAAAAGAAACTCCTTTTGTTTTTATGGAGAATTTCAGTA
This sequence comes from Antrozous pallidus, assembly GCA_027563665.1. NCBI lineage: Eukaryota > Metazoa > Chordata > Mammalia > Chiroptera > Vespertilionidae > Antrozous > Antrozous pallidus. The sequence goes on along the minus strand of CM050508.1, from coordinate 176,796,008 downwards.
AATTGCCAATGCACTCTGTATACTGAAAGCAGAAGGCATCTCTGGCCTTCTACATGGACCTACCCGGGGTGGAAGAGCAGGGGCTGTTCTTGGTCCACCCTCCATCTGGACCGCTCCTTGCTTTCTGTGGACCCAGGAGCAGGTACATTGACCAAATGCACTTCAAGGGGATTTTCCAGGGCCCCTTCAGAAAGGTGCGGCAGGAAGTGCAGAGCTAACACAGCAAGTGTGATCTCCCTGGAGAAATGAGATGAACTTTACAAAGCCACTAAAAAGAATTCATTAAATCACATGCTAGACTTAGGAAATTGTGTAAGCACATTCACACCCAATACCCCATATCATCTTTATGAAGATACTGAGAGATGGGTGGGATTCTGGCCCAACCCTCTGCCCTTACCATTTGCATTTTACAGGTGAAAAAACGAAAAGTTAAGGAGCAAAAGGAGGGTAGAGTGACTAGCCCCTGTTTACATGTGCAGCTGGTTCTGAACTGAAGTCTTCCCATCTTCCTCCTTATCCATCACAACTTCCACAGGCCCTGGGAAGCACAGTCTGGATCACATCTCTCTTTAGCCAGCACAGACAGAACAAACTGGGTTCTCTCTCATGCTCCACACTGCACAAGCACTGCTACTGGCCTGGAAAGCCCTCCTCTCTTGCCTTCAGGCCCAATGGCCTTCCCTAACACCCCACCATGGCACCACCTGTTTCTGTACATGCTTCCATCACGGACATTTACCACACGGCACCAAGACTCTCCACCTTCCTGTTTCTATCACTGGACTGTGAGCTCCTTGAGGACAGGGGCTGTGTGTGATTCATTTGTAACCCTGGGGACTACTGCATAGCTCCAGATATTGTTGGTACAATAAATGAATAGGTAGATGGCTCTCCAGGTGCTCACCTGCTCTCCACAGCTAAATCTACTTTCCTTGCTCTGTTTCCCACCACTCTGCTCACATCATAAACTTTTCACATCTTTTTCTTCAAAATCAATTTAAAAACAGGAGCACCTTCATCTTTTAAAGTTATATTGCTCTTATAAAATTTCCCTCAACTCCCAAACTGTCCCCAAAGAGAGTATTTTAAAGGCCAAGTGTTTTCCATTTTCTGGATAAAGCCATCTTTACAGTGACGATATCTTCACTCCTATATTCCTTCTACCCCTGATTGCCTCTGTTTCAGGCCTACACTCATATTTCATTTTTACTTTGGGTCTGAATCTGGCTGAGTCCCATAGAACATTTCCACCTGTGAGAGTTTCCACACATCACGCAAGCCAAAGCCAAAGCCAATGGGGGCTCAATATTTTGCTGTTAATGACTGTCAGAGTTGGGCATGCCTGGCATCTTTTTAACATACATATTATGGATCTCAGAGAGGAACAGAGAGGGAGACAGAAACATCAATGATGAGAGAGAACCATTGATTGGCTGTCTCCTGTATGCCCCCTAGTGTGATTGAGCCCATCACCTGGGCTCCATGTGCCCTGAACAGGAATCGAACTGAGACCTTCAGGTTCATAGGTGGATGCTAAACTACTAGGCAACACTAGCGAGGATGGCATTATTAAAAAAAAAAATAACAAATGAGTGAATAAATAATCATGTAATTACTTCCACATCCATTCAACCCAAATGAGGTCAAATACCTGCTAAACATCTATTGTGCTATGTACAAAAGGTGTGCTGTCAAACACTTGGAAAATTATTCTTCTGTTCTTAAAAATGTTTAATGGAGAGTTTCTTTGTTTTAAGTAATTTTGAGTGTGCAGATTGCTAATGAAAACAAAGGAGCTTTGGGATAAAAATAAACTATTTTCACTTTTATCTTTTAATCTTAAGATTTTAATGTAAGTTTAGGCAATAGTATACAAAACGAAAAGAGGAAAAATACATAAAGGTTTTATCAATATTTTAAAATTAATTTTTCCCAGTTGCTGACACTTGATCACTAAGTAGGTTTATATATAATTCCAGTTAGTATAGTAGCCTGAATACTTTGACCTATGAAAATACACATTCCACATTAAGTACAAAAAAGTGCAAAACTAAAAGTCAGCAAACTCAAGAATTGAGCTCAGGATTACAGATACCAAAGCCCTTTTATCAAGTGCCTTTCTTCACCGAGTCTTGGGCCTCTAAGGGCCTATGACTCCAAGAGGATTGAGCTAACACAGTTCTGTGACAGAGGCTGGGGGATCTAGTCTCTACTATATTGATTTAAAGCAAATGAAATCTTAATCTTTCTCTGGCATCCACAATCCTTCCTGGGATGGTTTGTCCTCAGTTTTAAGATTATCTACTCTCCTGCTTGAAGGCTATGCAATGGGAATAACTCACACATTTTAGCCTAAATCTCCTCTCCCTGTGAATCCTGCAATAAATGACAAATATTTAAAATATGTACCCTAATGCCAGGATGGTTCAACATATGTAAATCAATGTCATAATCACATTATATAACATTAACAGAATGAAGGTAAAAAAATCATATAACCATCCAATAGATAGAGAAAAAGCACTCAATAAATTCCAACACCCATTTGTGATAAGAATTCTTAATGAATTAGGCATAGAAGAAATATATCTCAACATAATAAAGGACATATATGATAAGCCCATAACTAACCTACTCAGTGGTAAAGAGTTGAAAGCTTTCCCTCTAAGATCAGGAATAAGACAAGGACGCTCATGCTTACCACTCTTATTTCTCATCATACTTGAATTCCTAGCTGAGCAATCAGACAAGAAAAAAAGAAATAAAAGGTATCAGAATTAGAAAGGAAGAAGTAAAATTATCTCTATTTGCAGACAACATAATTGTACATATAAAAAATCCTAAAAATCAACAAAAAATCATTAAATCTAATCAAAGAATTCAGTAAAGTTGTAGTATACAAAATTAACATGCAAAAATTAGTAGTGTTTCTGTATACTAAGAACAAGAAATAAAGAAATTGATACCATTTATTATAGTGTCAAAGCAACAAAATACATAGAATAAATTTAATCAAGGAGATAATAGTTATCTAGACTGAAAATTACAAGAAATTGATCAAAGAAATCAAAGAAAACACAAATAAATGAAAAAGAATTTCTTGTTCATGGATTGAAAGTATTACAATTGTTAAAATGTCAATACTACCAAAAGCCATCTATAGATTTAATGCAATCTCTATCAAGATTCCCATGGCATTTTTTTTACAGACGTAGAAAAAACACTTCTAAAATTTATTTGGACCAAATATCTCAAAAAAATTTTTTGAGACACAAGAACAAAACAGGGATATCACACTTCCTGATTTCAAACTATACTAATCAAAACTCTATGGTACCACCATAAAAACCAGATAGGCCAATTGGACAAAATCCAGAGCCCAGAAATAAACCCAAGAATATATGGTCAACTAATATTTGACAAAGAAGCCAAGACTTCTCAATGGTGAAAGGCACTGTATTTAATAAATGGTGCTGAGATAGTTGGATATTCACATGTAAAAGAATGAAACTGGTATTTCAAAATGGATTAAAGACTTAAATGTAAGACCTGAAACCATGAAATTCCTAAAAAGCATATAGGAACAAAGCACCTTGACATGGGTCTTGGTAATTATGTTTTTGGATATGACATCTAAAGCATAAGCAATAAAATAAAAAACTAAACAAGTGGGGCTACATTACATTAAAAAGCATCTGTACAGCAAAATAAACCATAAATAAAGTGAAAAGACAACCTATTAAATGGAAAGAAAACATTTGCAAACAATATATCTGATAAGAGGTTAATATACAAAACATATAAAGAACTCATACAATTCAATAACAAGAAACAACTCAATCTAAAATGGGCAAAGGACCTAGGGAGACATTTATCCAAAAAGGATATACAAAAGGCCAGTAAGTGCATAAAAAGATGCTCAACATCACTAGTCACTATGGATTTTCACTAGTTTCAACATCACGTGCCTATCAGAATAGCCATCCTCAAAAAGACCAGTGATAACAAACGCTGGTGTGGACGTGGAGAAAGGGGAATAACTTGTGCATTGCAGGTGAAAATGCAAATTAGTGCAATCACTATAGAAAACAATATGGAAGATACCCAGAAAATTAAAAATGAAACTACCATACGATTCAACAATTCCACTTCTGGGAATATATCTAAAGGTAACAAAAACTCTAACTCAAAGAGATATCTGTATCCCATGTTCATAGCAGCACTATTACAATAGCCATGGAAACAATCTAAAATACATAATTAGATTAATGGATATGTAAGATGTGGTACATACATACAATAGACTATTATTCAGCCATAAAAAATGATGAAATACTACCATTTGCAACTACATGGATGAACCTTGAAGGTATCGTGCTAAATGGAATAAGTCAGTCAGAGAAAGATAAACACTGAATGATTTCATGTATATGTAGGATCTAAAATTTAAAAATCCAAACTCAGAAAAAGAGATCAGACTTGTAGTTACCAGACATAGAGGTGGAGGAGGGAGGGGAAGTTAGAGGGAGGTGTTCAAAAGGTACAAACTTCCAATTATAAGATAAGTAAGGGCTAGGGATATAACATACAACATGATGACTAGCTAACACTGCTGTTTAATATGTAGGAAAGTTTAAAAATAAATTCTAAGAGTTCTCATCATAAGGAAAAAAATCTCCCTTTTATTCTTTTCTTCTTTCTCTTATTTTTATTGTATCTACTAGAGGCCCGGTGCACAAAATTCGTGCACGGGGGCGGGGGGAAGAAGTGTCCCTCAGCCTGGCCTGCACACTCTCCAATCTGGGACCCTTCGAAGTATGTCCTACTGCTGGTTTACAGAGATCAGGACTAAACCAGCAGTCGGACATCCCTCTCGAAATCTGGGACTGCTGGTTCGTAACCGCTCACCTGCCTGCCTGCCTGCCTGATTGCCCCTAACCACTCTGCCTGCTGGCCTGCTTGCCCCAACTGCCCCTGCCTACTCACCCCCAAATGACTCCCCTGCCAGCTTGATCACCCCCAACTGCCCCTCCTTCTGACCTGCTTGCCCCTGCCTTCCCTCTACACTGGTCTGCTCGCCCCTAACTGACCCCCTTGGTGGCCTGCTCACTTCAAATTCTCTCTCCCACACACTGTCCTGATCACCTCCAACTGACCCCCATTGACAGAGTGAGGGACTGAGGGCTGTTTTCAGGCTGGCCACACCCTCTTCAGGGTGGGGGTCCCCACTGGGGTGCCTGGCCAGCTGGGATAAGGGGCTGATGGCTATTGTAGACTGGCTAAGACCCCCAGTGGGACCCCTCACCCCATGGGAGTGTGGCCAGCCTGGGAAAGGAGCTGAGAGCTGTTTTTAGGCTAACCACGCCCCTTGGTGATCCAGGCTCTTAGTCCCTCCTTTTTTTCTTTTCTTTCTTTTTTTTCAGTGCCTCCTTGAGTGGAGGCCAGGGCTGGTTGGAAGCAGGTATCTGGGATTTATTTATCTTCTACAATTGAAATTTTGTAGCCTTGAGTGGAGGCTAGTGCCAGCCATGGTGGGCAGGAAGCTTGGCTTCCTCCATTGCCATGGGCAACCAACCCTCCTGCTTGCTCCAGCTCTGTGGCTGTTGCCATCTTGGTTGGGCTAATTTGCATACTTGCTCCTTATTAGCTGTGGGTGTAGCAGCACGATGGTCAATTTGCATGCTTCTCTTTTATTAGTGTAGATGTGAAAAGTTGGGTGTGTGCTGAACCTACTGTGGTAATCGTTTCACAATATATGTAAATCAAATCACCATGCTGTACGCCTTAAACTTATACAGTGACAGATGTCAATCATTTCTTAATAAAAGTGGAACAAAGATGTACAGCGGAGGGAGATTGAACTATTTTTTAAAATTCGCTTTTATTAAGCCCAGCTGGTATGGCTCAGTGACCTGTGAACCAGGAGGTCACTGTTAGATTTCCAGTTAGGGCACATAGGGTTCAATTTCCAGTAGGGGGTATTCAGGAGGCAGCCAATCAATGATTCTCTCTCACCATTGATGTTCTTATCTCTCTCTCCCTCTTCCTTCCTCTCTGAAATCAATAGAAATATCTTAAAAAAATGCTTTTATTAAATACCTACTATGTGCCCAGCCTTGAACCAGGTTCTTTGCATATGCTAAAAACTAATCCTTTAAGTAAGCCTATGTCTTAGGTATTATTAGCCTCATTTTACAATGAAACTGAGGTTCAGACAACTTAGTGACTTTACCATGACCCCACCACAGATAAGTAGAGAAGGAAAAAAAACTCCACAAAAAAAACCTTGATTTCTCTGACTCCAAAGCCCATGCTCTTACCCATGAGAATACTCTTATGGAAATGAAGATCCTATGATAATGGTAGTAACTACTGTACTTTTTAGTTCCACAAAGAACAATGGGGTGATCCTACATTAATTGACAACACATCCTGGCTGACCCTGTCCTTAGCTGATTGATTGAATAAACCTTCCTTCTGACTTCCTTAGGGCCTTTGTCCCATTTTATAGCCTCAACTATAAGGAAAACAGAATGAAGCCTCTCCCTCAGAGACTGAGGACCTACTTATCAATTCTCCATGTTGGGTTTTCCTGCAACCCAATCATTTAATTTCCTGCTACTCTAGGGCTGAGCACCCACACTGAGTGCAGATCAGGCAAGCCCGACATCCCATAAGTCAGCAGCCGGACATATGAAGCCTCGCCTTGCAGCTCACAAAGTAGAAGCAAGATACTGGCCGAACCACAGGTGGTGTCACTGTGTGTCCACAAACAAGTACTCAATAGTTCCACTTTTCAACCCATTATCTCAATGTATTTTTTTTTAAATAGTACTTCATTATGTGAGTAGAATATCACACAACAGATAATATCTACTAAAGTTTACTTATGGTATTATCTATCTCCCCCCTCTAAAACAAAAGCTGCATGAGGGCAGGGGCTTGTCTTAGTCACCGCTGTATCTCCAGCACCTACAACGGTACCTGGCACATCTCAGACACTCAACAAAATCTTGGAGAATGGGACACGAGTTAATACTGTATGAGGACAATGATGATCACTGGCACTTTATACACCAAGCCCCATTCTAAAGTCCTTAATATTGACTGGCCCATCAAATTCTCCTACCAACCTTAGTTTACAGATAAAGAAATTGAGGCAGGGAGAGTAAGTGATTTGTTCAAGGTCACAACTGTTAAAGCCAAGATTTGAATTGAAGCCTGGTGGTCATGATAGAAAGTCTCTATAGATAAGCTAAATGCCTTATCTAGTCTTTTAGTCCCTACCTTTTAAGAGATGAATTATACAAAATGGGAGCCAGAACACAGGCTTTTGAATCAAACAGACTAGGCTTGGAATCCCAAGTCTGACTTTTCCTATCCATGTGACCTTGTGCAAGTTATGTAAACTTCATGGTTCTCTTTCTTCTCAAAAATGGGAGTAAAAATACCTGTTTCCTAGAGTGGTTGTGAGGTTTAATGAAATAACATAAGTAAAATTCTTTTGGAAAAGCCTGACAATGCACTACAAAGTGTCATTATTATTGTGATTATCATTGTTAATAGCGTGGTACAGACAGCAAGTGATAAAAAGGAGTCTATAATAGCAATTTTCAACCAGTGTGCCACAAGAATTTTTAAAACGTACAATATGTGACTATTTAGTCAGAGACACTGACCTCTTTTCCTTTTTTAGATTGTCCAATAAAAAAAATAAAAAATTACAATAGCCAACATAACAATAGCCATCCAGTGTGAATGAATCAAAATTATACATTTTTTTTGTCAGAGGCAAAAAAATATTTTTTTTGGTGTGCCGTAGAATTTTAATAACTAGTTTATGTGTGCCATGAGGTGAAAAGGATTGAAAGTTGCTGGTCTAGAAGACAGAAGAATTACTGGGGAATTACAGGCGAGTCATGGTGATCAGGAAAAGGTTCATGTAACAGTCATACTTAAGATTTTTAACTCAAAGTTTCAGAACTGTGGTTGGTGAGCAACAATAGGGTTAAAGCCAGCCTACATGACAAGGGGGCTTTGGGTCCAATGTCCTCCTCCTAGGCCAGAGGTTAACAGGGCGCTTGATGGGAAACCATTACGGACAACTTAAGCAGTAGCCAATTTACATCATTCAGTTAACAATGAATTACTAAGCAGCTACTAGGTGACACACACAGGGATAAAGCCAGTTCTGAGTGTTTAGGTGGTGATGAAACAGACAAATAAATTACTGAGTGTGTTAGATGGAAGACCAGTGACCGACGGAGACTGGCAGTGCTAACCGAGGTGGCTCTAACCCAGCTTTCCTGGGTGAGAAGGGCCTTCAACTTGTCTCGTGGTGAAGAAAAGCAGAGACCAAGGGATCTTTTTGAGCACAGGTGCGGAACAGTGCGGTGCAGCTCAACAGGGGAAGATAAATGGAAGGCGGAAAGCTGCAGGATGGGAGGCAGGAAAGGAGGGCAGAAGCTAGGCCACGGAGCGTCTCCCGGGCCTGGTGAAGGCGGCTGATTTTGGTCCTGATCCACATACCAATTAAGTGGCCATCTCTGAGATCACATCTCAACTGTGTGCTTATAGCAAATACATTGGTTTCCATGAAACACAAACAAAACAGCACTGAGAGAGAAAGAGAAAGAATATGTTATTTTTTAAGGCTCACTGCCGAATTTTCTTTGGGGCCATATTTTTCCTCCTGAATAGATCATGGGCACTTTTAGCACAAGTGTAGTTCATCACCACCTCATGATACTGTTCCCCTTTTGTACTCTAAGGTCATTTTCAACTCAGCTCTGTTCAGCAAATGTTATTCTCCCTCCCCCAGTGCCCTGAACAACTTTGTAAATATTTGCTGAATTGGGCTAGATTCATTGAGCAATGACTGTGTAGGTAGCATTGTGCCAACGGCAAAGACTGGGGCCCAAAAGTAGGGGGAGATAAAACGATCATTATCACAGCACCTTCACTTCAATAAATTTGAACTTGTAATGATGCAAATGAGACATGCATGGCAATCATTTACATAGCAGGCAGTCTGCAGGGCATTGCATTTGTTCAGTAGTAGCCTTTGCCGGTCGTGGGAATCTAAATCCCACTTTCCATGCACTTTCAGCAGACATTCAACTCCTTGAGAGCAGGGGGCTAGATCTCCTTTCCTACTCAATCCTCAGAGACCACCAAACAGTAAGGGATTAGTAAGTATTATCAAATGAATCTATTTAATCCCCACAACTACCCTGAGAGGTATAATTTTGTAAATGTGGAAACGGAGAAATTATGTCATTTGCTAGAGGTTATAAAGGTTAGCAAGTGGCACAATAAAAATAACAATAATAATGATAACAATAGTAATTATTATTTTTCAATGTAAGGGAAGACTGCCCTTCATTTATTATTCTCTGTATGTCTCTACCACACGACTCTTTCCCATACTAAGATGATAAATATTCTCTCTCCCTGAAAAAAAGTTGAAGTTTATAATTTGAGGTATTGAGCTCTGGTTGGGTTTTTTTCTGCTGCCAGTTTTAGTTGTTACAAAAGACACTGAGTGGCTTTAGGACAGGTGGATCTGCCACAGTGCAGGGAATGACATTCTTTACACAAAGTTTTCCTAAAACTCTCCCATTCCTTCCCAAGTCCCCAAGTGAGAATTAATCCAACTTCAATTTAATTCAATAAATCTTTATTGAATACCTACTATGTGCTAGGCACTTCTCTCAGTACTTCCAAAATAAAATACACCGCAAGAAAGTCTTTGAGCCTGTCTCTCTTGTGATTAAATCATAACTTACCCACTTTCATGTAAAATAAAACCTCAAGGGCAGCTAGGAAACCCTCTAGGATAGAGGACAACTAACTGATCCACCCATCTTTATAAATAGAACCACTTATCTTTGCAAATTGATACAATGCTAACACATAGTAGGTATTTTAATAAATTTTCAAGGAATGAAAAAAAAATCTTTCAAATTTTGCTCTGTAATTAGACAGACCTGGGTTCAAATCAAATCCTCCCTAATCATTTACTGGCTGTGTAACTTTAATTTACCTTCCAAAACTTCAATTAGATTATTCATAAAATAAGAAAATTAACATTTATTTTTAGAGATTGTTTTAAAAGTTAGAGATGGTGTGTTTGTAAGGCACAGTGCCTGACTCATAATTGGAGCTCAAGAAATCAAAGCTAATTTCATTATTTCCCGTTTACCTCTAGGTCACCTCTACTACTTATTGTTGTCATCATTATTATTACTTTGTAGCTTCAACTGGGTAGTAGGAACAAAGAATGAGGTTTGCTAGTTAAATATTTTGATTAAGAACAAACCACAACATATACCACACAGACATCAATTTGTCAAAGACTTAGGATACAATGTTCCACAACAAATCTAAAATAATCAGAAGTTATCCTTTCTTTAATAATTTAATAATTTGGGAAGATACTAGAGATTTTATATTATATAGCTCTGGAAAAACTTGATTTTTTCTCCCTTGTGATAACACAGAGTTCACTATCATTTAGAACAGGGTTTCTCAAATTTTACTCACCATGATCCAACAAAGCAAACTATAGATATAGATATAGATATAAATATTTAGATATGTATATATTGAACTTCATATCACAATTCAGAACACAGATAACTGAAGCAAAAGTTTTATGATATAGTACTTATCCTTATTAAGTATCAGCCACTGATATTTTCATTTCAACTTTATTCCATTCTAGCATGCTACTGTTTTAATTTCTTTAAATTCTGGTCAAGATCTAGTAAAATAATTGGCAAAACTAGAAACTAATAATTTACTAATATTATTATCTGTCTGTTAGAATGTGTTGGAGGATATCGTTTAACTGACCCTCCCATTAAGCTCTGAAGTTGTATTAATTCTATTTTATATATTAAGAAACTAAAAGTTAGGTGACTTGGGCTTAAATAGACTCCCAGAAGCTGATGACAGACCCAAGACTCACAAGTCTTCTAACTGTAGTTCAGTATCTTTAAAAAAATTATAACTATATTTAACAAACATTTATTGAGTGCCTTCTATGTACCCAGCTCTGAAATAAGAGAGCACTTGACGTAATCTCTGCTCTCTAGGGCTCACAGAATACCAGGAGTGACAAGCATAACTTGGTACATGCACTTGGAAGTCTAAATGGGTTCTTTTCTATTCTAGAGGAAATAAGCTTATTCCCAAACCACTGCCCACCTGGGCACACATTATCCCACAAAAATAAGCACTGGTACCTGTTGGTGAGAGAATGCAGTGTACTCCTCCAATGGCACATTTCTTTACCACCTGAAATAAAGTTGATATTTTTCCTCCTACTGCTTTTGGCACTGTAACCCTAAAAACAATCTGCAATGTGACTTCACCAATGAGCATCAACATCATCACATCACCCCATGATTAGAATAGTTCTTTAATGTTGATTCCCTCTGAATAACCAATATCTACTTTAGAAACATCTTTAGGGTGACTTCAATTTCTGAGAAATCATGATTCAGTAAAGACAGCTCTTAACCCTGCAAAACAATCAGGAAACTATAGTTCTCTGACCTAAGACATTCCCATAGCTATCAGTTCAAATAAGTAAAAACCGAGTCAAAACACCCTAAGAGTTCTAAATCCTAACTTCGACTTGTCTCTCTGGCTTTATGTTTACACATCCTAAGCTGCATTCGCACCAGACAATTTGTCATTCCTTAAGCAAGTTCCCATTTGGTGTCTTAACTCTTAACTCCTCTCCTCCACACAGAACTCTCCTTTCTTCTAATTTTTCTGCCTATCTAGCCTTCCTGGCTCCACTCAAGGCCCCTGTGAAGCCTTGTTTCCTTCCCCCAACAAGAATAAAGGCCTCTCTCTGTTGTCCATTATACCTTCTCTGCCAAGACACACTTTGCATTCTGCCTGTCATTGTCCTTGGAATATATATTAAATGCTGCCACATTTCAAGAAGCACCTAGAATGTGATTTATACGCAATAGACATGCAATTGTGTTGGCTGATTCCACACCGAAAAAGTTGATCTAGAAAATGAATTTCTCCTCCCTCCCTTTCACTCCCTTCTTTCACCCCTCCCCTCCAGAAGTAAAATTTCTTATAAAAGCTGGACGTATTCCCAAACATACCGGAGCTAGGGCTTCCAATATTGCTAAACATATAACCTAAGGCGGTGGCTGAGCTTTATTTCCTATAAAAAGTGATTAACAGTGCCTGTCCTAGCTACACCATAGGACACAAATTATACAGTGTTAAGTGGATGTGAGAAATGATCTCCATGGTCACAGGTCCACTTCAGTAGAACTGTGCTGGAAACAGGTGAAGTCCTAGAAATGCAAACTTGCTCCTCTGTTCTTGGAATATTCACACAAGCAAATGGTTTAGGAAGACTGCTGTTTAGCAAGAATACTCCCAACTGTGAGTCCATACCTCCAAAATTCACTAATTAGAGACCTTTTCAAGAGATTTTACTAAAGCTCTTCTAAGCTCAAATGCTATTTTTCTTCTTGCAGATAACCTTAAGCCCGAGGTATAAAGCAGGAAGGAATTGAGGTTCAAATATTGGCTTAAATATGGATGAATTTTCTATTTTTAATAATACAAACACTTATCTAGCAAGAATATACTAAGGATATCCACCTGACACTCCCCTGCCCATTCATCTGCTTAAATCTCTCACTCACTTATTTCTTTTTGGCCTTTTTGTTAATAAGTGTGAGATTTTTCGAGGCTACACTATACAGAAACATCTCTTATACTACCCTTTCTTCAAAGTCAAGACCCTTTCTTCCACAGATATATCTCTGCCCATACAAACACATTCTAAAAATCCATCACAATTCTTCCAGAGACCTTGTGCACCATATACAGGCTGCTTACAAAATCCCTAGGAGAATCGTGGTGAAGCTTTGAAATAGATATACATGGAAAGAGAAAGTTCTATTGTCTGTCTGTTTCACAGAAAAGGTCTTTCTTATAAAAGCATAGAGTCTGCAAAATAACACTTGGAGGATCAGATCAATTTAGAGCCCCCTCTCTCTAGTTTTAAGGGTGAAATTGAAGGAAAGAAAATGACGCCCCTTAACATCCTTACCATGATGGTATGGAGTGTAATTCAAAATCCATGACATTAAAACCATGTTCTAAGGCTATGTTTTTGGTTTCAGTCTTGAACACCTTTAGGGACTCTTTGTATTATTTCCTTGCCCTCATTGGTCTCAGCACCAGGTCCCAATTTAAAACAGTTTATGAATTTATTTAATGTGCCTATTTATTCACCCTTCAGATTCTTGGGGAAAAGGTACAAAACCAGGTTTGGCCTGACACCAGACCTGTCACCACCCGCAACTCCTTCCCAACTGTGTGTGATCAACAGCTACATCAAGGCCTTGGTGGTGATTTTCCTCCTTTCTTTTTTCCCCCACTTCAAAGGGGAGGGTAATAAATCGAGAGCCAGCATTCTGCTCACATCTCCAACACCTCTTCAGTCAATCTGATCACTTCTGGAGCTGTTTGCACTGCCAAAACCATCCGTCACCCTGCCTCACCAAGTGGGAGAAGGAAAACTGATGGCAAGTTAGAAAAATCTCATTAAGCCACTTTTTGCTTCTTCAACCTCTTCATTACTCCTTGAGAGAGAGAGAACTTCAAAATTCACCATTTTAGGAAAACAAGAAAGAGAAAAAAAGCTGATGTAGTTAAGGGGAAAAAATAGCTCCAAAGTTGGTTTCTGGGCCAAAGTCAAATAACTCACAAATTATATCTATATCTATATCTATATCTATATCTATATCTATATCTATATCTATATCTATATATCTATATGTGTATATCTATATCTATATATCTATATCTATAGATATATGTATACATGTGTGTATATATATAGATAGGTACATATAGATAGATAGATATATCTATAGGTATATATATATAGATAGATATAGATATGGCAAACATGAGACCATATCAATTAGCCTTAACTCCATTTTTCTTTCTGGTTGACTTCCGAATTTCCCGACAGACTTTCATGAAACTAAAAAAACAGCACTGATTAAAATTTATTTTATATTCCCCTTTTTTCTCTTTTAATGACTATATCCCATGTTAATTCTAATTTTGAGGAAATCATAGATATAACTTCTAAAGTCCTAGGAGAATGCAGAAAACTTAAAGCCACACAATCCCAGAGAAAAACTGAGGGCTTGTCTATATTTAAAAGCCACCGTGAGTCACACTGCCCCATGAGTTCTGGGGAGAAGAAGGAGACTATGAGGATAACATGTGATGACACTTCTCCCCAGAACATCTGGCCTGAGCAGAAAGACTGATATACTGCACAGACTTCTAATGCCCTCTAAGCACCTTTGATTTTCAGGTTCTGTGTATGACTAGTGCCTTCCAATACCATTTCCCAACTGATCTTCACAGAAACTCCATGGATCAGGCATTACCATACCCATCTTAAAGATGAGAAATTGAGGTTCAGAAAGCTGAAATACCTCTTCCAAGATCACATTACTAATTGGAAAAGTCAGGATTCCAACCCAAAGACACCTGATGTTAAAATCCTTTGAACTTCCTGGTTTCTTAAATCAAAGAGCCATCTCTCCAGAGGGTTGCCTGTGTACACACACCACGAAGATCCCTTGGGTCCAGAGACAGACTCATGGTTCCTTGGCCTCTGAGCTGGCCTTGCCAACAAAGACAGGGGAATAACGGTATCTAGTAGAAACAAATCTAATTTTTCTACACGTGTACAAGTCAATGAAATGTGTTTTTAGTCCCAACTGCACACTAGCCCTCTGGGTCCTAATCACAATAACCAGGTTGTTTTCAGGATTAGAACCTTTTCCATTACAGAGGTGATTAAAATATAATCAAGCTAGAAAGTTATCCTCCCCCAAAGCCACCTAAAACAGAGAAACTCCAAAATAAAACCAATTTACATATTTTAGCCCAAATTAAAAAGCAAAAGCTAAGGAATCCCTTTTAATATCCTGAATAATAAATGCACATTTATGTAAAGCTTCCTTTGGGGAATGGTTACTATGAGGACAACTTTCCCAATATTATTAATAAATATCACTTTTGTTTTTGGTGTTACAGTAAGAATCCTGAGTTGTAGGAATTGTACTGTCTGCACCGAATGTATCAACAGAGATAACTAATATTGAAGACATGTACAATATCCAGAATTTTATTTGTGTGGTTGGCTGCATTACAAGAAGTAACATAGAAAGGATGAGTCAAATCTGGTCAACATCACAAATAGCAGGGACTTAGTAGTTTACTCCATTTCAAGTGAGCACTTTCCAAATGAAAGTTTCATTAGTCAAGATTGCAAGTTCTTAGGCTTTCCACCACAGACTTTTAAATTGCATTTAGAGCTAAAGTTTATCATGAAAGCTTATTTACTATTACTGCATCTTCAAAGGGAGCACTTGAAAAAATGTTCAACAGAGCCTGTTATTTTTCATTTACAAATTAGAAAGCAAAACTCTAAAGGGTTTATACTGGCAGCTTAGGAAAACACAGACTACTTGAGACTCCATTATTAGTACATTCTAGGGTGCAGTGAGGGTCAGAGCTGTCATTCTATTACTCCCCCTACCATGCGTGCGCACACCACACACACACACACACACACACACACACACACGCACGCACGCACGCACGCACACGCTCACATACACTGAATGCAGTATCTCAGTGTGTATGACAAAGAGACTCTATGATTTCTGCTCCACTAACAAACTTACAGTTTGCACAGGAGCATGCCAAGAGGGTCACTATCTTCTTGAGTCTCCTTAGAAGCTAACCTGGGGAAAGGCATTCACAGAATCATTTCTGTCAGAAGCGAAGCATTCCTATTTCTGTAAAGTTAACAGGCTCTACCCAAACTCCACAGCCAGCTGATGGAAAACAAGTTCCTTGCAACTGTCCAAACTGTACTTTTTCCTGAGGGTGAAATCTGGATACATGGAACCTTATAGACAAAAATGTCCAGAAGATCTTTTACAGTCATACCTAGATGCTTATAAATACGAAAGGAAAAACATTTCTGTACTTGGATGTTCCAACAGATCATCTCTCATAATTTGACATAAACCTCATTGTGTAACATTCAACCTGAAAATCCCTCAGCCCAACTTTATCCCCAATCACAGGGACCTAGCCTCTAATTATGTCTTTTGATCAGTGTCAGAAAAAAAGAAATAGTGACTTTGGATTGTACGTTCCAAAGAAAGGCACATAAGTTAGTCCTCAACAAATACATCTTCATCCAACAAAAATGATAGCTAAGCCTCTACTATGAAGACTGTTGACAAAACAATTTCAAGGGCTAGCTGCTAGAGGAGAGGAGACAGTCAAAGGTAACTGATTCATAGAATGAGCAGGAGTGGATTCAATCTCACAGAGTTCCAAGAGAGAGGAAACCTCTCTGCTGTGGTATGTTTTTCAGAATTCGCCATCTTGGCTGGAATTATTTCACTGGTTCCTCATATCCTGAAAAAAAGGACTACTATATACTTTTTATGGAAAAAAATGGATGCTTACTGTATGCAGTACATTTTTATGACTTTAAATTAAAAAATTAAGCTCAATTTTAAATGTTATTTTTAAACCAAGAGTCCAAGGGAATTTATTTTCAGGAGAGACCTATATAAGTTGTAATTGATTTCCACTAAAAAAATATAACCCTGGCCTGGTAGTTCAGTTGATTGGAGCATCATCCCATATACCTAGAGGCTGTGGGTTCGATTCCCGGTCAGGGCACATACCTAGGTTGCGGGTGCAATCCCCAGTTGGGGCGCAGCAGGAGACAACCGATCATTGTTTCTCTCTCACATCAATTTTACTCTCCTCTCTCTTTTTGTCTATTCATTCCTCTCTCAAATCACTAAAAATATCCTCAGGTAAGAATAAAAAATTATACATGCTAGTTTCATATTTTACTTTTATGGTAAAAAATAAGCCTTTCCCCAAACAATAACAAAAACCCAAGCACAACAACTGCACTGACCTTATATCTCCAACGTTTTCACTGCTTTCTCAACCAATTATTTAAAAATTCCATTATGGCATTCAGCATTTCTTGATTCTTGCAGAGGGAGGATCCGTCGTGAAGGGGTAAAAATATCTCTGATATTAGAAACAACAAGGATCTGAATAATAATCTTCCCCAAAGCAAAAATGATCAGTTCTAAAATGGTCCAGCAAGAGGCAAACTTTCAGGGGTGGAGGGAGAGCACAGGTAAAAAGAGAAGAAGATGAAGAGAAAGCTGCCAGCCTGTTATAGAAGCACTGACACTACTTAAGTTATTTCTTAATAAATGTACAGGAAACAGCATAAATATTACCATAGAGCTGAGCGGATGTGAACATCCAAAGCAAGCTAGCTGGCTGGCTGACTTCTTTTTCATTTTTTGTTCTTTTGTAACAATCCCATTTCCAAAGTGTTTGATTCCTAACACTGTTGCTCCAAAGCTATTGTGAGCACACTGCCTGAATACTTAATGAGATAAACAACAAACAAAATGGCTCATCTCTGGTGCCCCCAGCTAGCATCCCAAATTGGATATAATTAAAGGTGTGAACAAGCAAGCAAGGAAGTAATGAACCTGCAAAGTCAAGGTTCTGAGAAATTATCTGGCATCCAGAACCACACCAGTTCAAATTTATCACTCATTAGCTCTTATAATGGCAAGGTGCAGACCCTCATGTTGGTACCCCTCTCCACTCTTGTCCTCCAGCCTTATTTTCTTTCCATTTATAGGTGGCTAATTTATGCTGTGACAACTCCCACCCACCCACCCACCCACAGATCACCTTTCATTTTACCCTTAGAAAGTTGCTGACCTATAAAAGCCCTATACACTTAAAATACGCTGAGATTTTAAAAATACAAAGATCTTCCCAACATACACACACCACAAACTCACAAAACAAAGCATGAGATGCTAACATAGCCACCCATCTTCTCCTTGTTTTTTTTACCAATGGTTAAAGATTAGGTTCAAATGCTCCAAAGCAAAAACAACTCTCCTTCCATATACTCCTACGTTTTCATTCAAATCCAACCTGTGATTAAAAGGACAGCCCCTTTCTCTCAAATATGATTATAGATTTGAACATCTATAGTTTTCAAGTGGCAACAATAGAAAAATGTTTGGTTATTAATAGAAGTCTACAAGGGTCTGGATATGTCTTTTTGAGGAAGTTTTGCCTTTTTCTAATAAGATAACTCTTAGAGTTTGTGAGAAGAAGCCTCTTCATAAGGGGAGCCAGCCCAGTTAGGTTTACTTTCCATTTTTGGATGTACATATACTTGCATGTACGTATATACACATTTGGTGATATCAAATAAGAAAAGCTTAAGACGGGTGCAGGATTCTAGAAACATACATGCTTACACTGATACACACACCCAGTCTCCCTCTCTCACACACACATACTTCCCGCACGTCTCTAAAACAGATGGGAGAATGGATAGTGGCGATAAAATGTTGACCGATTTCAAAAGGGGAATAGGTGAATTCTGTATGATATGGCCCATCGACTGGGAAACAGTAAGATAAAAGCCTGGGAATGTTTATGTCCTTTCATACCCCCCAAATTCATAATGACAATGGGGAAAAATACTGCATTGCAGCATTTGCCAGCGTGCACTCCTATGTCTAGCATCCACTGGCCAGGTCACCAACAAACGTACATAGTAAGTGTCCAGGCACATAAATTAAGTGCTCGGTAGCCACAGATCATTGGAGCCGAGGAAGAAATTTGTCAAGGCCAAAGTACTTTTGTTCACGCACAATGACCTCTATCAAGACCACCATTCCTGACTGGTGGTACACTTAGATAATTTATTTTCATTTTTTAAATTAAAATAAAGCATTAAGATGCAAAGGACTAATTGAAGTAGCATATCTCCTTATAGAAGGAATAGCATTTAGTCTTCATATAGGAAGAGAATCCAGCCACAATGTGGAAATAGTGCAAAGGGAAGAAATGAAAACCAAAGAGGGGAACTTGCCTGGAGGAAACCCTTTCATTGTTCAGAGTAACTCTTAACTGAGAAAAAACCCTTAATTCATCCTCAAATTTTTTCAGAGGTCCTGAACACACACACAAAACAATGTTCACGCGATGACTTCTAGATTTGAAATTTCAAATAGATTATCCCCAACAGATTCAATGCTAAGTTTAAAATATCTGAAGTCTAACATGTCCCAAACCCTATTATAAGACTGAGTTTAGAAACAAAATGCAAATACGTAGCTCATTTTCTCTCTTTTTTCTTTAACAAAATATACCATTGTTATTACTTCACAACAATCTGGCCTTCCTCTCATAACAAAATCCTTGAATATTCAAAGGACCAAAGAAGTGCTATAGGGAGGGAAAAAAGTTTGAAGATTTTGGAAAACTGTTAAACAAAAACAAGCACATCTGTATTTGGTCAGGAGGGTGACTTGAATGAACAGCAGTTAGGAATGAATGGGATGAGATCAGAAATGAATGGTTAAGATTTGTTAGTTTTTTTATTTTAGTTGTGTTGTTGTGTTTTTTTTTTTTTTTTAACAAAAATTGCTTTGTGAGTCAATAATTCGCAAAGAAATTTTTCAGCTATTTCCTTACCTCTATTCATTTCCCCCTTTCAAAATTTAAATATTAAATGACTTAGCCATTATATTGCAATGAGATACGGACATTCTGTGACTATTAAAAACTGTGATGAAAAGGTGTTTTTTGCAGAAATATTTCCAATTAGATTTTCATTTCTTAATAAATGCACACTCATTGAAGTAAAGGCACACCTCCATATGCAGGTAGTAGGCATTAATATTTTTTAAGACAAAGAAGTGAAAAAGGTCAGCAGTAGAACCACGTGTCTTTTTGACAACCCAAGCTTAGGTGACAGTGCCAATTGTTTTAGCCTACCTAAAAAATGCAGAAAAATACTTAGAAAAAAATGTGCATTAGGGATAATAAAAACAATTCTATTTTTAATAGCGACATGTTTATACATTCAAAATATGAGTGCAAGGTTCAACTATATGACAAAAATATTTTTATTTATGTTCACCTCAAGAATCAAAGCAAATTTTTAAAAATCTTCCACTAAGAAGATAAAACAAAAAGGAGCATCGGCAAGGAATGAAGAATTGGGGTCGGGGGAGCTTGCGGAGATTTGCAAGGGGGAGGGTAAAAAATTAAGAATACTTTCAATAAAGCCAATTATATTTCTGAACCTTTTACTACATTTCAGTATTTTCTTTAATCTCTCATTTTTGGACTTAAAATTAGCTACCTGATCCTGTATCAAATTTGTCTCCCAGGAAGAAATCGTGAGAGATCACGGTTTCAGTTGCTTTTACGTTATCCTATTCGCCTGAGTACTATACCTTTCAGTCCTTCTGGTACCCACCATCATGAGAAGAGACTACTAGTAAAGCACACTTGGAGAAAAAGCGAGCGATGCCTGTCACCGGCACACACATGGGTCCCAGACATTCAGAGACACAGAAAAAAATCAGCTTTTCACTCAGTTTATGCCAAGACTAGAACCTTGACCAAATGCTCAACGCAAGGCAATGGTTGCAAGGGCAGCTTATGGATCTGTGGCTGGAGATATGAGGGGGAGGCACTGCAAAAGGCTAGAATACAGTTTTTCATTTATTATTTTTTAAAGTAAAATGAGAGATACCCTGAACTCCTTGGAACTCCTTGTAGTATCAATACCTGATTTCGTCAAAATACCACTATCACCTAGCACAGAATCATTGTTTAGGGTAAATCTATTCTACCTATGTTCTGCCTATGGATAGATATTTGCTGGAATTTTTAAGAAATAATCTTCAGAACCTATCAGCTGTGGGAATTTATTATGCTTCTGTCAACTTCATTCAATATAATTTACATTATTTTTCAAATAGCCTCATAGGATTCCTTGCGATTTTTTGCACGTACAGTTTCACAGCAGGGGAAAGGAGGGAGAGAGAGAGAGAGAGAGAGAGAGAGAGAGAGAGAGAGAGAGAGAGAGAGAGAGAGAAAGAGCGAGATTTCCTACTCTCCCTTCCCCCTCCTTCTCTCTGTTTTTTTTTTAACAAAAAAAAAAAGAAAAGAAAAGAAAAAAGAAAAAGAAAAAGAAGTAAAAACAGGGGAGACAGAACAGATGCTTAAAAATAGATTTCTAAAAATCACTGTAAGCCAAAGTTAGAAATGTAATTAACACCTATTTATAAAGAATAATTAAAGTTGGGCTGGCCACAAAGAACAGCAAAGATAATGGAGGTCCTGTGCCCCCCTCCCTTTTTACACTGTTTGCAGTGTGTTCTCATGATAGCCACCTGCTCCCTACTCGGCTTTTCCTCTGTTCGTTTCCCCGGCAACCTTTCATTGGGTTTTCCTCCCAGCTATCGCTTTCAGTTGGGCTGCTCGGTCTAATCTTATTTGTTTTACACCCATCAAAACAAGCAGCCAGACAAAGGCAATCCTCTGAGAATGGGGAAAAGACCAGAGCTTTGTTACAACATCCATGCAGAGTGAAAAGTCCTCCCCAGGCTTTTCTAGTGAGAAATAAGTGAGATGGATGTGAATTTACAGCCTCTCCCCACACCCAGTTTGGAACCACAGGAAAGATACTGCTGGTAAAAATTCAAAGTCAAAGTGAGCACTCGTGGCATCTGATCTTGCCATTTTGTGCCATATCTTCAGGGTCAACATCAGGCGAGAGAAGTGACACACAAGGAGTTTCCTTGCTGCTTCTCCTTTCCTTTTTTTTTTCCTCTTCAGAAAAAGATGCTAAAAATAGATTTACTACTTTGGCAGAAAGGTTTTCCATTTCCCCTTCCACATCCAAAAGTCCTGTTTCACGATGCATCTGCTGGTACTGAACCTCGCCTCCTCTACCACTCATTCCCAGCCTTCCCCATCACTCCCAGCCGGAGACGGAAAAAGAAATGTGCCTTTAACTTTAATGGTCGTGCAATTCCATTGAAAGCTCACAGAGGCAGTGGACCCGCCAGCCAACAGCAGCCGTGACACTGTGATTGTGAAAAAAGACACCAATCTCGCTTGGCTAAAATGTGTGTTCTGTGGAAGAGGCAGCATGAGTGCGTGGTGTGCATGCAGTGCCATCACACTTGGAGATGGATTCTGGTTTTCGGAAAAGAGAAATACTAATAAATGCGCGGACACACACACACACACACACACACACACACACACACACACACACACGATCTGCACGGTGATTTACGATGCACAGCCCTCCATCCTTACACACACACACACACACACACACACACACACACACACACGCACACACACACAGTCGGGTGGAATCTCCACACTGCCTTCCTCTTTTCACTTACCATCTTCAAGCCATTCCACTCCATCTGTGATCAGAAGAAGATGGACCCTCACACAGTGTGTCAAAAGCGGAAAGAAACGTTATGTAAAAGCTGACATTCCTTCTTACAGAGCTGCTGCCCAGAGAAGGAAGCAACAACTCAACACGCCAGGCACTGCTACACATACAAGCCGCCTCCTCTTTTTTATGAGGTCATGACAGGAAACTCTTTGAAATACAAGATGCAGCATTTACCGAAGCCCAAATAAATCACTCTCTTTGCCGTTCTGACTGCGCAGCCCCCTGAAATACAACTGCCCATCTCAACGCTCAGTATCCAGGAGCTGCCTCTCAAGCTTTAAATTCCCAGCACGGAAATGGAAAGACTCCTAACCCGGCTGCATCCACGTCCTGCCCCACAAAATCCAGGCACGTAGACAACCCCCCTCGCCCTTTACAAAGAGAAATCCTTTATTTTGTCATTCCCGTCTCATGTACTATAACCTCTTTCAACAAACCAGCAATTATTTCAGCCCACCTTCACCCCACCCATGCCTTTATGTTGAAGGGAAAACTGACAATGACCTGCTAAAAATGACAATCTATTTCCCCACTGCTTTTCAATAAAAGGACCTACCAGCACTCTCTACACAAAGAGATAGTAAATGTAGGAATCAAACAGCGGCAGAGAACTAAACTCTTGGTCAAGGTGTAGATGCCTTTCTTCCCTCCAGCAGCACAAACCACAGATTATAAATCTAGTCATACCTACCATAACCATTCTTATTGGCAAATATTGGGTCTCGCAGAGCTTCGACTCTTCTCTTAAAATTTGCAAAGGTTTCAGAATATTTTTTTAGACGACTACTACTGTTTTATATTTTTAAAGATCCACAAAACACAATGTGGATGATTGTAAAGTAAATAAATTATTTTAGGGGGATGGGGGAGAGAAACAAAAACAAAAACAAAACAAAACAAAATAAAAAAAAAAAAGGAAAGAGAAAAGGAGCAGTGAGCTGAAACCCCTGATTCTAGGATGTAGATAAGAACAACTGAACAGAGCCTTGCTGAAATTGGCTCGAAGCTTCCCCTTTTTACATCCATTTATGGGACCATCTGTCAGCTGAAGGCAAGATCTGATTGGCTGGGGAAACGCAGGGAGGCGTTGCAACATCAGGTGCTATTTAAATTAGCTACTGCCAGATTGACGATGTTAATGATTTGGTGACCTCTACAACAACAGAGACCAGATTTCTGAACTGCTTCTTGTGTCTGGTAATTAAGGCTGGGCTGAAGCAACAACAGCCATACTTGTATTTTTACCTTTTCCCTCCTCCCAGCTCAAAAGTACTGTAACAACTGCAGGTCATTGGTGGCTTGTAAACCTTAACAATGGGAGGGTCCTCCCTTCCCCTGTCCTGAGGGCTGCACCACCCCTCCCCTCTGACAGAGGGCTTCTCCCTTATGCAACATTTTCTACCACCTTATCTTTCTTGACAGTTGCTTTCTAGCGAAATGCATATTTAATGATCTGCCTCTAGGCTTAAGGATACAACAAAAGCACTTTAGTGTGCTAATACATCTACATTTAAACTTTATTTCCCGGCTCTGCATTTTCAGTAAGTAATGCTCCTTCTGCAACCAACATGGCCAGTGTTTAAAAGGAATGCAAGTTTGAGAGTGCTTGCTCCATGAACGAGGCTCACAAAAGTTTGCTTCAGAAAACTCTTTCCTAATAAATGAAAAAGAGAAAAGCTGGGGCAAGGGGGCAGCTGCCAGCCTCTACCTTTCTGCCTTCTGTCTGAGCTTTTCAAAACAGAGAATGATGAATGATTTATTTAAATGAATTTATTTCTCAACTTAGATAGAGGCATGATCTGAATTTTTAAGAACCCATCCAAACGCACCATCTTTTTTCTTTCCTTACTGTTATAGACAAAGTTGAAACATGCTTTTGACAACCATCTCATTTCATAACTGGTGCAAGTGCTCATTTTGCTTAACTGAACATGTGATGGTGCTTCTCTTCTTCAAATAATGTCTTGTTTTTTCCCTGTGGCCTCTTAAAGGACTCGCAGAGAGACATTTACCAAGTGTGTGGGGATGTATACAGTTTGTCTATCTTATACAATTCATAACCTCTACTCTACCAAGCCTCCAGCAGCATAGTATTTTGTTCTGGTTTGGGTTTTTTAAATGGCTTATCTGAGGAGTTTGTGCTCTACTTCCATCCAAAAGACTATTTATTTAATTCCTATTTATTTAATTCATAACTTAATCATTTTGTTTCTCAATAAATACACAGAGGTAACAAATATTACTAAAGACAGAATTCAGCATGGTCTTTGGCTGGAGTTAACAGTGTGTTGAGACTGAGGAGAGTGATAATACAGGTATAAAATCATGCTATATCCTGGACTTCAAAGTCCAAGAATAAATGGGTCTGTGAAAATTTGTCAAAAATAAATAACTTTTACATTTTTAAAAATGAAAACTATTCTCTACAAGCTACCGTGTCATGAACACACACGCACACACGCTCACATATATACACACACTTTTAAAAATACAGATACACCATAAAACAGTATGCGTAGGGTACACTAAAAAACTATTAGATTTGAATATAAATAAATTCACTTATTAGAAATAAAACTACATGAAAGAGAAAAGTGAAAATATTAAAATATAATCCCTTTAAGTAGAACAATACTAAATATAGAGTTAATAAGTCACAATGGTACTACCGTATCTAATGAACTGTGTACTAAGGATGATTCATAGGTTAAGTCTTCTAAAGAGCTCAACATACATACACAAGGCAGGTACGGCGCCCAAATCAACAACAGGAACTCTGAGTGGGATTTCACCAACATCAAAATACTGTGAAAAGTAAACATGAACACCATGCTCACAAACACAAATAAAAACAGCTCACTTGGAACAAAATATTTACTTGGTATTGCTCTGCGGGTTATAAAAGTCGCAATGTCTTAAAACCCTTTCTTACTATCCAGACTAACCTTGGCACACTCAGCGACCCATAAATGAACATTAGGTATACCGAAAGAGACTCTGGCCACTTTTCCGAAATAGGAACTGTATCGCACACATATAAATAATTAGTTGGTTTTGATACGCTAAAATATCCAGGCACCTTGTATATTGATCACTTCTCCCAAAACCTCCACTCTGGAGTCTTTTTAACAGAATCCTCAAACAAATGCACACATGTCCTCAGAGGCCTTTTCTCTAAAGACAAAGGCAGAATCCTATTGTTGGGAAAAGTCAACCTTATTATTGCATTTCCAATAGTACCATTCATCTTTCAGAGTGAGGGGCTGACCGCTACATCAGTGGTGTGACATTTGCAAAGCAACAGATTCTCAATATATTATCTCAAGAATCAGGCAGGCGAGTCTTCCAGTCATGCATGATTTTTTTTCTTCCGCCACAATCCTCCACCACCACAGAAAGAAACTTGTCTCACTCAAGCGGCTAAGGCAACCTAAAAATGATATCCCAGAGCTGTGGGGCTGCATCCCTCTTACCATAAATGAGCAGTTTCTTGACTCATTAATAACAATTTCCCTTAAAAGAGGTAATCTCATATCAGTCAGCCCCTCGCCACCATGCACACATCCCAAAGGTTGCAGATATCTCAGCATCAGTCGCCGGCAGCCAGCTTTCCCACACAGAGTCCAGATGGACTGTACCAGAAGCCAATTCAGCGTTAATAACTACCTACTCCGCACAGTGGAGAAGCCTTACATGGCACAATGGGCTAGGAAACAGCAGCCGGCCGAAACTGCAAATAAAAAAGACAACCAAATTCCCCAAAAGCACCAAAGGGAGGACCAGAAATGGAAGCGTGAATTGTATTTCCTTGACTTCCATGAGAAAAATGAGAGA
Source organism: Antrozous pallidus (assembly GCA_027563665.1). Lineage (NCBI taxonomy): Eukaryota > Metazoa > Chordata > Mammalia > Chiroptera > Vespertilionidae > Antrozous > Antrozous pallidus. The sequence continues at coordinate 176,769,727 of CM050508.1, read as the reverse complement.
GAGAGAGAGAGAGAGAGAGAGAGAGAGAGAGAGAGAGAGAGAGAGAGAGAGAATCCTTCAGAAACCTGGGGGGGTGGGGTGGGGGGGAGGTTGAAGCAAGGGGAAAACAAAACAAAACAAAAACCCCAAACAGATGCTGCCCAGAAAAAAGTGACAAAATATTACCTCATTATTTAACAAAGCAGCATTAAGCGTCCTGCTGATTTCAAACATCTTGCCACAGATTTTGTTTTAAGAGAAACAGATAGAATCCTTTGCAAAGCACTCCGTCTGCAAAGGGTTCTTCAATTTTCTTGCGCACCACGGAACAGTCAATATATTATTTCCCTAGAGTTTGCACATTAAAACCTCTAGTCAGTGAGCTGAATTTTCCCCTTATCTCACACACAGTAGACTCCTGTTATATGTACTGCTCTCTTTGCAAGAGCAGCCTGCCCCAAACATGGCTGGTGTTTAAACTACTCTTTAAAGTAACAGTTCACTATATAACCACCAGGTGGGTAGAGTGCACGGATTCAAATGAACCATCCTGAAAGACCGTGATTTTTCCCCCCCTTTGGAATAGCTTTTTGGTATAGGATGTGACATGAGAAACGCCAGCATTCTAATAGGTATCTTGTCTTGTCTCTCTGTATCTTGCCAAAATAAATTAATAAAATCCCTTCTTCAGACTTATAGTAACAAAACAAAACAAAATACCCTCACCAGTTCTAAAAAGAACTGTGAAGAATGAGACACACAAGCTTTGTTTGTTTCATTCAGCAAAGGATGAACAAGGAAAATCCAATCAACACAGAGCAAGGGGGAAAATCAAACACTCCATGGAAACACTTTCCTTCAGCAAAAAAAGAGAAAAATATTGACTCATGTGATAAAAACCCAATTCAAAAAATATACATATTGACAAATCACATACAAGATGGAGACAAGAGTTTAAGGGTGTAACTTTTCTTCTGAATAAGCCATTAGGTTTATTTGATATGGTCTTTCATGATGGCAAATAACCAAAAGCTTCAAAGTAAAGACACTGAAGAAAAACAAAAACAAAAATCATAAGCATCTCTTTTAAAAACACAGCTATACAAATAGTTATAAACAACCACAAGAGCAAACTAATCACATCTCTCTCCCCACTGTTGTTCTTTTTCCCTCAGATCAGCCTCGAAGTGGAACATTTCTGTGGTGAACTATTTTGGATGTATAGCTAACTTGGTGTCTCCTTTGGACATTTCTATTCCAATTAATCTGCTCCTCTGCCAGGAACAAATATAATGTCCCGGGTTGAAAGCCCCAGGTGATGGAGGGGGGATGCTGCAAAGATAAAGAAACACCTGAACAAAAATAAATCTCATCACTTATATTATTGGTACAGGGCCTGATTATAAGGAGGATTTTATTACTTACAGAGCATGCAAGCATCATTGTACATTCCAGCATATCCAAAAGAGAAACGAACACACACAGATACCTGAGATTTTGTTTTGCTGGACAAAATTAAAGCCTTGGAACTTTCACATCCTTCTGCCAACACGAATGTTGATACTAGTATTTTTCCAGCCCATCCAAGCAACATTCAGCCTCACCCAACAGGGACTGTCTCCTTCATCTTTAAGTCAAGGCTGCATCACCTAATATCATTTAACCTCCTTGCATATATTAAGTTTCAAGGGACAATTTTTAACTGGGGAGTGAGAAGGAATTGCTCTCATCAAATTCTGGTTGTATGGAATAAGCTCATTTGTACCTTCACCATATGTCTTAAACACTAATTAAAAAATGTCACTTTCTTCAAACGTTAAAATGTAATCAGCCTAGTAAATAAAAAATTCTCGCTTTTCTTGCCTTGGTGATAATTCATCTCAAGGTAACCTCTCTATTTTGATTACCAGGGAAGGCTTAAAAGAGGAAAAGATACTGGGGACTGTGAGAGTGAGAAAAGAAAACCACAACTGTACGTAGCTGCACAAAGGAAAATAAGATGAAGCGGGTTTTTAAGGACCCATAGTCTTGTTACCCTGAGGCAAATTCAGCCAATCAATACCACCCATTGACGGTCTACCATCTGCCATGCTAACCAGTGATGTGGCTAAACAGACCTGTTCCATATGACCGTAGCCGGCTCATTTTCAGCCGATTAGGGCAGTTCCAGAGCATTCACGTGCATAGCACAAAACTCCAAGTCACACTGAGCCTCTCTCTCTTCGCACCAGTCCCTTTGAGCACAGCTGCGGACCTTTTCCTCCTGTTCCGGGTGTCTGGATTACTCCGTCTTGCCCCTCAATTAAATTAGCAAAATGGGGTGGGAAGGTAGAGCAAACAGACACTCACAAATACACACACACACACACACACACACACACACACACACACACACACACACGAATGGCTGGTCCTTCTCAGTGTCCTACAGAGATCGGGAATTTCATGTGCTCTGCTCTAATATGATTATGGCACACCATTTAAACAGTCATTAGTGACTAGGACCGGACATTTTCCTGTGGCTCAGTTTCTTTTTATCCTCTCCTTCTTCCTCTGAATAATAAATCTAAGCTGCTGGCATTTCTTCCTTTAGGGAAGATACTTTTTAGTGTGCCCAGACAGTGCTATATTATATTTAAAGGCTTTCGATAGCATTTAAAGCATAATTTTCCTTTGATGGTGCTGGGTTTGTCTTTTTGTGTGTGTTTTCCTGTAGAAACATTATATCAAATTTTATAGGAAAACGCAAACATACCGCAGAGACAAGATGCACCTGGCACGGAGTTCACGTACAGGGTCAGGAATCCACTGTGGATGGTCTCTTAGAAATAAATGACCTGACCGTGTGATGCCTTCCTCTTCCTAAGTAGTTCTGTCTACTGCACATTGTGGGAAAGAGCTAGAAGAGTGCTACGGTGTGGGAAATATAGACAAATGGCTGTTTAACCCACTTAAATTGCCAAGAATTCACATGGGCAGGTCACCTAACCTAAGCTCAATTCACATTTGATCTTCACATTTTCTTTCCATGCTACTAAGCCTTCTGCTAAAAGCAGAAGGATTCTTCCCAGAATCACCATGACTTTGACTGCACCCTCAAGCACGAGGGTGTTTTTTCTGGGAAAGAAAATGTAAAGGACAGGGAAACTGCCTTACTTACAAAATTCTGAAAATGGTGAAAACACATTTATCCAAGAAATCTAATTTAGGTGGAGTCCCTGTCTGATGTTTTCACTGCTATATCATTCAAAATAGCCCAAGAAAACTCAGCAGGGTCAACATGTGAATACAAAGATTTCTGAAGATCCCTGCAAGAAGGAATTTTGGGGAAACTTTTTGTTCAGTTCAGATGAGCTTTACCGAAAATAATAAAAAAAAGAAGAAACAAGCAAAAAAATCTTACTCTAAATATAAGCTTTATCAATCAAAGGCTACTGAGCAGATGAAGTATATAGTAGCTACCATACCATTGAAGGGTATAGTGTTTAACCAGATTATACTTTAAAAAAAATTTATTTTTTAAAGTATTACAAATAGTAGTACATATATTTCCTGCCCCCCCCCTCCATTGAGCTTCCCCAGGCTTCCCTTACCCTCTCCCTTATCCTCCCAGGCACATGTCCTCAGCCCCTCCCCCCTCTTGTGTTCATTTGTTATGCTTATATGCATGCATACAAGCCCTTCAGTTGATCTCTTACCTCACTCCCTAACCCTCCCAGTGTTTCCACTGTACTTTGACAGTCTGTTTGATGTTTCTCTGCCTCTGTATCTATTTTTGTTCATCAGTTTATAATGTTCTTTATTATCCATAAATGAGTGAGATCATGAGGTATTTTTCTTTCATTGACTGGCTTATTTCACTTAGTATAATGCTCTCCAAGTCTATCCGTGATGTTGCAAATGGTAAGAATTACCTATTTTTTTTACAGCAGTGTAGTATTCCATTGTAGATGTACAATTTTCTAACCCATTCATGTGCTGATGATGAGCATTTAGACTGTTTCCAAATCTTAGCTATTATAAATTGTGCTGCTATGAACATAAGAGTGCATATATCCTTTCTGATTGGTGTATCTATTTTCTTGGGATATATTCCTAGAAGTGGTATTACTGGGTCATACTTTTTTGATACTAATTCAATATAGAACTGTTTAAAATTCTGGGCTCAGTTATAATTCTGTAACCACAAATAAAGAAATATCTATAATAATAAAAGCATAATATGCTAATTAGACTGGACAGCCAAAATACCTTCTTGACGTCATTCTGGACATCCTTCCAGATGAAGCCGCAGCAGCAGGGTCAAGATAGAGGCAGTTAGGGGCGATCAGGCAGGCAGGCGAGCAGTTAGGACAATCAGACTGGCAGGGGAGCAGTTAGACATCAACCAGGCTGGCAGAGGAGTGGTTAGGGGGGTGATCAGGCTGGCAGGCAGAAGTGGTTAGGGGCAATCAGGGAGGCAAGCAGGCAAGCGGTTGGGAGCCAGCAGTCCTGGATTGTGAAAGGGATGTTCGAATGCCTGACATCCCCTTGAGGGGTCCCAGATTGGAGAGAGTGCAGGCTGGGCTGAGGGATACTACCCCCTACTCCTGTGCACAAATTTCGTGCACCAGGCCTCTAGTAGTAAATATTGGTTGAATGAACTTCTACATTTAGCCCCTTATAGCACAGCACCCAGTTATGGGGAATGAATGAACACCAATAGTTTCACTCACCACCACCTCAAATACATTTCAAGCCCTATGTCATTCCATTTAGGGTTCACTGAGCATAATCTTAGGGGGAAAATTATATGCTCAGTTTCCTCATCTGTAAAATGGTCAAGATAATACGTTCCAGGATTAAGACAGGTATAAGTTTGGTGGAGGCAGAACTCTAAATGGTAGCTATTATTAATATGGAGAAGAGTTGAAAAACTATGAATGAGTACCTATATATAAGATAATATGATCATTTTGAAGAAGATACAATTGAAATAGTCAAAACAATTAGAGAGTAAGGCAATAGGAATGAAGAAAGTCTGAATGGTCTACTCCAGTTCTGATGAAAAAATACCTGCTGCAGATAAACATTTTCTTAGTCCTATGGCAAAGTTCAGTGTTAAATCCTTAGTGAGAACAATGAAAAAAAAATACAAGTCATAGTATCCATCTTTATTGAATTTATATTCTACTTGGAAAGAAGCTTTCTTTTTTATACATCAATTGTATTAGTGTAAGGATGTTAAAAGAACAGTATTGAAACAAAATGCTTAAGTTTATTCAGTTTATATTCCACAGATAAATGAAATAATATGGCATTTGTATTTCTCTGATTGACATATTTTACATAGTATAATCTCCTCTAGGTCCATTCATGTTGTTATGAATGGTAAGATTTCGTCCTTTTTTATGGCTGAGTAATATTCTATTGTATTTGTAAGTTATAGAAATGTCTAATCACTGTGTTGTACACTTGAAACTAATATAACATTGTATGCCAACTGTAATTGAAAAATAAAAATGATAAAGGATAGTCAGTGGTACTGATGCCATCTGGTGTGATGGGAGAAGGCTTCATGGAAGAAACTGGAACTGAGGCTCAGGTTAAAGGATGACAGGATTTGTCTAGGAAAATAGAAGATATTTCATATAAAAACAAAGGTGAGGGAGGAGGGCAGTAAGGGAACAATGGCAGTCAGTTCATTAGAGGTAGATCCCTCCAAGATTTCTTCTGAACCTACTCTAACCTCTTCCATTTATAAAAATTATAAATAGAGAAATATTATTTGGTAAGTACTTTTGTAAAAGGAATAGGAATTAGTATTTATTGAGCCTCCACTATGTGTCACACATTCCATTATGTAATTTGCCTACAAATCTCATTTAATCTCACAACTCTGAGACTTCCAAAAAAGAAACTAAAGGCTAGAGAATTTATGTGATTTTCTGAAGATCATATGGCTAGTAAGAGGCAAATTTAGGTTTCAAACTTCTATATGTCCAAACTTTGTCCACACTTTTCACTATAAATACTACCTTATGTAGAAAATTGTAGATCTAAAGAAATCTCAGTTTTATTCTGTTTTATTCTATACTCAGAAACCATTATTCAGAGAAATGTTGACATCTGCTGACATAGAAAACAATAATTAAAAAGACAAAACATAACGAAATAAAACTAACCTATGCTTGTAATTTCAGTATTCTGCCACCAAGTGATGATAAGAATCCTGGTCCTCTGAGACTTACAAGAGGCATGTTTTTGCTTGCTACTATTTTGTGTGTTATTTCCTTCTTCATCTCCGTAAGTGGAATAAACAGTGCCCAATCATTATATGGAATCACCTGCTAAAGCCCCAAGGCATTAATATTTCCGAATTTTATTTATCAAACATTTAACTGTGTGCATAATATTAAACTTCAAAAAATTTTAAACAAGTCTGTTACAGACTGTATTCAATGAATTATAGTCTTTTGTTACTTTCACACTGTACTGTGAGCTTGCAGTGTAGAAATTGTACGTTATTTGCCTATAACCCCAGCACATAGAATACCATAGCCTGGAACATAGTGGGCATTCAATAAAAGAACATAAATAACTGATTCTAAATATTTTAAAAATATATTTTATTGATTTTTTACAGAGAGGAAGAGAGAGGGATAGAAAGTCAGAAACATCGACGAGAGAGAAACATCAATCAGCTGCCTCTTGCACACCCCCTACTGGGGATGTGCCCGCAACCAAGTTACAAGCCCTTGACCAGAATTGAACCTGGGACCTTTCAGTCCGCAGGCCGAGGCTCTATCACTCAGTCAAACCAGTTTCGGCTGATTCTAAATATTTTTGAAAAACTTTTGAACCAAATTCGTAGGGCACATTATTTGGTTCTTAATTCATTAATACATAACTATCTTTATCAAGTCACACTTAATGCTGAGTTATTACAAAAAGCCCTTTCTTGAGGCTGTTCATCAGTAGAGACAATTCTCCCAGTGCTCAGGCGCTTCTCTTTGCCTTAGCCGTGGACGGTCCACATTCATGATAAGGTCTGCCCTTCTCAATAAACTAGTTTACCTTTTCAACTTCTTATGCACAGAAAGGTTGCTTCCTTTTTGAATAGGAGTTGAAGAAAAAACACGAAAAACAAGAAAGACATGCTATATGACTGTCAGAAAGAGGCAACTCTCCACTTGACCCTTTTTAGTTCTTCCCCTCGCTGACTCTGAAGCTGGAGGGGTGATGCTTTAACTACTTTTAAGTAGAAGAGTAAAGTTACATATCAGTGCTGAGTAGCTCATTTCCCTTAGCAACCGCTTAGCAACAGCAGCTTCAAGTTCAAAATACCTCCTTGAAAAGGATAACATCTTTAACAAAGATGAGTATTTTTTTTAATGTAAGGTTTTTGAACAGAAGTTTTAACATTACAGCCCCCAGAGCCTTGTAGACCACAAATACCTATTTAATGCTAACCTTCTTGTAAAATATTATGTGGTAACCATAATGATGCTGGGCTCCTGTAACATTTCAGTCCCTGGAAAAGCTCTAGTCCTACTCTGAAATTATTCACAAATACACAACTTTTATTTTACAGAGTCACCATTAATCCTAGGTCATTATAGAAATTACATTAAAGCTCTCTTAAAAGGGTTATTGATACTAACCTCACTATTCAGTTTGCTCTCTTACTGAGAAGAGTGAAGAACAGGTTTTAAAGCCTAAATTATGGTTTTACAAACTAAATTATATGCAACCTAAGGTTCTTCGGACGTCTGAAAAAAATATAAAAAATAATTCCAACTTTACTCCAAATGCTATTTGATACCTACTTTGCCAGCTTTATAATCCACAAAATGGATCATGTGATAATCAGATAATCATCACATTTAATTGTTTTTACATTGTGAAATGAGAATGCGTGCAAAAAGTTTTCTAGCCTTCTATAATGCTCAGTGCTAGGGATAAAAAATGTGTGTGTCATACGTGTTTAGCATTACCATTAAAACTTCCATCTTGTTCAAGAATTTTGAAACTCTTTTTTTGTCTTAAAGGTTCTACAATTAAAATAATATATAAACTTCTGCTTGAAATTTGTTCTTATATTTTCTATTAGCACCCAGGCACCTTAGGATACAAGGGAACAAAATGCACAAGGGTTTAGAACAGTAATTTCAATGGATTTTTTCATTGCTAAAAACGTATTATCATGTAAGCCCACACAATCTATTTGTGCCAAATCCAAGCTATAGAACCAAAAGACAGATTTTTCTGCCTATATCTGTTACTTGGTATCAGCAGATAGCCAAACTATTCCATCCACCTGACATGAAGTTTAACACGTTCCCATGTATAAGAGGATGTTCTGAAGAAAATGTCTGGAGCAGTGGCCCTTATGCACAGTAAGTGTTCAGTGTGTGTTCCTGAAAGTAAATTCCATTTTAAATCACTAAGGAACATACCAAGAGAAGCCAGGAGACCTCAAGGCCAATTCTATCTCTACTGCTAAGAATTCTATGACCTTGCGCAAATCACTTCTACCTCTTTGAACCAGAATCTTCCTGAGTAAATAAGAAATGAAAATAGATGATTTCTGAAATCTCCACCAGCTCTAATATGTCAAAGTCTATAAATAAATAGTTTTTAATTAATAAACAAAATTTTTGGTAAGATTAACTCAAATTTTCAACTGATTTCACAGTATAAAAATGCTAGCTAAAGGGAAATCAAGCTTCTGAAGGAGATTAAAAAATATGCCTCAAATGAAGAGCCAGGTTAGTGTTATTGTAATAAAATGCAGAACTGGAGACGGTTGGTTAAAAGCATTAGAACCAAGGGCTTTGATCAGGACCTTGACTAAGTACAGCTACTCACTGAACTTCAGTGTCATCACATTTAAAATGTGGACAATAATAATGTTATGGTTGTGAACCTTAAATCAGATGTGTAAGGCACATATTATAGAGTATGTGATATTCTGTTAAGTAGTCAAAATGTTAACTACTTTTTATAAAACACATGGTTTAACCTATGCTCTGGTACTCTTTCTACCTTCCATTATCCTCACTTCTTATATCAAGTCCAATTATTCATTAGGACAGTCGAGGCTCTATATGACCTGACCTTCACATAAGCTGCCTGCCTCATCTGGAACATTCCTTTCTACGTATACAGTTCTAGATATGCCAGTCTATTCTCTCATATAGGTTGGTCCTTCTACCCATGCCTTTGTTCCTGCTGTTTCTTCCATTTGGAATGCCTTCTCTCCCTAGAAAATTATATTCATCCTTCAAGACTTCAACCTCACTAAGCAAAACGGGCTGTTTCATGATCTGAGCTTTAATAGTTTCTTCTTCCTACCTCCATAGACCTCATGCCAGAGTATCACTACAGTTGTTCATAGGTCTATCTCCCTGAGCTGTTTGCAAGATACTCCAGAGCAAGCACTGTCCTTAGTTGTCTTTGTTCTCTTCCAGCTGAGTACCTGGCTGTCTCAGAGTCCACCCCAATAAATATGTGTTAAAGAAAAATGAATATATTCCCATGATAGGCTAATTTATGACTTCTCTTAGAAATCAATGAAAAACAGATGAATCCCAAAGATGAATTCGCCTCCCCTCACCAAATGTGCTTTTAGAATCTACCCCTCCTCAGAATCATTTTTCTGACAAGAGAAATCTCTGCCAAATATAATATTTTTGTTCTCTAGAAATGTTCACGGGACTAAAATCAGAAACTCTAAAGTGGAAGTTGCTCTTTAGGACAAATTCATTGAGCTAAAACATTGAGTTTTCTCAAAAGAGACATTGTTTTATGTGTAGTGATGGCAATGCTCTGGCTGCAACCTTGTTTACTGAATATGACGTGAGGTTTTGCACACAGAATTTGTGCTTCTATAGCTGGAGAGGTCTTCACCCACAGAGAACTCCAATAAGGCTTGGGTGATATGAAATATATAGAAAACAGAAGGATACTGCTGATGGTGCAGCCTGAAGTATGAATTCATCATCTACCCACATTCCCATATTCTATGCAACCAGGATGCTGAAAAAACTTTAGGAAGTACGAATGCCTAAAAGAATCAATAGCATATACTAAATATTATTTAACTAATGTTACTGCATATATAGACAGCAACATTAGGTGATATTTCATATATGTATTTTATGTATATGTGTATAAAATAATATCATTATGTGATTATATTATGTATGAAATTAGTTTAAGGAGAGTAAATATATTTTTCACTGTAGGAGCACCAGGCAGTTTAGCCAGTTTTTAACTCCAGAGCATTTACTTTCAATCTTGTTTCAGTAAGTACTTTTTCTTATTAATAAACTAGAGACTTAATGGATGAAATTTGTGCAAGAGTAGGCCCTTCACAGCCCTGGCTGCCTCAGCCCTCGCAACCCCAGCTTCGTCTGGAACATTCAGTCAGTTTGGCCATTTGGTCGATTTTCATATTAAGCCTTTGTGATTATAGATGTTTATGAAAATAATAATATATAAACAAATAAAATTGTGCTGTTCTCTTGGTTGGGAAAAGAGTGGGCTCCCCTAAAGATTTATCCCACACTCACACACTTCCTGGGGCACTCTGAGGAACTCAGCATCCAGTGAGAAAACCAGTCTAGTCTAGTCTAAATGAGACTACAGTGTGAAAAAGAGTGAATTGGGAATCAAAAGACTTGGGTTCTAGTATCAGTGTCACCACCCAAGCCCAAGCTTCCTTGTCTAGTCCATCGAATCCAAAGCATTTGATAATTGCTCTCTCAGATTCCAAATGTGATGTCTGTTTCTGAAGCTTCCAAAACACCTAGAATAATAGTGAACGTCTTAAAGCTTCAAAATTAATCTCCTTCCCAAATATTCTTCACTTACAGAAACCAAAGTACAACCATTAACAGTGAGGACACTCATTGTCGACAACACAGGTTTCACAAGAACCCAGAGAGGACTTGGTGTTTTGACCTTGTCCTTCAAGATTTACCTCTCTCCAATCAAGAAAAGTTGTCTATAAGCTTCATAGGAGTCATGCCAACCACTTACCTGGGTATATTCTATTTCCTTAATTTTACTTATATCCACCACCACTGCCTTGTTTCAAGTCTCTGCATCTCTCTCCTGAGTTATTATCATCAACTTATCCTTACCTCTATTTTTGACTGAACACCATTTACCAGTCACAGTGACCTTTCTAAAATTCCAGCCTAATCACATTGTTTCTTTGATTAACACTGATCAATGCCCATCCACTCTTCTGTTGAAATTTTCAATGAGTGGTCTGTGAAGGGTAACCAGCAGACCTCTAACAGACTCCATAAGCTTATAGGATGTTGTTTCATGACACAAATGTAGGTAGACTTTGGCATGTCTGTTTCTCCTACCAGGATTGAGCTCCTGTCTGATTTATAATAAGCAATAGTTGAATAAATTTAAAAATGCAACCTTCCCTAAACAAAGCTTCCAAATGTCTGCTTTCCTCATTTTTAAGCTGCAGAAAGCTATAGGTATCCCTGTTTCATTTGCAAAGTATTTTCAAAAAGTAACTACTATCTATGTAGCATTTACTGTGTTAGGCACTAGTCATAGCTCTTCACATGCATTAACTCATCACTTACTATCACAAACATCCTATAATGCAGGCACTATTCTTATTACCTCTGCACTGACAGATGAGGATATCTATGGCAGAGGGGTTAAGTATCATACATTGACTCATTATAATCATTCAATAAACACAAGGTGCTTACTGTGCTGTTCTTATAGCCAACTGTGAGAAAGACAGGATATGTACAATCATGTCTTATTCATCCTTAGGGATCCCTGGAGTATCCAGAAAAGAATCACATTCAATAAATATCTGCTGAATAAGTGTTGAATTGGTGCTCCTGAAATCTGGTACCACTTTTCTTGACTAATGCTCGAGAGAAGAGACCCTTCCTTCCTTCTCTGGGTCAAACCCAGATACTTTTGAGAGAGTAAGGTGGCTCTGTAAAAATTATAGATACAACAGGCACAAATCAGAATTATCTAAGGCAAATCAGTTTACATGGTCACACTACCTATGACCAACTTAACCTAATACCTACTTCTGGGTATTGACAAAGTCCTTGGCTAATATGTACTGGTGTGATCAACCTTCTTGCTAAGATACTTAGCACAGCAATGTGTGAGGTGCATTTGGCAAAAAAGAAAAAGGCCATTATCCAGAAAGCCCATTGATACACTACAGGGACACCCTCTGGAATTACATTTGGGGAAACAACAATTAGGCAAATACAAATGTACACTTTTGAATATGTCTTTGCACAAGCTATTTTCTCTACCTGAAACACAATTTCCCCTGCTTCTTCTGCTTGGTGAACACATACTTATCCTTCAAAATCAAGTTAAAGTGTTAACTCTCATGAATTCATTCAGGGAATATTTATTGAGCTCCTACTATGTGCCAGACACCAGGGATTCAATATTAAACAAGGCACACAAATCCCCTGCCTTGGGAATTTACAATGGCCTGGGAGCAAAAGGTAAAGCCTCCCAATTTTCCCCAGATAGAATTAGCAGTTCCCTATTTGACCTCTCACAGAACTTGTTCCTCAGCTTACTCTATTCCTTTGGGAATTGCAATTACTGCTTTCCGTGTCCACCTTCTACTCAAGACTGTGAGCTCTTTGAGGGCAAAAACCCATCTTCATCTGTCACCATTGACTAGTATGGTGCTGGGTTACCTAACTGAACTGAAGGCCACAGTGCTTTCTCTCTCACAGTGCCATACCTTGATATCATTCCCCTGCTTGATATCACTGCTTGACTTCTGAGTATTTTATTTCATTTATTTTTTTTAAAATATATTTTATTGATTTTTTACAGAGAGGAAGGGAGAGAGATAGAGAGTTAGAAACATCGATCAGCTGTCTCCCACCCCCTCTCCCCTCCGGGATATGCCCGCAACCAAAGTACATGCCCTTGACTGGAATTAAACCTGGGATCCCGCAGTCCGAAGTTCAGGAGGCTCTATCCACTGAGCCAGACCGGTTAGGGTGACTTATGAGTATTTAAAAAACACCACCCAGTTCCTTGGCAGCCACGGTGTACTGTTAGTGTTGGGATAGGGCATGCAGCAAGAATGTAACACGGTTCAAGACCTTTGAGCAATTCCAATCAGGTTTACTGATTGAGAATAAGAACAGAATATAATCTAGGACTAGATTGAGTGGATGCAACCCAAAACATACCCTATGAGAAATGAGGTGTCAAACTATGCTCTCAGGAACAAGGATGAACACAAGCATTACAGACTATCGTTCTTCACTTTTAGCCCTGCAACACTGCCAGGGTTCCCCTAGGGTTCACCAGTCTCCAAAACATCCCCAAATATACAGGATATCCTTATATGGCCATATTCTCTCAAGCTGCATTCCTTTTCCCAAGCTTGTGCCCTGCCTGGGATGTCCCTATATCCCTTGAGTGTCTGACGGTCATTAAGATTCAGCTTAAATGTCACCTCCTTTGTGAGACCATCTCTGACCTTCCTAGGAAGAACTGTCCATGTTTTCACTGTGCTCAATCCTGCTCCTTTCCTATGTGCATGCCCATTGTACCCTGTCTTTACATATAATTATACGCATCATTTATTTATCTACATATCCATCTCTCCTACTAAACTGGGAACTTCATGAAGGCAAAGACCCTCATTCATCTCTGTATCTTAAGTACAATGCCTGGTAGAGTTTGTGGATGGGAAGATGGAAGGATGTATCAACATATGGATAGAATCATTTATAATAACCTGTAGTGCCCCTCCCCCCCACACCCACCAAAAAAATCAGTGGATAATAATGTGTCTAGTGAAAGATTTTGGAAGTGTAGAGATCTGGGTACTAATCCTGAATCCATGTCTTAAACGACCTTTAGAAAGTCATTTGATCTCTCTGGACCTCTTGTTTATTAAATGGGGATAAAGCATAAAATATTAACCTCATGCAATAATGACTGGGATTTTTAAATGGATGATAGAAAATATTTCAATATAATACAATTTCATGGGGGGAAAGCATTAGCCACAGTAATGTTATCTGGAGACATTTTTAATGGAGCCCAATAGTTTTTTTGCCTTCCAAACTGACACAGGGTTATGCTTTTTCTAGATCTGTTAACAAAACAAATAGGTGACAAATCTCTGTGCTGAGGGACTCTGGTGTGAGTTTCTTTTTCTCTTGCTATATAGAAGGAGGATTTGTCCTTTTTATGAGTCTGGGGTTTCAACTCTCGAAGTCTAAACATTTCTGATGGCCTTGAACTAATTTCGGCCACCATCGACAGAATGGGAGTGGAAAAATCCCCACCACATCTGCCTTGTCAGGGGGTGGAGGAAAGAACTTTCTAAATAGCCTCATTATTGGTCCCAGCTGAATTCTGCTCCTGTTCCATGATGCCAGCAAAACCATTTTAGTAAGATGCTGCCAGCATCAAAAGCGGATCCACTTACGGTTTCCTGTAAGCGTATCTGCAATGGCAGAAGGTGGCGGGCAGCCAGGTGTGAGTGTGCGTGCTCACAATCTCCAATACGTCGAGCTGGAAGAATAGACTTATGAAATAAAATTCAACGTTCTACTTCTACTCCAAGAACTCAATTTAAGGCACCAGAAATTCGGCTGGGTTAATTCGGCTCCGAGTTTCTGCTGTTTTTACTGAATCAGAGAATCTCAGAGAGAAGGGTCCTTTGCATTCTTCTGGCTTGAATGTCCCCACCCCGCCCCCAACAGAACACTCCAAAGTGCTTGCTGGACTCTGTTTACATAGGGCCAAGGAAAGGAGCTTATTCACTACTTTCCCAATAAGTTACCCAACTTGTTAGCTCTGGCCATGGCCATTTCTGCCTGGCCAACCAGCTAGACCATAGTGGGGCTGAGTAACTGAGTTTTGGTGATTGGAGAGTGGGTGGAAGTGATCATCTCTAACTCTGGTCCGTACAACTTCTGGATGATGCTCCATTTTCTGTCTTCCCTTGCTTACCAAGTTTATTCAGAGGGTACAAGAGCGAACTGGGGGGCCTTAAAGGAGAGCAGAGCCACTAGCTGAGATGGGCTGAGCCCCTGAATGACTGTGTGGAGCACAGCCTCCTGCAGACCCATGTTGAACTGTAATATGGGTGAGAAATAACCTTGACTGTTTTAAGCATCTGTGATCTGAGGGTTGCTACAGTAATTCACCCGTTCTAACCAATACAGACTGTTGCTTCCATTTTTTCAAATGACAGTATCAGACTAATTGTCTTAGAAATTATTGTATTACCATCTCCCTTAAAAGCCTTAGTGGCACACTTGGTATAGAATATTTTAGTATACTTCTATGTACTACTATCTCCTAAAAAGTGAAATGGAGTAGTACAAGAAGGAAGGGGAAGGGGTATTAGAAAAAAAGTGGGTGGAAGGTGGAAAGGCCACATTTTCTCAAGTGCTTGTGTTCTCATTTAAGTTTCATTTATCCCCTACAACAACCCTATGAGATTGATAGAAAACACCATCATTTTAAACAGGAGGAAACAGACTCAGGTAGGTTGGTTTCCAGAACCTCTGTTGAGCCTGCTTGGCCTCTGCCATTTCCCACTGATCTCAGTACCAGAACTTTTCAACAGCTTCCGGTGGACAGACCTTCTCACAACCTTCACCTGTCTCTCCACTTGCCCAAACACCAACCTCAGAATCCCTATTGCTATGCTTTCCATGGTGGGACCCCAAATGCCAGGTTTTCTGACTCTTAAAACAAACAGCTGAGTCCCTTGGACACTGGGTTTCCCACCTGGCTGTTCCTCTGCAGGCGGCTCAGCCAGCAGTGTTCTCTGCACCTGGCCTCATCCTTCCCACCCCTGGTGACACCTACTGAAACCCAGCCACCCCTCCAGCCCACCCCTGGTGACATCCACTGAAAAACCCAGCCACCCCTCCAGCCCACCCCTGGTGACATCCACTAAAACCCAGCCACCCCTCCAGCCCACCCCTGGTGACATCCACTGAAAAACCCAGCCACCCCTCCAGTCCACCCCTGGTGACATCCACTGAAAACCCAGCCACCCCTCCAGCCCACCCCTGGTGACATCCACTGAAAACCCAGCCACCCCTCCAGCCCACCCCTGGTGACATCCACTGAAAAACCCAGCCACCCCTCCAGCCCACCCCTGGTGACATCCACTGAAAACCCAGCCACCCCTCCAGCCCACGCTCACTACGGAAAGGATAAAAAAGATGATCATAAGAAACCAATCCTTGACGGAATGTTGAAATTAAAGTTTCTAAAAACATCTATATATTTTTTAATCACAATTAGAAACTATGGCTAGTATCTTGGAATCTAAAAGGAAAACCTCCCAAAGTAACAATGGTTTCTCTCTTTAACTTAATTTGGCCAGTTTTTAAGAATCTGCATAAGGTACCCCTCTGTGCTTCTATTGCTTCCTTTGTTTCCTTGCCTCTATGACATAACTTTTCACACTGTAATGATCAGTTTATGGATCTATGTTTTTTCTGCATGGCCCAGGGAACATGTCTGATTCTCCTCTTTATCCCGGTGCCAGTAGGGTGTCAGGTAATCCCTGGGGAGTTGGTTCATTTTCAAGGTGGCTCGTAGTCAGAGAGCTACTCAATTCATTGGCTGTGGAACCCTCAAGCCTTGCACTGGGTCAGCAGCATCAGCTGAGAAATGGGCGATGGCTGCACTCAGCCTGCTTCACAGAGTAACTGCCAACCCTGAACAGGAACCAAATACAGTCGTTTAAATGGATCTGAGGCAACCTTGATGCTTGCCAAGGTTTAACTGGTTATCCTACTTTCTAGCTTTTGGAGAACAAGTTTTGTGGGAAGATGTGAGAGATGCTGGCTGGCTCTGTGTGTGTGTGTCCTTTCTTGTTTCCTAGTTTCTAGTGCCCTGAGTGATCCATGGATCCTGTCGGTCCTCAGAAATGGAGGACATTTGGTGGTTAACATTATGGAAGTAGCATTATCATTCTGCTAAGACCTGCAGACCAGCAGTTGGCCATCTTTTGTTTCAAGAACTTTATGAGGCATGAGGCCATCCATACATTTTTAGATCTCATACTTTGTCTAAGGTTGCATTGTTAAATATTTGTTTCCAATTTTGACATCAGCTGGATCCCTCAGTGCAAGGGCACCAGCTGTGTGGTGGGGAAGGTAATAGGTTCAGAATTTTGTTAGAGATGCTTTTGGAAGAGTTGGTCTACGGAGAGGAAGGATGAGCTGGGTGACCTTCTAAAAGGAGGCAATGATTCAAAAATGTTTTACACAAATGTTAATGAATAACTCAGCATGGCAGGGAAGACAAAACCAGCACAGTAATGCTGTTCAGGCATTATGTGCGTTTGCCTTTAATTAAGTGATTTCAGGAGCCAGAAGTGAGCTCCCAGCCCAGCAAGGACCTCTAGCCTCAGTAACATCACAATGCTAATGCATTTTTCACTCCTGGTTCAGCCAAGGACAGGCCAGCTTCCATCCACCAGTTCCATTTGTGAGTCAGGCTATTTCCAGTCAACAATAAGACATTTCTTACAAGTGAAGCAAGTGCTCTGAAGAGCTCACAAACTTAAATGCACTCAAGGTACCCAGAGCATCAAGGGAACAACCATCAGAATTATTTTTTAAAAACATAGATCATCCTTCATGATATTGTAATTTGAATATCTGGGTCTAGAAACCAGAATTTAATAACACAATAACACTTTGTATTAGTCAACCTGATTGTCATAATAACATACCACAGACTGAGTAGCTTAAAATCAGAGTCATGAATTTTCTCACATTTGTGGAGGCTGGAGGTATAAGATCAGGGTGCCGTGAGTTTTAATGGGGACCCTCTTTCAGGCTTGCAGTACAATCGCTTTCATATCAACTGTGTGCTTACATGGCAAAGAGAGAAAAACCTTTCCCCACTCCCCTTCTTATAAGGCCAGCAATCCTATTGGATTAGGACTTCACCCTTATGACCTCATTTAATCCTACCTCTCCGCTAAAAGCCCTATATCCCCAAACAGAGTCCCATTAGAGGTTAGAGTTTCAACATAATGGATGTTGGAGGGACACAATTCAGTCCATAGCAACTTCCAGGTAGAAAGTTCAGGGTCATCAGATGGTTATAATTTAAGGTGAATTTCACAAAATTGGGGGGTATTTTAACTAAGAGAGCTTTTTGAAAAATAAATTTAGGAGATATACACTGTTGTCCATGGCAAAAGTTGTAAAAATACACTTTCCTGGACTATGAGAAAAGAGGCAATTAAAGTACTGAAGTGGAAGGCATGAATATCAAGCACCTTTACCCTGTAACTAACCAGCTGTATTATCTTGTCTAAATCCCAGCCCTCTCTGTGCCACTGCTTCCTCATTATACCTAGCTGGTTAAAGAGGAAAACACATTTCATTTTTTTTCAGAATCCCATTTCTGGTTGGCTGTTTGGGGGATCCAAATAAGTATAGTGATTAGGAAAAGAATCTCCTAACCAAAAAAGGTTTATATAAGGAAAATAACATGATAAAATGAATATATATTTTTTTAACCCTCACCTAAGTATATTTTTTTATTGATTTCAGAGAGAGAGAAAGAGGAGGGAGGAAAGAAAGGAGGGAGAAATATCGACTGAGGGAGAAACATTGGTTTGTTCCTCTGGTACACACTCTGACCAGGGATTAAACCCCCAACTTAGGGGTGTGCCCTGACCCAAAACTGAACCCCACAACCTTTTTGTGTAAAGGATGATGCTCCAACCAACTGAGCCACCAAGCTAGAGCGAATGATAGAATAAATTCTTAAACTCTGGGCGCATTTTCTTTAGTTTTAATTCCACAGATAACTGATTGTTCCTCCATGCCCACCCTCTTCTTTGGTAATAGCATTTTCCTTTGGAAAAACAGACAGGACAATAGGCATTTGGGATTCTCTCTCTTGAGCTGAAGAACAGCCAAGGCCAAGGAGTGACTTGAAGGACCCACAATGAAGAACTGGCCTTGGATCTGCAGAGCCCCCAGAGACAATGGGCTCGTGCTATGGCAGCCCCCCACCTCTCCCGGAATATAATACACAACCTCCCTCTTTGAAAAGCAAACAACAAAGAAATTCTGGCCCCAATCCAATTATAGGGTGGGGGAGGGTTAGAGTTGCAGCACTCCCAGGACAGTAGAAGGGAGGGGTGTGGAGAGCTCACAGCAAGAAGATCTCTGAAAAATGTGTCCCTTACACAGAATGCAGGCTTTTGGCTTAAAAACATTAACTCTGTTGCAGAGAGTCACTGAACAATTTCCCAAGGATTCCCAAGATCTCTTTAAGCCATAAAAAGCATCCTTATTACATTAGTATGCTAAAGGGTTCCTCTGCATACTATTCCAGGAGATAGCAGGGAGAGCATAAATTAAACAAACAAAAAAAAGGAGCTAAACAAAGAAATACCTTTAAAGCTTATCTAGTTATGCCTCATTTTGAAATCTATTTTTTTTTTCCAAAACCAAATTGGCAAAAACTTCACACCAATTTGGGGGAAGGTACTTCAGAACCAGGTTTATACAACTCAATTTTAACATTCTTTTATTCAATTAAAAGGAAACTTCTAAACAAGATATGTTAATCAAATATAAAATAAGAAAAAAATATGAGTAACCATTTATCCAATCTTGGACTTTTCTAGGCATAAAGCAATTAACAGGGAAAATATTGATATATAATTTACTACATGTAAATAAAAAACTTCAGTAAGTCTAATATAGGGCAGAAACACATTTACCATAGATATAAAACAAAGGAATTAATATTTTTGTATTTAAAGCACTCATATGTATGAATTACAAAAGACATCCATATAGACACAGACAAGACAAAACACATGAACAGTTACCCAGAAAAGGACCTACAACGGGTTAACAAACATGTGGAAAATATCTAACCTCACAAATATTTTAAAAAACATGTACATGAAAACCATACTGAGAAAGGAAAGGTCTTGGTATCTGTCTCCCCTCCGCTGCGCATCTAATAAGGAAGTTTGTACGTATTCATCCAGTCAGGTTCAAAAGCTTTTTATTGGACCATGACCTCAGAGGACAAAGTTGTTTACTATGCCACACATTAAATAGTACCAAATATAAATTCTTTGTTCAGTTAATATATGTGATAAAAAATGGTGCCTCATCTGTCAAGAAGATGATACTGGATAGGTCTAAATCAGCAATGATAAGGCAAACAGTCTTCTTTTGCTCCGAACAGGTCTTTCTTCACCATTTCAATGTAGATATAGAGGGAAAGGGGGAAAGGGAAACCCTGATTTTATGCTCTGGACACCCTCAGCCCCAGGAAAGAAATTCTTTGCAAGGTCCAGTCCAGATGATAAGGGCTAAGGGTGGAATTCATCTGAGAGTATCTGCTTGTCATTGTTCTCTGCACTTACCTTTCTCTGCGTGGCCTGACAGAAAAGGGGGTCAGAAAAGGATCTGGATGTTCTTGGAACTCCAGCCAAATGTCAACTTTATATCATCCACTTATCAAATGAGATTCCTTTTTCATTCAATAAAAGTGTCCTGGGAACCTACAATGAGCAGGCATCACTTGTGTTACCGATCAAAATAGCTAACCCTTTTCTTTTTTGTCCATTTAATGAATTTATTCATTTTTAAAAGTGATTTTATGTTTTTCCTTTGTTCTTTTTTATTTTATATATATACACACACATACACACACACACACACATATATATTACATATATATATATATTTTTTCATTTATTTCATGGAGAATGAGAGAGATAGGAACATCAATGAGGGAGAGTTATTAATCGGCTACCTCCTATGCATCCCCTACTACGGATCAAGCCCACAATCTGGACTTGTGCCCTGACAGGGAATATAACAGTGGCCTCTCGGTTCATAGGTTGATGCTCAACCACTGAGCAACACCAGGTGGGCAATTCATTTTTAAACTACTTTATTGAGGTGATGGATTCATGAATGTAAACTTAGGTAGGACTTTAAAAACTGATCAAGCTGGCAAGGGGGCAGAGAGACCTGCAAGAGCCTTACTCTTGCAGTTTAACCAAGTATTTGAACTCCTGCAAAACCATCATCATAATGAAAGAAGTATTCTCCTCAGGCAAGGGAAACAAAATAAATAACAAACAAATGGGACTACATCAAACTAAAAAGATTTTCACAGCAAAGGAAACTATCACCAAAATGAAAATGAATGGGAGAACATCTGATAAGGGATTCATATCTAAAATTTATGAAGAACTTATATAGATTGAAAAATGGGCAGAGGACCTGAATAGACACTTCTCCAAAAAGGACATGCAAATGACCAATAGACACATGAAGAAATGTACAATGTCATTAATCATTAGAGAAATGAAAATCAAAACCACAATGAGATATCACATCACACCTGTCGGAATGTCTAATATCAATAAATCAACAAATAACAAGTGTTGGTGAGGAGATGGAGAGAAAGGAACCCTTGTCCACTGTTGGTGAGAATGCAGGTTGGTGCACCCACTATGAAAAACAATTTAAAGGTTCCTAAAAAAATTAAAAAAGGATCTGCCTTAAGACCCCAAAATTCCACTTGTGAGTATATATATCCAAAGAAACCCAAGATACTACTTCAAAAAGATATATGCACCCCTGTGTTCACTGCAGCATTATTTACAATAGGCAAGATATGTAAGCAACCCAAGTGCCCATCAATAGACAAGTGGATAAAGAAGTGGTACCTATATATAATGGAATATTACTCAGCCATAAATAACAGCAGACAGAAAAAGTCAAATACCGTATGATTTAGTTTATATGTGGAATCTAAAGAAAAAAACACACAAAAAACAAAGCTGAAACAGATTCATAATTGTGGAGAACAAACTGACGGTTGCCAGATGAGAGGCAGGGTTGGGTGGTGGGGTGAAAAAGGTGAAGCGATTAGTAAGTACAAATTGGTAGTTACAAAATAGTCATGGGAATGTAAAGTACAGCATAGGGAATATAGTCAATAATCTATATATCTATATCTATATCTATATCTATATCTATATCTATATCTATATCTATCAAAGCCAAACGACCAGAACAACAGAACCACTGAAATGACTGGAATGACCGGTTGCTATAACATGCACTGTGGTGGCCAACTGGCCCGATCAGGGCCCAATTGCACCCCCCCACACCTCCCCAGATCTCTCTCCCCAGCTGGCCCCACCCCCGGTTGGGGGTGGGCCTGGTCAACTTCCCAAGGCCCTGAGGGTGGCTAACCTCCCTCATCCCCACCCTCCCCCCCACAACAGGCCCAGCTAAATTGGCCCCCATTGGGGCAGGCCAGCTGGACCCCACCCAAGCGTGAATTCATTCAGGGCCTCTAATATATTATGATAACTATGTATGGTGCCAGGTGAGCACTTGAATTATTAGGGGGCTCACTTATAAATTATATAGTTGTCTAACCATCATGATATACACCTAAAACTAATATAAAATGTCAATTGTTATTGAAAAACAAAATTTAAATAAAGTGTTTTATATACAAAAATGTTCAGAAAGTATAGAATTATGTATAGGCATAGTCTAGACCTACACAAATAAAGGTGACACAAGGATATAGTAAGAAGGCAAATAAAATAAACTAGTATTCTTACAACTTGTAGTGGCATGAAGGAAGCTCATGGGAACCTAAGAAAGAGAGCAGGGCCTACTTGAGACAGATTTTTAGGGAAAGCCTGTACATTTGAGCTGAGGTCTAAAGGATGAGAAAGTACTAATTCTTTAAGAGTTGAGACAAGAATGATTGAAGCAGTGGCCAGTGCAAAGATCCCAGGCAAGCACATCTTTGGCGTGTTCCAGTGTGGCTAGAGTATAGCACGCAAGGCGGAAGGACATAGGAGATGAATTCAAAGGGAGAGAGAGGGGGGACAGAGCTCAATCATAAAAGAAAAGTGCTTATCCCATTATGTTAAGGGAAAATGAAAGAGTCAAAAGTTGTGTTCACCGTATGATGTCAGCTATGAAAAAAAATGCATAAAAAAAGACTAGGAAGAAACATTCTAGAATTGTTAACAGTGATTATGTGGTAGAAGCACAAAATGAGTACTGGCTTTGGAATTAGGAAAGAACACAACGTTATAACCAGGTTTCACTACTTACCACTTAAGAGGACAATTATTTAGCCTTCCTATGCCTTAGTTACCAAATCTATAAAATTAGAAATGTGTCACCTATCTTACCAACAGTGGCTAACACCCAGTAAGCATGCCTTATTTAAAAATTATTACTACCATTACCCGTGGATGAGAAGATTATGGGTGATTTATCTTCTTTAATTTTTTTTTTTAATTTCAAAGAGGAAGGGAGAGGGAGAGAGAGATAGAAACGCAAATGAAGAGAATCATTGATCAGCTGCCTCCTGCACACCCGCTACTGGGGATTGAGCCCACAACCTGGGCATGTGCCCTTGACTGGAATCTAACCCGGGATCCTTCATTTCACAGGCCGATGATCTATCCACCGAGCAAACCATTTAGGTTGATTTATACTGTTTTATATTTTTAACACTTTAAGAAGTTTCTTTTATAATCAGAAAATTAACAATTTTATTTTTAGAACATTTTGATGGCTACAGGAAAATGAGCTACACTGTGTTAAATCAAATGTCTTTTCACTGCAACAAATGCATTTCCACTGTCATACAAGGCATTCAAGGCAGCCCCAAACACTGAAGGCAATGCAACATTTATAAGGGACCTTTAGCAATAAAGGTCCAGCTATGCAAACATGCAGAGACTCACAATTAACTTGAAATATCAAACAACTTGTTATTGACCTTTCAGGAGTGTCAACAATGCAGCAGGTTCCCTATAAAATACAAAATTAAAATACATGGTTGCCCAGTTTGGTCTTAAAATAACCTTCAGAAACCTCTTTAAAAAATCACAGTAAGCATTCTTTCTACTTCAATACAATTGATTTTTAGATTTCCCAGAAACTTGAAAGATGTTAGTAGTAGTGCCCTGGAGAAAATCCTGATTTGCTAACATACTTTCTTGAAAATGTAGTTTTCTCCCAAAATTCTATTTTTAATGAGCATGAAACTGCCTGGCGGACCTGAAAAGACTGATGAGCTTTGGTGCCCACCTGCAGGTAGCTAAAGATATGTTCATCCAGAGAAAGGGATCTTGGGAGTGAGACAAATTATAGTTCAACCTCAATGACTCTGGAGGACTGATGTGGTTACATAATCTCTTTAAGTTTCCAGTTTCCTCACCTGTGAACTACTTTGTTGTGTTAGTAACAATGTACCTAAGAAGCCTTGTAGAGTGCCTGCCACCTGGTAGGTGCTCAAGAAATTAGTTATTCTCCAAGTTAAGTTACCTCCTGGCCAGTGCCTCTTACCTTTCCCCGTAAAAATGCCAAAGTCCCAGGGTAACCACCGTTTCAACAGGGTGGCTCTTCCTGTGGTTCACGTTGGCTCAGTAGGCACAAGGCACAGTGCAGAGACTGAGTCATAAATACGAGTGGGCTGGTACAGCAGTACACAGGTGGACAGCCAGGATAACAGGCAGGTAGATACACAGAAAGGGAGGGAGGGAGGAAAAAAGAAAGGGAAGTCTGTTCCATAGTTACAGATGGAATGCTAATTCTAAGTTGTAACCCCATGTACAAAAATCAGGACATGGGGTTTAAAAAGAATGTTCTCATGGGACAGTGCATCAGAATATGTGAATCAGAATTCCCTTAGTCATAAAAAGTGTGTAAACGGCTCTATAAAACTTATTGTAATGTGTGTGAGGCCACATCTTTTAGAATCCCCCTCTGTTGCTTATTAAAATGCAGATTCCTGAGCTCCAGCCCTGACCAATTGGATCAGAACCTGGATGAGAGGCTCAGAAATCAGCGTTTCAACATAGCAGAACCACTGTCTTGGGCAAACAGAACTTAAAAGTATTCTGCCTTAATAGTGCTTTCTTCAGCTTGTGAAGACATAGTAGGTAGAGCTGGTGAGCATGTATCACTTCATCCAGTAGAGACCTCTCTTAACTACTGGTGACCTTTCTCCATGTGCCATTCAAACCATCACTGCGGGTAACCTAGCATTCTTGAACTGTCTGATTCCCCAGAAACAAAATGAATTCAGTTTGGGGCACGTCTTGCTATCACGTATTTCTTTTAAAAATCTGAAATTATTTATATATGGTAGGTCGACTAAAAAGAACAAGGGACAACCATTCAAGATACTGCTCTCTCAACCTGGAGAAGGAGGTTTATGTTTTGTCTATCATTTCTGGGCTCCTTCAGCACCTCCACCAGAGGGCAGTCAGGGGAAAGTTTTACTCTTGTCAGAAAGCCTCTCCATAAAAGTTCTTCTAATTCTTGGAGCAAAAGGTGGTTCTTGGTTCCTCTTAAAATGAAGAACAAAATCAAATATCAGGTACATCAAGTCACACTTTTAGAGATACATATACATGAGTACTGATTCTACAGGATATAAGTTTTAATCAAAGGGGGTTTGCATATAACTTCTCCCACTCTCTCTCCACCCTGACTCTCTCACCTCTCCAGCAGAGCCAGGAATTCATTTTCCTCCCGCCTGGCAGCTCACTGTCTTGGAGGAAAGGCAGTCAAGAGTGGGAAGGGTCATTGTGGCATTGCGGGGAAGCCAAGGAAGGCTGCCTGGTTGAGGTGACATTTGAACTGAATCCTGAAGGATGCTTGTGAATGAGAAGGCTCTTTGGGAAAAGGAACTAGCAGGCACAAAGACAAGCAGCATAAAATATTCTAGTATATTCAGGGAACTAAAAGAGCTTTGCTAAGACCAGATTTTTATGGTGGAGATGTTAGGCTACAGAAGACATTTAGGCAGGAAAGTGACACAAGGTTTGTGAGTTAAAAATATATGCACATACAGCCGAAACCGGTTTGGCTCAGTGGTAGAGCGTCGGCCTTTGGACTGGGGGGTCCCGGGTTCGATTCCGGTCAAGAGCATGTACCTTGGCTGCGGGCACATCTCCAGTAGGGGGTGTGCAAGAGGCAGCTGATCGATGTTTCTCTCTCATCGATGTTTCTGACTTTCTATCCCTCTCTCTTCCTCTCTGTAAAAAATCAATAAAATATATTTAAAAAAATATATATATATGCACATACATATATATTTGAGAGAAATCATATGATGAATACACAGAATAACTGAGTGCATCAGTATGTGTGTGTGTGTGTGTGTATATGAGTATGTGCATGTGTGTGAAATCAACAACGTATTACACTCTGAACTCCCATGCACACTTCTTTGTATAAGCAGCTATTCCCCGGGATTGACTCAGAGTTGTTCAATATTCTTGATCTCATCCTTCACAGTGATGGCTTTCGCCAAGGTGTTCTCATGTCTGAGCCCTATAGGCTGACGGAACTGACTCCAGGGTTAGTGCAAAGTCAGGCATGCCAGGGTTGGCCTTCAATTACGTTTAATTAACCTCTCTGATAGGAATAGTTAATGTAGCAGTGGTTAAAAGCTACACTAGGACTTAGGATTTCTCTGAGCCTATGTGGAATATAAAGTGTGAAGATGGATAGATAGTCAAGAAAGTGCTTCCAGCTGCTCTAACCATCCCAGATTAAGGTCAGAGTTCAGAACAGTCATTTCAGTGGAAAGGAAATAAAATCAAACCAACCCTAGAGGTTTTAAAATAGGATGGCCTAAGCACTTTAAAGACAAGATTAATAACCAAAGAGCAAGGAGAAAGGGTGTCTTTGGGAAAGTGAAAGGAATAAAAACAAGGGTATATACCAACCTCATGATTCTTACTACAGACCTATTCTAAGAAAATAGACTCAGCTCCGTTAAAGAAGTATTTACTAAGCACCACTATTGTTACTATTAATAGTAACAGCAATTAAAACCTTACATTTGCTTAGCACTTTACAGTGTGCTTTTGGATGTGTCCGCTTCCCAATAACCCCGTGAAATTCCCGTTGCTATAGAAGCTATGATGAGCCAACCAGGTCCTCCTTCAGGACTGGGACAGTCCTCAGCTGACTGAAGAGTGCTATCTCTCCCCCTTTTGGGGGCATCTCACATCCAGAGCTTGGTCCATATAGGGTAGAAAGACCTGGCACCCTTACCCCAACTCAGAACAAGGATTATCTCAGCTTCAGCTCTACTCAGGTTGGCTGAGGCCTCCACTGAGACTGTACTGCAGCCGACTTCTTCCCCTGCCTGATCCTGCTTCCGCCCCTCCCCTATTCTTCCTTTCTCCCTTCACTTTCCCTCCCCTCCTCGCCCTGCCCTGGTGGAGATCCCAAGGGCACTCCATCCTGCATTCTGGACCACATCTGAGTCTGCTTCCCCATAAACTAAAGAAGCCTCGTCCAGCTAGGCTTGCTGCATGCACAGCCTTGGCCCCAAAACCTTTGACCTTGAGTGTTACCAGTACAACTTCTCAAAGTGAGTTACCTGGACTGAAGGCCACCAAACTCACCCATCTCTCCCTCCTACCATGCTGGTGACACAGGATGCCTTGCAGTCATAACTAGCCAAACACCATTTCATAGTCTTATTCATGTGGTCCACTAAAGCTGTCCAGAAGGCAACTGAAGGTACAGGAGTCTTACCTGGGAAATCCAGAGTCTGGCCCCTTGTTACAGCTCTACTTTTCTAAGCACTTTATGCCTTTGGTACACATGACCTGTCTGGTTTAGTCATGGCCATCATTAGATTCAGATGAGGCTCTTGACATTTCCCTCACTTGCAAAGCCACTGCATCTCAAAGCCCAGTGAATAACTGAAGTTAACATTGCATGTTAATGTTTCTTCTGTGTGTGTATTCACTAAAAGGTAAGTTGTTTTATCCTTAATTCATCTTTTCATAAATTTTTGATGTATATTATTGATTTTGCACTGAAATAGTTTTGCAAAGCATTTTAGCTAGAATGCTTATTTAGCATCTTGCAGACCACAACACCTAGTAATAATGGCTTTTCACAAAAAGAGGGACATAAGTTTTTGTTACTTTGCTTTAAAAAAATCAACAGAGCATTTGTGTCTTATTAGAGATTAAAATAGCTTTTTTGGGGGGAGGGGTCTCACAATCAAGGTGTTTTTATTTAACAATAAAAGAGAATTTGTCAAATATCCTTCTGTACTCCTACCCACAAAATTCCTAAGTTTCTAAAATGTTTAAAGATACAGAGGATGGGAAATGACCAAATATCAAGTAAAGTCCCTGAGTTGACATCCCAACTTGATTTTTTTTCCTCTGTAAAGATGGAGTAATACCCTCCACCCCCAGGTCTTGTGAGGCTTGAGGGAGACTAGGTGTTGAAGCAAAGGACTGTAGTCACCTTCTATCTTGCCTGACAAAGCAGGGGCAGCCAATATACCAATTCTAGCCCGGTCAACTTTTCCTGTAACAATTATGTACTTAGCAAATTCATCTAAGAGGAAAAAGAAATCACAAAACTTCAAAGAAGATATCTCTATTATAAAAATCCCTTTGCTCTAACGCTGTTACCCCATAATGACCGAGGCAGCATGCAGGGCAAGGTGCAAGCAGGGCTGCATGCATGGGGACTTGACCCTGGGTCCTGAGTCAGTCTGGGTCTCGCGCGATATCGCGCACTGGGCCTCTAGTTAATTAATAACAGCCCTAACGTGAAAACAGAAAAGACTTAGAAATGTTTAAAATACTCGGATGGTGAAGTAAATAATGTCACTGAAAGACGCTGCTAGACAGAGATACCAAGAACAAACTGCAACAGTGTACAAAAACCAAGGCCACATATCCGAAACACATTTATTGAGCCCCTACTCTGGGCCAGATACTGGTGGCTAGGAATACAAATACTTTTGATCATATGATCCCTGAACTAAAGGAATTCATTGTAACTTTCCTTTCACTCATGAGTGATTAAGAATCAAGAAAGCAGTTCATTAGCACCCATGTCTAGTGATGTACATAACACTAATGGAGTTCCTGGTTTAAAACATAGCTCTTGGGTTAGAAGAACATGCAACCATTTGAGGAGACAAGACTCAAGCAGAAGAAACAATAAGAAAACAAGCTAAGCATGAGAAGGTGTGGGGTCAGGGTATAACGCCATAGGCAACCAGGGACAAGAGAGAAGAATGGGGCCCGAGAGGTCCAGGAGGGCTTCATTAACCAGGGGACACAGAGCAAGGTGTCCTCATTAGCACAGTGACTAGGTCTTCATCAACTGCAGGCAGTCCTCTTAGCTGGTAAAATGCTGCTAAAGAAATTGAAATATGTCACAGAAACCCATAAACAGAGCTGGGATGAAATGAAATCTGTTTTATATAAGACAGCAGGATGTGGTAGAAAGAGTCTGGTCTTAGAAACACAAGGCCTCAGTGATTACTATCTGTGAAAACCTGGGTAAATGACTCTCTGAAATAAACAAATGTTTGTGGTTCAGTGAAATAAGTAGAAATTAGATTACCATGCCGTGTTTAAATCAGGTACAGCTCTATGAACAACAAAACCACTATTGAAAAACGCATATGAAATGAAAAAGAGGGTGCTGAAACAGGGAAGTTTTCAGGGAAACTTAGTGTAGACCTCCATTTAGATTCAGAGCCACCTCAATGGATTCTTGCAAGAAGATCCAGAGATTTCACACAACCATATGTGTAATATTCAGCAATGCAATTCAAAAATCAACTCTTGATCATCTACTATATGCCATATACTGAGACAGGCAACAAGAATATGGAGATGAAAAAGACAACATTCCTACCCTCCTGTGGAGTTCACAGGCACTTGACCATGTTGTTCTAACATAGTGCCAGAAGCCTTTCTGTCTGCTATTAGACAACACGTATGTTAACCCCTGAAACCTCTAGCCATTGGTCCCAGCCTCGTCCTGCTTTCTCCCACTTGAGAACTCTTCAAAAATATTAGGTCCATTTCACCAACTCCCCTGAGCCTTATTACCCCATTTCACCCACCTCTAAACCAGTCCAACTGGACTGTTCTTTCCCAAATACTCTTCTTATTCTCCCATGTCTAGTCTTTTATTTCAGGAAGACCTTTATTTCCCCAACACCCTCTCTACCTGAACCAACACCTACCTGAACCAACACCCACCTTTCACCCATTTTATTTTTGGCATAGCATATACAGGTGATTTGAAACTGCATTATTTTATTTAATAATTTATTACCTTGTTATTTATATGCCTTGCTAGAATATAAGCTATGTCCCCTACTACAGTGCCTAGATGCAGGAGGTACTGAATTTTTGTCAGATAAATAAATGGCAGAACATACAAACTCCATGTCACTCTATCTTTCTGATGATACATGTTCCTTTTAACATGGTAATATTTATATGCATACTCATATGCAAAGATATGTCATGTCTTCTCTAGATGGTAGGAAACTCTTTCAGAATTTATATCTGTTTTACCTTTGTATTCTCTGGATACCCAGGGTAGAGTGTTTTCTTGGTTGATGCCTGTTGAATGAATAGAAGATGTGATTCCTTGGTTAAAACCTGTTGATTAAATAAATAACGTGGTCACTTCCTCTTCAGGCTTCTTAATCTTGTCTTTGTCAAAACTGTACCTCAATGCTCAGAAATATGAACATATTTGGTTGGTCAAATGGAAATGTACAAAGCCTTGATAAACACATTTTTGCTGCTCCTTTACTTGATCATCATTTTTAAAGGTTATTCCCCTGACCCCTCTTCATCAACCCTTTACTTGTTAGCACTTTTGCAAACACCTATCAATTTCTTGGGGGTAAAACAGTGAATAAAACCTTTCAAAAACATGCATTCTTCTAGAGTGCACTAATCTCTGCTTGCTGTGGGTTCAGGCTATTTTTATCAGGTGATACTGTGATATTCCTTTTCAACACATGATATTCACTCTTTCAGGCTGTTGGACACTGTTCTATTTGGTTTCATGTTACATCAATGAGACAGTTTGAGGGAAAAGGAAAAATGGGACATGCTATATTTAGTAGCACCACTAAAATCCTAAATAAAAAAATCAAATTTCCTAACTTCAATGGCTACCCAATCTATATCCAGGACCTTACGTACCAATCCAAGATAAAGGCCAAATAAAAAATGCTTTTGTCCAGAGATTATTTCCCAGAACATTAATTACAGTGTCTCTTCTAATTTTAAGGGTTAAAAGTCAGACATAAAGGTCATAGAAGGGGCAAACAATTTCTACGTATATTTTTGTGTTTTCATAGCATTTTTATTGGGAATTATCAGCATAATCATATTTTAAAAGAGCACATCTGGTTACACATCTGGGCATGCTGAGTCTGAAGTGGTCATATGACAATTATAAAGCTTTAGCTGACAAGCAACTACACATAGAAAAACAGAGCTCTGAGAGGTTTAGGCTGGAGTATCAATGTCCCTACATAAAAGTGGAACATTGAAACCATGAAAGTAAATAACATGGCCCTTGAAGAGTCAGGAGTCAAGTAGGCTGAGAAGGGAACCTTACTGCCCAAATGTTAGTAATCAATGTGTGCTGGAAGGGTAAGAAAATGTAAAATAGAAATATGAGCTTAGATAGTACCTAGCATCTACTAAAGTCTCAAGAATACTTAACTCACAGTAACATTGTAAGACTCAGTGGTTATAAGTAAAAGATCTTTGTAATCTGCAAACCATCCTACAAGTATTTGTTTCTATTATTTCAGAAGAAATAAGAGTGGTGTGGTAGAGCAATTGCTACACTGGCCATAATCTATCTATTTTTCATTCATTCATTCATTCTTTTTTCTTTCTAAAATATTTTTCTATTGATTCAGAGTGGAAGGGACAGGGAGAGATAGAAGCATCAATGATGAGAATCATTGATCAATTGCCTCCTGTACACCCCACAATAGGGATTGAGCCTCCAACCTGGACATATGCCCTGACCAGGAATCAAACCGAGACCTCCTGGTTCACAGCCATGACAACTGGGCCTGGCCAAAATATTTTTATTTTTATTTTTTAAAACACATTAAGTATGTCTTTTTAAAAATATATTTTATTGATTTTTTTACAAAGAGGAAGAGAGAAGGATAAGAAGTCAGAAACATCGATGAGAGAGAAATATTGATCAGCTGCCTCTTGCACATCCTCTACTGGGGATGTGTCCGCAGCCAAGGTACATACCCTTGACCAAAATCAAACCTGGGACCTTTCAGTCGGCAGGCTGGCCGATGCTTTACCCACTGAGCCAAACCGGTTTCAGCCTGGCCAAAATCTTTAAACCTCCTTGTATTCATACCCTTTCTATGTAACTTTGTAAATCTTCTTATCAAGAGATGCAATCCATTTCCCCTATATTTGCCTATATTTGGGCTGGCCTTGTGACTTCCTTTGGCCAATAGCACATAGTGGGTATCTCACTGTATCAGTTCTTCCTTACTTTGACTTGATTTCTCGTGGAATCCTACCCAACTGTCCTGTGAATAAGTCCTGATTGTCTTTCTAGATGAAGACCACATGGAAAACAGCCCCTTAAGCCAGTCAAGGCCATTTTAGAACAGCCTATAGCCTGTCGACCCCACACATGGGAGAGCCCCACCAAGATCAAAGATGCCTGTCTGCCCCAGAGCTGACTGCAAATGCATGGATGATCCCAACTGAGTTCAAAAGAACTGCCCCGCTAATTTATAGATTCGTGAACAGTAATAAACATGCACTATTTTAAATCACTGAGTTTTAGAGTAATTAGTTATACTATATATAGTTATAGGTAACTGATACAAGTAGCAACAAATAAACCAGCTACCAGGAGCCTTACTATATGCCTGGCACTGTGCTAATAAGCACTTTATAGAGGTTATTTCACTTCCTCCTTACAATAATGTTATGCAGTAAATATTATTTTCGTTTTACAGATTATAAAATTGTGGTGCACAGAGTTTCAGTTGACTTGCCCAATGTTGCACAGCAAACAGTGGTGGCCAAAATTCAAATCAGGTAGTCTAACTTCAGAGTAGCACTCAAACCAAGAGGATCTTTTATTTAATCCAACAAATAAGAAACATATTCCACTCTCCTCCAGGATAAAAGTCTGCTCTAATCTTACTCTGCATTTCTGATTGTTCCAAGTCATAGGGTCATTTCTATGGAGAATAACAATAAGGACAGTGACTTCATTTGTTGATATCTCACATGATCCTTACAACAACCTGTAAAGATTGTGTCATCACCTTGTTTTACAGACTAGAGGGGAAAAAAGGTAAAGGAGGAGGCTAAGAGAAACTAAGCCACCTCCCTAAGTCACAGGGCCTGTGGGCAGCTTAGCAGGACTGTAACTCTGCATGCAGTCCATGCCCATGCTGCCTGGCTGCTCTGTGGAACCACCTCCAGGTACTCCATGCCTTTCTGCAGCTCAACTGCCAGTCAGTTGTTTCACTTAGCAAACATATACCAAATATCTCCCATGTCTCCAGCCATAAGACTGGCTCTTGAGAAGGCTTCAAAGCTGCCTTCAAGGAACTTACAATTAATTGGAGATGCAAGGCTGAAATACACAAAAAGTTAAATGACATAATAAAGATGAAATGTAAAAAGGTATTACTAATTGTCAAATGAATGGAATAAACAGATTTCAGAGTTCAAAGGAGAGTGAGCAAATATGGGCTGGATTTGTTTGGCAAGGCTTCATATGGGAGAAACATGAAGGATGAAGGATGGGAGATTCCCTATGGGAATATAGTCCTCTGTTGCTGCAGGTGTATAATTTTTATTGTAGAACTGTTGTGATGATTGCATCTTCAAGATAGCCATGTAGCTAGAACACAAATTGCTGACATTTTGCATGATTATTCACTGCTTGCATTTCTTCTTGGTCCTTCTCTCCATCTTTTTCTACCCCAGGGGACTGGTCGAGACCAGTGGTCGCCAACCTTTCAGATCTCATGGACCACCAGTGGTCCGCGGACCACCAGTTGTCGACCACTGGTCTAGACAGTAAGTCTTAGGCTTACTACATCTGTATTCATCAGAGATATTGGTCAGTAGTTATTTTGTGTGTGTGTTATCCTTGTCAGGTTTGGGTATCAGGGTTATATTGGCTTCATAAAATGTATTAGAAAGTATTGTCACTTCTTCAATTTTTCAGAGAGTTTGAGAAGGACAGAAATAAAATCTTTTTTAAATGTTTGGTAGAATTCACTAATGAAATCATTTGGTCCTGGACTTTTATTTTTGGGGGAGTTTATGATGATTGTTTCAATTTTCTCACTATTGATTAGTCTACTTAGATTTTCCAGTACTTCATGATTCAGTCTAGAAAGGTTATATATTTCTAGGAACTTATCTATTCCTTCTAGGTTAATGAATTTGGTGGCGTATAGTCTTTGGTAGTATTCTAGTCTGATCATTGGTGTATCTGTGATAATTTCTCCTCTTTCATTTCTGATTTTGTTTCTATAAGTCTTTTCTCTTTTTTCCTTAGTGAGTATAGCCAGGGGGTGTCGATTTCATTAATATTTGTAATGAACCAGATTTTTGTTGTATTAATTTTTTTGGATGAAATACTATTCAGTCACAGAAAAGATAAAATACTGCCATTTGTGACAACATGGATGGACCTTGAGAATATTATGATAAGCAAAATAAGTCAGGAAAAGTTGAGAACATATGATTTCACTCATGTATAGGATATAAAACTGAAATTCATAGACAGAGAAAACAGTATGGTGCTTACCAGAGGGAAGGGGGGCAGTAAAGAAAGGGAAAAGTGGGCCAAATACATAATGATAGAAAATAATATGACTGTGGATCATGGTTACACAATGCAATATCAGATCATGTATCATAGAATTGTACACTTTAAACCTACATGATCTTATTAACCAATGTCACACCAAAATATTTAATAAAAAAGAACACTCAGAATTCTTACTATTAATTCAGAGTTACATTTTTACTTTTTGTTCTTTAATTTTTATGCTTCTTTTATACAACCCTATGTAAAAAAATGTTAAGAGAAAAGTGATAGTGTGGGTGCTCTACAAACATAAGGTAATAATGCTCTACTCACAAACATTTCTGTGGTTTGGTTTTTCTTCTTATATGCCCTATCCTGTCCTCATCCATGCAGAATGTCACTTCGTCTCATATTTGTGCAATTTTCCATAGTTATTTTGAAAATTATAGTATTAGCTATTCCAATTTTATTTGGCAATTTATTATGTCTATTCTCTAGCTTATGGATTAGAGAGTATCTCCCATAGAACAGAACTTATCTAGAAAAGCAAACCATAGTCCACTGTGACTCTATATGGCACCAATTTATAGCTCGAGGACAGATCACTAAATTTTAGTTTATTTTGATCACTTCCCCCATGTAGACTGTGACTCTTCCACAACAAAAGTCAGAAAATACAATTCAAGCTTACTTTAATTTGGTAAAAAATGTTTTGATATCACTTTGTCACTTGAAATTATTTTAAGAATACTAGAGGCCCTGTGCACAAAATTCATGCATGGGGGGGGGGTGTCCCTCAGCCCAGCTTGCATCCTCTCGAATCTGGACCCCTCAAGGGATGTCTGACTGCCCATTTAGATCCAATTGCAGTAGGACTGGGCCTAAACAGGCAGTTGGACTTCCCTCTCACAATCCAGGACTGCTGGCTCCAAACTGCTTTCCTGCCTGTCTTCCTGATTGTCCCTAACTGCTTCTGCCTGCCAGCCTGATCACCCCTAACCACTCCCTTGCCAGTCTGATTGATGTCTAATTGCTCCCCTGCCAGCCTGTTTGCCCCTGCCTTCCCCTGCAGGCCTGGTCACTCCTAACTGCCCTCCCCTGCCAGTCTGATTGATGTCTAATTGCTCCCCTGCCAGCCTGTTTGCCCCTAACTGCCTTCCCCTGCAGGCCTTGTCACCCCTAACTGCCCTCCCCTGCAGGCCTGGTCACTCCTAACTGCCCTCTGTTGCAGGCCTGGTACCCCCAATTGCTCTCCCCTGCAGACCTAGGTTCCCCCCAACTGCCTTTCCCTGCAGGCCCAGTTACCCCCAAATTCCCTCCTCAGCTGGCCTGGTTACACTTAACTGTCCTCCCTTATAGGCTTGATCGCCATCAATTGCCCTCCCTTGAAGGCCTGGTTCCTAACAACTGCCCTCCCCTGCTGGCCTGATCGGCCACAACTGCCTTCCCTTGCAGGCCTAGTCCCTCCCAACTGCCCTCCCTTGCTGGTCATCTTTTGGTGGCAATCTTTAATCACATAGGGACAGCTATATTTTGTGTTAGTGATAGTCAATTTGCATATTACTCTTTTATTAGATAATATAGAGGCCTCGTGCATGGGGGCCAGCTGGTTTGCCCTGAAAGGTGTCCCAGATTAGGGTGGGGATTCCCCTGGAGCATGGGGTGGCCTGGTCAAGGGACCTGTGGTAGTTTTCAGACCAACCACACCCCCCCGTGACCCATGCAGAGGCCCTGGTATCTAGGATTTATTTATTTTTCTATAATTGAAACTTTGCAGCCTTGAGTGTAGGCCAAGGCAGGCCAGGGTGTGTGGAAAGCTTGATTTTCTCCATCACCAGGGGCAACTCAAGCCTCCTGCTCTCTCCAGTTCTGTGGCTGCCGCCATTTTTGTTGGGATTTATTTATCTTCTATAATTGAAACTTTGTAGCCTTGAGTGGAGTTCACGGCTGGCCAGGTTGTGCAGAAAGCTTGGCTTCCCCATTGCCAGGGAAACCCAAGCCTCCTGTTTGCTCCATGGCCACAATCATCTTGGTTGGGTTAATTTGCATACTCGCTTCTGATTGGCTGGTGAACATGGCTTGTGGGTGTAGTGGAGGTACTGTCAATTTGTATATTACTCTTTTTATTAGATAGGATTCTAACCTTGCATAATATATATCCCAAAATAGATCATGCCCTTAAAGAGGAGAGAAATACTATTTCAACACACAATAAATTGTTCCATGTATACTAACGTTTCTTGAGCTCTTTCTGTCATGTG
This sequence comes from Antrozous pallidus, assembly GCA_027563665.1. NCBI lineage: Eukaryota > Metazoa > Chordata > Mammalia > Chiroptera > Vespertilionidae > Antrozous > Antrozous pallidus. The sequence continues at coordinate 176,732,784 of CM050508.1, read as the reverse complement.
TCCCTAAACAACATAGTAATTTGACCTCAAATTACAGTATAGAATTACAGTTAGTTTCATTTTCCCTTCAACAAGTGATAGCCAGAGTAGAAAGGGAGAGTTTGTAGAACAAAACTCATCCTTGTAAGACAGACTTGGGATGTGACTTCTATTATTACAGTCAGGCAATTTCAGGAACACTAGTTCCTATTACCTAAAGGAGATCCTCAAAACTGCTGCTTCCCAGATGACTCTTTGTCTAGAAACTCATGCTATGAGAACAAAATGACTTTTAATATCAGCAATGTAGGGAAAATATGGCCAACCTTCAGGGGTTAGAAGAAGGAAAATCCCAACACACGTTAACCACAGGTGTCCAAAGGTTGGATGCAAGAGAAAAGTTGTCCAAGGTCCTACTCAGGCCTCTAGCAGCAAAATCATGACTCCATAGCATGGACTCCCTATTTAGAACTCTCCAGTTGATAGAAACTCAAAACTTTTGCTTTTAATATTCCTTGATCCCATCCTCATCCTATTTTTTTTGACATTTTAATTTAAATCAATAAAACAACTTCGAAACTTATTTTTGCAAAGGTTTTGGTTGAAGGACCCTCCACTGAGTCATTTGCTCATTAAACATTTGTTGATTGCCCATTAAGGTCAGGACCCTAGACCAGGCTCTAAGACTCAGGGAATACAATGATGAATAAGACTCAGTTTCTGTTCTCAAGGAGTTGGGCTTCTTTCCTCAAGTCTGGCACCTTGGCCTGCAGGGTCCAAAAGGTTTCATGGGATGTTTTCCAGTAGAACTTTGATGGGTAAGTGGTTCTCTTGACAGATGATGGGGCTAGAGGCAAAGCTGGTGATACTGTAGGCGCAGAAAACAGCAAATCATATAGGCAGAAACAAATGAAAACCATGTTTGGTCAACTGAAAATAATACTGAAGGAAATGTAGGATTTCATTGGGATGAAATGGAAAGCCATAAGGCTAGATATGGCAAGGGTAAGGATAGGTGGAGAATGATAAACCAATAAGCTTACGCTTTATCTGGTGGATAGCTGGGGACAGGGAAATGATAGGGTCAGTTCTGCATTTAAGAGACAATACTTTTTGTGTTGGTGAGCAATTGGAGGGGGAAGAGACTAGAAAGTAGAGCAAAGAGGATTTTATAGTAAAACAGTAGAGAGATGGAAATAGAAATCACAGGTTATTAACTATTATCATCACCATGAATAACCAAAAGCAAACAGTCTAAATGCTTCCCGATTTTGTCTCTATACTTCTCTCATGAAATACATGTTTAGGTGTTTGTTTGACTGTTTCCAGGGGACAGGAAAGGGAATAGTATTTCTTTTTAAAGAGACCAGCTCTTTGTAAAAGCCCTTCTATGATTCAGAAAATAGTAACCAATAATGTCCCATCAGTATACACCAATTGGAATATATTCCTTTGTGGTATATTAAAAGTTGATCATGCCTCTGAGTCACAAAACCAAGATTGAATTCCCCACTCTGTCATTTAATAGATTTCTATCATTGGGCAAATTGTCTAACTTCACAAGTTGTCATCTTTAAAGCTCTGTATCAGTCAGGGCCTCAATCAGGAAACAGAGGCACACTCAAAGAGTAAAACTGAAGTAGTTTAATGAAGAAAATTCATCAAGGGAATTTTCCCAGGGAAGCACCCTGGGACTAGCAATAGTGGAGACCCAATACTAACCCTTGGACAAGGAGAGGAGAAGAAAGGAGAGGAGAGGAAGGGAGGAGAGACGAGGGAAGGGGAGAGAAGGGGAGGGGAGAGGAAGGAACGGGAGGGAGAGAGAGGGAGAAAAAGGGAGAGGAGAGAGAGAGAGAGAGAGAGAGAGAGAGAGAGAGAGAGAGAGAGAGAGAGAGAGATGAATTATAGCTATAGGATGGATAGAGGCTATGGCCTCCACACAGCCACTACTAACCAGTAGCCTTAGCAGAGAGGGAGCTGGGGAAAAATACCTGAAAATTACTTTTTCTTTTGCCTTCAGATATTCTACAAGTGCCAGCATTGGTTTAATCCTTCCAGAAGCAAGAGCTCACTGATGCAGTTGATAAATGTCAGCTTCCAAGTCATAGAAAGGATGAGCAAAAGAGTAGAGATTATATCTAGAGATGAAATGGAAGATACCTTGTCCAAATGTAATAATGGTTGTCTGCCTCTCATGTAGATTTTTGGTGAGGGTCAAATGAGGTATTATATGCAAAAATATTTTAAAAGCTGTAAACCAAATACACCAATATAATAATTATGAGGTCCATTCTATAAGAAGTAAACAAGCATAATGCCAGTATCCTATCTAATAAAAGAGCAATATGCAAATTGACCATACCTCCGCTACACCCACAAGCAAATCAGAGCAAGTATGCCAACCAAGGTGGCAATTAATTTGCATATCCACATGCAGAAGATGGTGAAGAAGGAAACCAAGCACTGGAGAAGGGAGCAAAGCTGTGGAGAAGTAAGCAAGTGGAGCAGGGGAGAAGGGAGGGAGCAAGGCAGAGGAGACGGGAGGAAGGGAGGCAACAGAGAAGGAAGCGAGGTAGCAGAGAAGGAAGACAGGAGTGAGCAAGGCAGCAGAGATGGGAGGGAGTGTGGCAGGGGAGATGGGAGAGAGCAAGGTGGTGGAGAAGGATGGGAGCTTTGCTCAGGCCACAGAAAGCTCTATTCTTGCAGGAATCTTCCAGCAACTGGTCTCTAGTATTGTATAAGTCTCCTGAGATTGACAGACCTCAAACTTTCAAATCAAGAGTATCCCCTACACTGGAATTTTTTCTTTCTGGTAAAAAGTTCAAGTCATGAAGATAAAAATCAGACTGAAAAGAAAATTTTCAGTACCAAACAGTTAAGTCTAAGTGAGAAATTAATTCCTAGTTAAGTTGATGTGACATGGTCAGGCAGGACTTAGACACCTACACACCAACATCTCTGTTAGCTTCCTGCCCTTCTCCTTTCCCAGCTCTACATCTAACCTTTGTCACTAGTGGAATTAACAAAAACTCTAGAAGCCTATTCCATTTTCTATTGTGGCTCAGGACCAGTTCTTATAAGTACCAATTCATTTGCCAAAGAACATGCAACAAACATTTGCAAACATTGTACTTAGCATAAAAGCCAAATGTTTACTACTCATTGGTGGATAATGAGACATGACAATATTTCTTCACCATAGAAATCGATAATCTCATTTGTAACCTTTTCTCTTTCTTGTTCACTCCTCTCTAGCCATACTGACATCCTTACTATTCTGTGAACCTTTCTAGGTATACTCTTGCCTTAGGGCATTTCCTCTGCTTATTCTCCAGATAGCCGCATGGCTAGCTTCTTCCCCTCCATCAAGTTTGTGCAAATACCACCTTCTCAATACCCACCCTATTAAAGATTGCAACCCTCAACCAAGTTCTTAAGCCCTTTTATCCTACTCCACTTTTCCCCCTATAGCACTTATGGGTGCTATATGATGCACCCATATGTCATGGCTATTTAAAAAATATTTTTATTGATTTCAGATAGGAAGGGCGAGAGATAGAGAGACAGAAACATCAATGATGAGAGAGAATCACTGATTGGCTGCCTCCTGCATGCCCCACACTGTGAATCGAGCCTGCAACCTGGGCATGTGCCCTGACCAGGAATCGAACCATGACCTCCTGGTTCATAGGTCGACACTCAACCACTGAGCCACATCAGCCAGGCTGTTATGGATATTTTTAATGTCTACCTTTCCTTGTGCATCCATGGACAGGGATGTTTGTTTTGATCAGTCCTAGCATCTATAACTTAGATTGGCCCATTCTGGACACTCAACAAATTATTACTTGAATGAATGAATGAATGAATGAACCAATCAATCATTTAATCAGTCACGTGAAATCACTTCAGTAGTCTCAATGACATTAACAAGTTTTAGTTAATGGAAAATTTAAAAGTTAAAAAAGAAAGCTGTGTAGGCGTATTTTAAATCTAATAGCTTTATCTCAACTATAATTTGTTCCAAATGTTTTGCTTGTAGGTGAAAACTCATATAAGTGATGATTAATCCCCATTATAATTAAATGTAAAAGCTGTAACATTTCTATGAAAGGAAATATAAGATCAAGCATCAAGCTGGTACTATAGATAATAAGTGTTTGTAATTAACATACTGCGGATAACTGTAAACTCTGTCATTACGCTAATAAAATGTAAAAATTCCTAAAGCAACTGGGGACTCTGTGGTAGCTGCAACGTCAACACTAGCCACTTTGCCAGTTGTTTAGAGGCTGCGCAAATTAGCACAAACTGGTACTAACACACAGAATGCATTTGGGAACCATTTTTTGCACAACATACGTTTAGAGATTATTTTCCTCTTCTTTAGATAAACTATCACATCCTGATGCATAAACAGGTGGAGCTGAGATGAACTTCAAACTGGCAAGGGGAATAAACCCTGAAGTAGGCAGTTTAAGCAAGCACACACCACTGAGTAAAATATCACCAGGCTCTGATTTGAGTGAACAAAGGTTGCCTGTGTAGCAAATTTGGATCCAAAAACTCATGGCTTCAATATATAGAAAATATGCCTTGAGGAATTAGTATAATTATTTTGTTGCACAGATACCTGGAAAGGCAAACAAAGAACTCAAATGACACAACTAGGTATGAAGGCATTAAAGAGGTAAGTGGTTTCTTTCCAGAAAGCCAAACCTTCCTACCTCCATCACCAAAAGTGCTATACAGTCAGAAGCTTTAGAAAGCCACTGTACAGCCGTTTTTCCTAATCAGTGAAGGACAAGATTTTTAGTTGATCCAATCACACATTCACTCAGTTTGGACAGTGACCTTAACTCTGCTTCAGTAGTAATCAGCCTCGCACAAAAAAGGTGTGCGTGTGTATGTGTGTGTGTCTGTGTGTGTGTGTGTGTGTGTGTTGGTACCTGATAAATATGTTTGGGTTTCTCACTGCAACAAAGAACTACATTTAGATCCAAATTGAATTGCTCCAAATCAAGAATTAAAATCTGACTTGTTAGCTTTTTACTAGATACCATGTGTTGCGAACTGAACCGTATCTCCACAAAATTCATATCCTGAGGTTTTACCTTCCAGTACCTCAGAATATGACCGTATTTGGAGGTAGGGCCTTTGGAGAACTAGTAATTAAGAAAAAGTGAAGTCATATGAGAGGGCGCTAATACAGTAGACCTGAGGTCTTTATAAGAATAGGAGATTCGAACACAAAAGATTTTGTGAAGACAGGTAGAGAAGAAAGCCACCTGCCTGCCAAGGACAGAGGCCCCAGAAAAACTCTGCCAATACTTGATCTTGGACTTCTAGCCTCCCGGACTTTGCAGAAAAAGATTTCTATTGTTTAAGCTACCCAGTCTGTGGTATTTGTTACGGAGGCACTAGCAAACTAATACATCATGTATGATTTGTCTCATATCGTAGCAACAAAAGAACAATACAATTTTTAAAATTCCGTTTCCAATGACAATGGAGTCTTCATTTACGCAGTACCACAAGGGAATAAATCATTCCATATTAAGTACACTTTCCAGATAACTGAAGCTTGCCTCTTAACAAACCAAAATTTATATCCTGATTATATCGAATGGAAATGTTTCTAAAACACGTCATTATATGCTATTCCCCGTTTAAAACAGAGTATATCTTACTGCAACCATTTTAAATAAAAATTTAGAATTCCCAACAAAATAGATAATTCTTAAGTACTATATTTCAATTATTGCTTCTATCTAATAGTAAGACTAATTCTCATGTCTGACTTCTTGGTATTTATTCAAAGAAACCCAAATACTAATTAAAAAGGAATTTCAATGTTCACTGCAGCATTATTTACAATAACCAAGATATGGAAGCAAACTAAATATCCACTGATGGATGAATGGATAAAGAAGATGTGGGGTGTGTGTGTGTGTGTGTGTGTGTGTGTGTGTGTGTGTGTGTGTGTGTGTATATATATATATATATATATATATATATATATAATGGAATATTACTCAGCTATAAAAAGACTAAAAATTTAGCATTTGGGACAATATGGATGGACCTAGAGGATATTATGCTAAGTGAAATAAGTCAGACAGGGACAGAAAAATACCACATGATTTCATTCATATGTGGAAGCTAAAAAATATATATAAACCAAGAAACAAAATAGAAACAAACTTACTTTTGTAATTTGCTTGTCCCCCACTTCCAGCTAACATTTACTGAAACTTCTAGTACATCTCCTATCCACCAAGCCTTCTAATCTGCCATAGACAGAGAAACTAGGTAAGTAAGCATATGTTAGAACTATGACTCAAGTAGGAATCAAAAGGCTTGGGGGAAAGTTCAGCTTGCCTATGAGTAAACAAGTTCACATACTCTTTGTGGCACATATTTTTTTGCTTATCATTAAAGTTTTGTTTCCATTGTTATTTTTGCCTGTCTTCCTAAGAATTAACATTGAAAAGTTTATGAATGCTGTTTGAATAACTGAGATTTTATTTTTATAATATTTTATTAATTAGTCACTTATCTCCACTTCATAGATTTTCATGCCAACTTTATTGATATCAAAATCTACATGATTTCATCTCTGACCTTCAAATGAAAGATATTTATAAACATATCAACTTTAATAATAACAGGTGGGATGCATTAGCATTTATATATGCCTGGTAAAAGCTCTTTGGGTATCTCACTTAACTATCAACAATGCAAAATATTTATCGAAAGCATGGAAAGGGATATAAAATCATTATGACCTTTCAGAAACTGTGCTTACTAGATAGACACACATGGCAGGACAAAAGTAGGTTTATGGTTGTGAATACACAAAGCACAATTTATTTTGTGTTATTATTTATTAATTGCACTATTTTCCATATGAACAACTGTAAACCTACTTTTGTTCCATCCTATATTATGGAAATGAGTACTCCTGATCAAATAAAATGTTTGAATCTAGTTTTTTAAATGATACTAGTAAAGAGGAGACAAAATGGCAGCAGAGTAGATGGATGTGACCCAAACCTTGACTTGGAGCAGATAGAATGAGCAAATAAATCAAATAACATCCACCCGAATAGGCAAAGTACAAACAGCTGCCCAGGGCACCGTGATCACACACGCATCAGCCAGGTGAGCAGCTCAGCCCCGTCTGAGGAGCAGCAACCGCACCCAGCCCACACCTGCCTGAAGAGCAGCAGCCACATGAGCAGCCCATCCCCATCCTAGGAACAGCAGCCCCATGAGTAGCCTGCCTCCATCAGAGTGAGCAGCCCTGTGAGCTGCCCACCCCTGTGAGAGCAGCTGCACAAGTAGCCCACCCCCATCCAAGGAACAGTAGCTTCACAAGCAGCCTGCCCCCATCAGAGGAGTGAGCAGTCCTGTGAGATGCCCACCCCTGTGAGAGCAGCCAGCTCCTGTCCGAGGAGCAGCAGCTGTGTGAGCAGCCTGCCCCTGACACCAGAGAAGCCACTACTGCTGCTAGCAGCACCAACCAGAGGAGCTGCCACCAACTGAAGAGCAGCTGCTGCTGCGACCACCCAAGGAGCCACTGCAGCCTGAGAAGCAACCCCTGCATGACTTGACACCTAGATTCTTCAGTGAGAGCAAAAATGGGGAGACAAAGAAACCCCCAAAGGAAAGAAAAGGAAGAATTGCCAGAAAAGCAGTTAAGGGAAACAGAGGCATGCAATATGTCTGAAAAAGAATTCCGAATAAAGGACATATCGTTCATAAATCAGATGGTTGAAAAAACCAACAACTCATGTAAGAATAAAGAAGAAAGAAAGAGTGATATAGCTGCAATAAAAAAAATACACAATGGAAAGTTTCAACAGATTAGGAGAAGTGGAGGACTGAATTAGCAAATTAGAAGACAGGGAAGCAAAACACACCCAAACTGAACTGCAATTGGAGGAAAAAATTAAAAGATAGTAGGAGAGCCTAAGGGAGCTTTGGAACAACATGAAACAAAGCAACATATGAATAACAGCGGTGCCAGAACGACAGGAAGAGGAACAAGGGTTAGAAAACCTATTTGAAAAAATAATGTCAGAAAACTTCTCAGATATGGGGAAGAAAAATGTCACACAAGCACAGAGAGTCCCAAACAAGATCAATCTGAAAAGGCCCACATCAAGACACATCATAATTATGATGGCAAAAGTTCAGGACCAAGAGAGAATCTTAAAGGCTGCAAGAGAGAGACAGAAAGTTATGTATAAGAGATCGCCCATTAGATTAGCAAATGATTTCTCAATACAAACCCATCAGGCCAGAAAGGAATGGAAAGAAATTTACAAAGGGATGCAAAGGAAAGGAATGAATCCAAGAATACTCTATCCAGCAAGGCTATCATTCAAAATTGAAGGAAAATAAAGAGCTTCACAGACAAAAAACAAAAAAACAAAACCAAACAAAGGGAGTTTATCACTACCAAACCAGTAATACAAGAAATGCTAAAGGGACTGGTGTAAAAAGAAGAAATAAAAATGGAAGAAGGAACACAGGCACAAAAAATAACAATGGCTACAAACAAGTATCTATCAATAAAAACTTTAAACGTAATTGGACTAAATGCTCTAATCAAAAGACATTGACTGGCTGAATGGATAAAACAACATGGCCCATATATATACATACTGTCTACAAGAGACCCACCTCAGAACAAGGGACTCACACAGACTGAAAATGAAGGGATGGAAAATGTTTTTACAGCAAATGAAAAAGAGAAAAAAAAAAGTTGGGGTAGCGATACTTATATGTGACAAAACAGACATCAAAGTGAAGGCCATAACAAGTGATAAGGATGGCCACTTCATAATACTAAAGGAATCAATATAACAAGAGGATATAACCCTGGTAAACATATATGCACTCAATGCAAGGAAACCCAAATACTAAAAAAACTCCTGGAAGATATCAAGGGAGAGATCGCCAACAATACAATCATCATAGGGGACATTAAAACCCCACTGATATCACTGGATAAATCCTCTAGACAAAAAATCAGCAAAGAAACAGCAATCCTAAATGACTCACTAGATCAGAGGGACTTAATTGACATTTTCAGAACATTTCAGCCCAAAACCACAGAATACACATTCTACTCAAGTGCACATGGGACATTTTCAAAGATAGACCACATATTGGATCAAGGCAAAGTCTCTCCAAATTCAAGAAGACTGAAATAATATCAAGCATCTTCTCAGACCGCAATGGCATAATATTAGATATAAACTACAATAAAAACAATAAAAATTCAAACATTTGGAAGCTGAATAGCATGCTATTAAATAATGACTGGTTTACCAAAGAGATCAAAAAAGAAATTAAAAAACATCCTGGAAACTAATGACAACAAAAACACAGCAATCTAAAATCTATGGGACACAATGAAAGCAATCCTGAGAGGGAAGTTTATAGCTCTTCAGGCCTACCTCAAAAAACAAGAAAAAATGTGAGTAAGTCATCTAACTCTACAACTTAAAGAATTAGAAAGAAAGTGACATGAAAAGCCCAGAGTGAGCCAAAACTGGTTTGGCTCAGTGGATGGAGCGTCAGCCTGCGGACTGAAGGGTCCCAGGTTCGATTCTGGTCAAGGGCATGTACTTTGGTAGCGGGCACATCCCCAGTGGGAGGTGTGCAGGAGACAGCTGATCAATGTTTCTCTCTCATTGATGTTTCTGACTCTCTATCCCTCTTCCTTTCTCTCTGTAAAAATCAATAAAATATATATAAAAAAAGAAAAGCCCAGAGTGAGCAGAAGGAATGAGATAATAAAGATGAGAGCAGAAATAAATGACATAGAGACCCAAAAAACAATACAAAAGATCAATGAAACCAAGAGCTGGTTCATTGAAAGAATAAAGAAGATTGATGAACCTCTAGTCAGGTTCACCAAGGAACAAAGAGAGAGGACCCAAATAAACAAAATCAGAAATGAGAGAGGCGAAATAACAAAAGAGCCCACCGAAATACAAAGGGTTGTTAAAAATTACTAGGAACAACTCTACTCCAACAAACTGGACAACCTGGAGAAATGGACATATTCATAGAAAAATACAACCTTCCAAAACTCAATCAGGAAAATTCTAAAAATCTGAATAGGCCCATAACTATGGAAGACATTGAAGCAGTCCTCAAAAAGCTCCTAGCAAACAAAAGCCAGGGGCCAGACGGCTTCACAGGGGAGTTATACCAAACATTCAAGGAAGAACTAAAACCTATCCTCCTCAGATTACTCCAGAAAATTCAAGAGAATGGAACACTTCCAAACTCCTTCTATGAAATCAGCATCACCCTAATTCCAAAACCAGATAAAGACAAAAAAATGAAAGAGAATTACAGACCAATATCCCTCATGAACATAAATGCCCAAATCCTCAACAAAATTCTAGCAAAGCGGATCTAGCAGTACATTAGAAAGATCATACACCATGAACAAGTAGGATTTATCCTGGGGATGCAAGGATGGTACAATAGTTGCAAATCAATAAATGTGATACATCACATAAATTGAGAGATAAAAATCACATAGTCATATCAATTGATGCAGAAAAAGCATTTGACAAAATCCAGCACCTTTTCTTAATAAAACCCTCAGCAAAATGGGAATAGAAAGATCATACTACAACATAATAAAAGCCTTATATGACAAGCCTACAGCCAACATCATACTCAATGGGCAAAAACTAAAACCATTCACTTAAGAACAGGAACAAGACAGGGATACCTGCTTTCACCACTCCTGTTAGATATAGTTCTCGAAGTGCTACCCATAGCAATTAGACAAGAAGAAATAAAAGGTATCCAAATTGGAAAAGAAGACATAAACTGTCATTATTCACAGATGATATGATACAGTACTTAGAAAACTCTAAAGACTCCATAAAAATTATTACACTTAATAAATGAATTCGGCAATGCAGCAGGCTACAAAATTAACGCCAAGAAATCTATGGCATTTTTATACACCAATAGTAAACTTTCAGAAAGAGAGACAATAAAAACAATCCCATTTACCATCGCAACAAAAAAATTAAGAAACTGAGGAATAAACTTAACTAAGAAGGTAAAAGACCTGTACTTGGAAAATTACAAGAAAGTGGAAAAAGAAATAGAGGAATACATAAACAGATGGAAGAACATAACACGTTCATGGACTGGTAGAATCAACATCATTAAAATGTCCATACTACCAAAAGCAATCAATAGATTCACTCCCCATTAAAATACCAATGGGATATTTCACAAACCTATAACGAACTCTCCAAAAATTCATCCAGAATAATAAAAAAAAAAGCTGCAGCAATCTTTGAGAAAGAACAAAGTAGGAGGGATATCTATACCAGATATCAAGTTGTATTACAAAGCCACTGTTCTCAAAACTGCCTTGTTCTGGCACAAGAACAGACATATAGACCAATGAAATAGAATAGAGAACCCAGAAATCTACCCAAACCACTAATGCTCAATTAATATTTAACAAAGGAGGCAAGAACATACAATGGACTTAAGGCAGTGTCTTCAATAAATGGTGTTGGAAAAATTGGACAGATACATGCAAAAAAATGAAACTAGACCACCAACTTACACATACACAAAAACAAACTCAAATGGATAAAGGACTTAAACATATCAGGAAATCATAAAAATACTAGATAAATCCATAGGCAGCGAAATCTCAGACATATGCTGAAGCAATTTCTTCATTGATACCACTCCTAGGGCAATGGAAACTAAAGAGAAAATAAACAAATGGGACTACATCAAAATAAAAAGCTTCTGCACAGCAAAAGAAATAATCAATAAACATATTTGCCAATATTATCACTGAAAAGGGTTTAATCCCCAACATTTACAGAGAACTTATACAACTTAACAAAAGGAAGATAAACAACCCAATAAAAAAATGGGCAATGGACCTAAATAGATACTTTTCAAAAGAGGACATAAGGAAGGCCAAGAGACATATGAAAACCTGCTCAAAGTCACTAATCATCCGAGAGATGCAAATCAAAACAACAATTCGGTACTATCTCACACATGTCAGGATGGCTATCATCAACAAATCAATAAATGACAAGTGCTGGTGAGGATGTGGAGAAAAAGGAGCCCTCGTGCACTGCTGGTGGGAATACAGCCTGGTGCAGCCACTATGGAGGACAGTATGGAGTTTCATCAAAAAACTAAAAATGGAGCTCCCATTTGACCCAGTGATCCCACTTTTAGGAATATGTCCCAAGAAACTAGAAACACCAATCAGAAAGGATATATGCACCCCTATGTTCATAGCAGCACAATTCACCATAGCTAAGATTTGGAAACAGCCTGAGTGCCCATTAGCAGATGAGTGGATTAAAAAACTGTGGCACATCTACACAATGGAATACTACACTGAGGTAAAAAAGAAGGAGCTCTTACTATTTGCAACAGCATGGATGGAATTAGAGAGCATTATGCTAAGCAAAATAAGCCACTCAGAGAAAGATTAATATCACATGATCTCGCTCATTTGTGGAATATAATGAACAACACAAACTGATGAACAAAAACAGATCCAGAGACAGAGAAGCGTTGATCAGACCGTCAAACCTCAGAGGGTAGGTAGGGGAGGGTGGGAGTAAGGGGGAGAGATCAACCAAAGGACTTGTATGCATGTATATAAGCCTAACCAATGGACACAGACACCAGGGGGGTGAGGGCATGAGTGGGGTGGGGGGCAATGGGGAGATATGGAAAGATGTATAATACCTTAATCAATAAAGAAAAAATAAGAAAAATTTAAAATCAGATAAAAAAGCTACCAGTATAAACTAATATAACATGCAAGTTCCAAATTAAATATAATCCAGGCACAAGCCAATCATTCTTCTCCATGGACCATCATTCCTGAAAACAACCTGAAAAATTAGTGCTTCCTATGACCCAACATGAATTTACAAAGAAATGCATACTTGTGGAGGAATCTCTGGAAGTGAATCACTGGAATATGCAGCATTAGGCTGTTATATCAGCTCCCACTTCCCAAAAGATATGTACTTAACACATTTGAAGGTTAATTTTTCAATTAATTTTGAGATGTAATTAAGTGTACAGATCTTAACTGTTTATTTGATGATTTTTGACAAGGGATTCACCCCTAGAGTCAACCCAACAATCAAAATAAAGCATATTTCCACCATTCCAGAGTTCCCTTGTGCCCGTTGGCAGTCAATCTCTCTTCCCAGTTATAGGTACTCAGATATAACAGCAGTAACGGTAATAGCTACTGTTTATGGATGGTTAACAATAGGAGCATTTACTGAATGCCCACATGCCAGGTACTGCACATATGATAGTTCATTTAATTCACATGTCAAATGTTGGTATTATCCCCATTGGTCTATTTGAAATAAAAGGGGGTGGGGAGTAGATGAGGACCATGACATTAATTATGCATGGAAGGTCATATAACAACTGAGTGGTGGGATCAGACCTGAAGCATGAATATCTGAATTAGAATCCCTCATCCGAAACTGTATCACCTCTACTAGTACACAATGGCAAGGAGTTTTCTGTTAATTCCAAACACACACTAACACTAAGTAGTAGTATTAGTGAAGCCACTAGCCAAACACACAACCCCACCTCTATTACAAACATCCCACCAAGTATTTTAACAAGCAAGCAAATGATTCAGGGGAGAATACTACTGATAATTACAGAGGATTACTTACAAATTCTTCAACTGCTTGGAAATCCATGCATTTTTGGAGTAGTTAGGAGAGGGGCGAAATCCTCTCTTTAGGTGTGTGGGTCACAACCCCACCAAGCCCACCACAGGGGTTAGTGCTTTGCAAAATGAACCAATGGAATCCAACCACTCCTTCCTCTTGGTCAACCACAGTCCCAAGGTCCGCTCTACAGTAGAGCCACAGGCTCTGGACAGCATGCACGGCGCCATCAATTCCTCAGAGAAGCCAGGAGGCAAACATCCTGGATTGAACTTTTTGATTCCTGGTTACATTCATTTTATTCAGTGTTTTAAACTCAACCCATTCACATTTACAAAATACTTCACACAGATGACTTCCTTCAGGAAGGGAGCTCCATTCACGTCTCCCTTTAAACCATCAAACTTATTCTGAAAGGACGGACGGAGGTTAAAGCTTGTTCAGTGTCAGTTTGCAATTATTATAAAAACTAGGCGCACCAATGCAGAAGGGGTTCTACTAGATAAAACAAAGCAGCTAGGGAATGGGGCACAGGTAGGCTTTCAGGAACCCACAGGGCAGGTGCTAACCTGCTGGGGAGGTGGGTAGTTGATTCGCCAGAGACAATATATTATGAGAATTACCCTTGAGAATTACCAGCTTACACCTTGGGAATCCATATGATTCATTACCCCCCTCCCCCCCAAACTGGAGTTGTTTTCTAGAAGGCCCTCCCCTTGGTTTCCCTGTGGTCTTTCTAAAAACCCTTAACAGATGTTGGGGGAGAAGGGCCCTCTCCTATTCTTTGGCAGGTTCAAGACTTTAGGACGCACGTTTACTAAAATCCCAAACGTTTGAAATGCTCTTGCCCAAAGAAAGACAACAATATACCACACACAAATATACCCCTCCTCCCTTCTTTCCTCCTAGCCGCCCCCCCCCCCCCCCCCAACACCTGAGTCTCCTTTTCCCTCTGCTAAACAAGAGCACCGCTTCAATACAACAGACACACCCTGTGGATGTTCCCTAGAAATACCCCAAGCCCCAGGTCCGCAGCGGGCTCTCATGGGGAAAAGCATCGGGGGGTGCTGCTTCCCCACAATTAGCAGGAGTCCCCAGGAGGGGCTCTCTGAGGATCCGCGTTCACTCGCCCGGCACCCTGGGGTCCTGCTCACGCGAAGCCTCCAGGACTTTTTGGCGCCACCAGGCAGTTCAGCAAAACCACCCGGAGGGACGGCTCGGGGAAAAGATGCAAAGGGGCGTGGCGCGGGCCGGCGGCCTCCCCGGGGCTGCGGGGCCGGGCGGAGGGGCGCGCGTGCTGACCCCGCGTTTCGGTTGTCTCCTCTGGGGCCCCGGAAGTCTGGGAGGCGGGGAGACGGAGTGACCGGGGCCAGAGCTGCCCAACGGGCAGCGGAGAGGGTCCTCGGGAGTCCCTCGGCCAGAGGAGCCAGCCGGGGGTGGGGGCGGTGACTCCCTCTTTCACAAGGACCCACTCCGGAGCGTGGAGGTGGCCGGGCTAGGGGGACCCGGGCAGCCCAGTCGCCGCCACGTGGCCGCGCGGCCGCCAACGCCCGGACGGCAGGTGGGTGGGGCGTCTGGGGGCGCCGAGCAGGCCCGGGGAGCCGCTACCTGGTTCTTGAGGCGCATCTTCTCGGAGGGAGGCGAGTCCCGATTCGAGCTGGGCGGGGGGCTGGGCGTGGCGCGGCCGGCCGGAGGAGGGCCGCGGAGTCGCGCCGCGCTCGCTGCCTCGCTCCGGGCGGTCTTGCCGGCTCAGCGCAGCGCAGTCGCTTCGCCGGCCCAGCCGTTGTCGCCACCCTCAACCTCACCGCCACCTCCAGGGGGCGCCTGACGCGGGCGACCGAGGACTGATCCTTGGGAGTCCAGTTAACCTTGGTGTCCCTAGCGCCTAGTGCTGGGCTTGGCATCAAGTCTAGGATTAAAACAATTAAATGAATAAAACCTCCCTTTTCTCCCTGTGCATCAGTTTCAAGGGAAATAGAATTCTTTGCAGTTCAAGTCCACCGATACTACAACCGCATTTGGGCAAAAACACTTAGGTCCAGAGGTTTTACAAACGTGACCAGTTTGGAACCCTTAGAATAGATTTTTACCCTTCGGGCAAAGACGCATTAGAAAGGTGGTCTCTCCCTGGCAGGGTGTGTGGGCACCTTCCGTGGGTCCGTGAGCCATATCTGGCCAGGTGGTTGGTTGGTAGCTAAGATATATCCGGAAATGAAAAATGGAGACAGAGATTGGCATCCCTGAGCCCCTGCAATGTGATTTTGAGTAAAAAATGTTTATTTACTTTGTAGCCTTCTAAACCAGAGAAGTCTTAGTCCCATGCTGGGTAATGTGATCATTAAAAATAGGAAAGGGGGGTTCTTTTGGTCCTCACTGATAAAAATTTCACTCTAGGGGCTCAGAGACTTGAAGATCTTTGGGTTGTTGAGAATGCTATTACTGCCTAAAGAAGATCTACCTTGATTAAAAATACAGGAAATGAAGTTGTTTTTTTTTCCCCCTGAGGTGAAGTAAACTTACTTAGCATCACAGTGCTAGAGGGGAATTATTAAAGGAGTCATCTTATCCGATACATCTTTCTAGGTAAAGGGTTTAGGGGCCAGAGAAGAGCTGCCCCAGGTATCAAGAGAATCAAGAGATAAAATTGATCCTTGAGATATTGTTTTACGTCACAATTCTCGGGATTCGGAGGTTTTCCCCTGTTTTGGGGAGTTCATTCATTCAGACTTTCAAACTGACCCAAATAAACTAGAGAGGAAGCCTAGGTGGTTTTAAAGGACCTGGAATGACAAAAGACACAAATATAAAAATAGCTATTAGTTATTGAGTACTTATTATGTGCGCTTTCCATGGATTATCTCATTTATTTCAAGTTTTAATTGATTTCATTCTTAGCACAGCCTTAAAATTGAATAATCTCTTATGGCTTAAAGGGCTGTTTTCCCTACTGTGTCCTTTGACCATGTAATACAGAAGTTTTGTTCCTGGGCACAGGGAGATACACTAACTCAAAAATCTGCTAATTCATATCCTTTGACTCAGCAGTTCCACTTTTATAAATTTATTTTAAGGAAATAATCATTAACATGTTCAAAGACTTCACTATATTTATTTACTACAGCATTCATTGAAATATGGAAAAACTAGTCTTTAATGATCAACAACAAAGGAGACTGATCATCTATACAAGGCAGTGTTCTGCAGACATTGAGAATGATCTAGTCGATGAATATTTATTTAGCATGAAAATATATTCACAATATATTTCAAAGTGAGAAAAGCAGTTAACACTATTGTATGCTCAGTATGATCCTATTTTTGAAAGGGAAACAGATTTTTTTGGAAGATGGGATTATGAGTGATTTTTATTTTTTCCTCTTGCTTTTCTCTATTTTAAAAAATGTCAATAGTAAATATTATTTTGGAATCAAAAACCTTTAATGTATCACTATCTCTGATCGTTATCAAAGTACCTTCAATGAGTGAAACACTGTGACAAGGGCTAGCAAGCAAGAATTCAGTGCAGTTTAGCACAGTACAGAACATAGTCTTAACCACTGTAGTTTGGGTATTAATCAGACCTGGGTTCCAAATCTTAGCTCTCCCTTCTTTAATGTATATCATCTTGAACAAGTTATTTGGGTTTTCTAAGCCTGAAAAGAGCAATGATCATAATAACGTCTATTGAGAGTTTACTATGTTCTGGGCACTATACTAAGTAAGTACTCTATACAGTATTGTACCCACAACTGATGAGGAAATTGAGGCTTAAACTAAAGGAAGTTAAATAACTTGCCCAAGTTTACACAGCTAGGTGAATATGTCATATCATAATGTGAATGTGAGGATTAATTGCAAGGGTGGAGGGCTTAAAGCTCTTAGCCTAACACACTACCAGATTAGATGATGGTAGATAGATAGATAGGTGATAGGTAGACAGATATACACACTTGATATGTCATTTTTAATAATTTAGACACAACCCTTGTAGCAAGTTTTGCTTTATTTTATTACTCAAATTACCTCTCTAAGCAACCTAATTTGGCTATTTTAATAAGAGCATGGGCTCTGAAGCCTGCTTTGGCTTGAATCCTGCACTATCACTTACTAGTTCTATGATTCTGGGTAAGTTACTTAATCTCTTTGTGCCTTAGTTTTTTTGTCTGTGAAATGGGCATAATATTAGGACTCATTTCACAGAGATAGTTCTGAGTATCAAATGAGTTAACACAGAAAGCAATAAAAATAGTGCCTAGTATACTTAGCATTTACAAAACCGATTATACATTTTATAAATTTTAAGTTCTATTTTACACTATTATAAAGATTTTAGTACACATCCCTTATATTGAGATCTGAACATACTGTTATTAATGCCAAAAGGTTATGTAAATGCACAATCTGTCAGAATTTATAGTAGGAAGCTGCCTCCATTTAAAAGAAACCCATGTAGCATTTACATGTGCTTATATTACTAAAATAGACGTCAAATCCAGACACAAGATATAAAAAAATGCCAATTCTTTCTGTCTTAACTTTAGCAAGATCAATTCATCCATGAATTCTTTAAAGAAAAGGATCTGGCATATTTAGGATTTTCTTTTCTCATGTATCCTCTGGATTTGTAAGTTCTTTCGAAAACAATTGAAAAATCCAAACAAAGATAAACAATATATCTTCAATTTTATGATAAAATATGGCAAGGTAATACTACTTATGAAAAACCTCATAAAGAAAGCATATTACTTAGAATTAAGAACCATGCTACCTGCAAAAAAAAAAAAAACAACACAAAAAACCCACCCATTTCTTACCAATAGAAAATATATTTTAGACACATACATACATGCATACAAGTGTTTTGGAATTATGTTAAATTCTCCAAAGTATAATATTAATCACATTCTTTTCCTATACAAACCATAAATAAAATCTGTGATAATTTTACAATTACAAGTCATATTGTGGCTCTAGAATAGCCAATATCATGTAGCAAAGTGATTAGTAAGAGCATAGAAACTTACTTTCTTCCTTCGAAAGACAGTTCCTGTTTTAAATAATATTATTTTTCCTTAAAAGTCCTGAATCTTCACACAAAGGCATTACAAGCTCATTATGCACCTTAATTATAAGGGCACCTGTGTTTCTTTGTGCATCTGGTTGGCTGGACCTGAGGATTTGATTTGTCACACTACTCTTCTGTCCCGCCCTATTTCTCTGTTAATGAGAAACAACTCAACAATAGCATCTGTTCAACCTCCAAGGCTCAAATAATGATTGGGAAGGGAGGGAGGTAGTAGTTATGTTGGGGAGCACATGTTGCTTAACCTTCAGGTAAAAGGCTGAAATTCAGGGTTAGTAAGCACAAGACCCCACCCCCACCTCCTATTCACACTTTTTTTCTTCCCCATTCCCCATCACCCCCTCTCCTTCCTGGGGAGGGCAGTGTGGTATTAGATGGAGTCAGGGTAATCTCTCTGTCTTTCAGGAGCCCTGTGGTCTTTGTCAAGTTTCTTTAATTCTCTGAGCCTTAGTTTCTGAATGATACAGGTACTAGTACTTACTTCGTGGGTTATGAAGATGATTTTTAATGTTAATGGAAAAGTGTGTAAAGGAATCACTTAATACATGGTGCTTCTCTTTTCCCTCTGCATTGGGAACATTAAAAAAGACTCCAATCATGCACATCAATAGAAGAATAGGCATGTGTGAAGGTATGGATATTTGAGAAATTTGGGAATTTGGTGTAAGATAGAAAATGCATCTAGAGTCTTCATCATCAACATCTCCTGAAAGGGAAAGGGATTCATTCATTCTGCAGGTATTCATTGAGCTTCTACTAGACCTAGGGCTCATGCCAACCACTGGCAATAGAGTTGTCTACTGTTCTTGAGAAGATAACAGCCTGAGCAGAGAGATGAAGAAATGACAAATAGTGACAGTACTTTGTAACACAGTATAACAAGTGCTAAAATAGAGAGAAGCACCAGGGATTGTGAGGGTATAGAGTAAGGGCAGCAAAACCAGCCTAGGAGAAAAGGAAGGAGGAAGGGCCTGGGAAGTTCCTGGAAAAAATGACTCAAATTGGGCTTTGAAGAGCAATTAGGAGTTAGAAGGTAAAAGACTGAACATCGAAGCTTGTTAAAGGTGCATTTCACATTTTATTTAAATCTTTATTATTGAAAGTATTACACATGTCTCGCTCTCCCCCCATTGAACTCTTCTAGCCTGCCCTCAACCCACACACAACCCCCCCTCCCACCCCAGGCATTCACCACCCTATTGTCTGTGTATACATATATGCATACAAGTTCCTTGGTTGATCTCTTCCCACCCACCCACCCACCCACTCTCCTCCACCTTCCCTCTGAGGATCTACAGTCTGTCCCTGGATCTTAGAGGTGGTTTTTGTTTTTGTTTTTTTTTTTAAAAAAGACCTACCCTACATAACCGTGAAGTAAATGGTGTATTCCATTGTCAGAATGAGGCTACGCTGTCATGCCATTGACTATTATGAATCTAACAGAATTTGTACATCTTCTAGTGCTTCATCACATGAGATTTTAATGAGAACAATGAATAAATGCTGTTTTCAAGTAAGCCCATGAGCATATGTTCAGAAACATTTGACTAGAGCCTTTGTTCTAAGTTTCAACTATTCTTAGTTGCTCTTTAACAGTTACAGTTTACACTTAATAGATTCAATAATTAATTGCTTAATGGTAGAAAATAACTCAGTGTTTCATGACATGCAAGCAATGACAGAAAAAGAGTCCCCAGTCTTCATTAGGTTTTAGTGCTGCAAGGGATCTTAGAGATCATTGGTATCCTCCTCATTTTACTGGCAAGGAGTAAAAGTCAGGTCCAGAGAAGCTCAGTGATCTGCCCAGTTTCACACAGCTGGTGAGAAGCCGAGTCAGTTCTCTGGGCTCTCAGCCCATTGCTCTTATCAAGGCAATGGCTACCATTCACTGGTCATTTCCCATGTGCTGACTGAAATCTCTGTTCTTTCATTTTATGGACATATCTATTCCAACACTTATGCCTGAAACCTTTTAGAATGGAGCAGAGAATAAATGACTTTAAGAAGTAAATATATGTTGTGCAGATACCAGTGAATAAAGAAATATTCACATACATAGAGGTTATTTCATTAGCTAGTTTATGTGTTTCTTTCAAAGGTAACTTTAGTTTTATACACATCTTTCAGATTTAGTTTCTAAGATTCTCCTCTAATAGTTTGATTTAATTCAGTTCAATTTGACAAATGTTTATTGAGTTCTTGTGATAGCAAAGGTGACTCTCTCTTTTCTCTTGCATTCTCCCTGGGTGTCTTGAGAGGCCGTGCCATGCCAGGAAAGAGCACAAGCTTGGGAGTGAAAAAGATGTAGGTTCAAATCCCAGCTCCACAACGAACAGTTTCAGGGATCTTGGGAGATTGCTTACTTCCCTTATCTGTAAAACGAGGGTGTGGATTAAATCTACCTTATAGGGTTGTTCTATAGATTCAAATGAATAAAATAAGTAAGTAGAATCCATTTTATTCAAGGCCATTTGTTCTGCTGACTACTCATATTCATTAAGCTGAGCAACATTCTGTTCAAGGTCATTTATTATAACATGTGGTAGATTATATTATCCAAATGTGGCTAAACAATATCTTCCCACCACACCTGCTCTTCTGCAGTGCGACCTCACTACTCCCTTACCAAGAGGTGAATCTGATTGCCTTCCCCTTGAATCTTGATCACTCTTAGTGACTCTGGGCCATGCTATCCATTGAGTCTTTCTGCATTTAAAAGAGGAACAGTGTGGCTCGGTAGTTGAACTTCGACATATGAGCTAGGACAGTGGTCAGCAAACTCATTAGTCAACAGAGTCGCAAACCGCGACTCTCCAGCCGCATGTGGCTCACCGTTCTAGCTGATAGAGATACAGATGTTACACTGGGAGTTAAGATGTAAATTGGCAGGAGAACTAAACAGAAAGACCCTGGCACCTGAATGATAATATGCATCGTCATTTTGGCCATGGACTATCACTCAGATTTACAGGGCCGAGGAATAAACCTTCATCTAATATAGGCCACTTATTCCAGGCCTTCCTGTCACAGCAACCAACCCGATATCCTAACCAACACAATTAGAGACTCTATAATGAATCTAAAGCAGTTGCTCAATGTTAAGTATACAGGACATTTCAAACACTTAAATCATCTACTGCCCTCCAGAACACAATCCCACCTTTCTGGGTGATTTTTATACCCGACTCATTGACCTCTTTCACAGCCTTTTCTCTCTCTCTTCCCTCAGAGTAATCAACAGACAACAGTAATCTTTTAAATCATTTACTCTCACCAATCCTTGAACATCTTATCTCCAATGACTCACTTTCCCACCATTTCAGCTACCAGCTTCACAGCTGACTATAGGCTTCCTTATCACACTAAATGGTACCACCTGTAAATTTTAGAATCATGCCATTTTCCTCTCTGATTCCTGCTCCTGGCCGCCTCTCTTACTCTCTCTGCTACAAACCCCAGTGTTTATTTTCATCTTGTTCTTCGCTCCTAGGTCCTATCCTATGTGTGGAGTATGATTTTCTCTGACTGGCGTTTTTACTGCTATGGGCCCATGCAGTTAGCATTTTCTCTGCTACCCTAAGATCTTGCCTTACCCTCTTCACCTTCTACCATTACCACCTGGTCAGCCCTAGCTTGGGGCCTCCACTGGACTCCCACAGCTCCTGCACAGAGCTGTCACTCTGCTCTGTCAATTTCAGTTTGTGTGTCAGTCTCCCCACTAGATTATGAGCTTTTTGAGGTTGGAAACTGACTTATTCATCTACTAGGTGTACCGGTTAATAATGCCGGATTTTGTAATCAAAGAAAACACGATATTTTCAAGAGAAATATCAAAAGTGCTTAATTCAAAGTAATTTCCATTGCTAGCTACACGTTTCCTCATCTTTCAGGTAATTTGTGGATACAGTCCCAAAAGAACTTTTCTTATTTTGAGGCAGACCATTCAGAGACCCAATTTTCCACTTCTTCGTGTGTTTTTGAAGCGCTACTGAGAAAGTGAGTGTGCCATCCATTTAAACAAGTAGTAATCTGAAGGAGCAAGGTATGGTGAACACAGTGGGTGGATTAATACTTCCCAGGCAGGATCTTTTAACGTGTCTTTAACTGGTTTTGAAGTGTGTGATGATTCATCATCATGAAGCAAAATTACTTTGCCATGTCTGGTGGTTTCATGATTAAAGCATGGTTCAAATTGATTATTTGTTATCAGTAGCGATCAGTATAAATGGTTTCACCTGGTTTTAGAAGCTCATAATATACCACACCTTCCTGATCCCACCAAACACAGAGCATTGTCTTCTTTCAGAAGCGATTTGACTTTGCAATTGATGTTGATGTTGACCTGGATCAACCCATGATTTTGTGCATTTGGGATTCTCAAAATAAATCCACTTTTCATCATCAGTCACAATTCGATGCAAAAAAGACTTTCTTTGATGCCATTGAAGCAACATTTTACTAATGACTTTTCTGTTTTCCATTTGTTTTTTGTTCAGTTGATGTGGCACCCATTTTCCTTCCTTTAAAATCTTTTCCATTGCTTGTAAATAATCAGAAATTGTGTATTGAGCAACATTTAATCTTACTGCAAGTTGTTTTTGAGTTTGACATCCATCTTCATCCAATAATGCTTGTAATTGTTGGTCTTCAATGTTTTTGGTTGACCTGGACATTCTTTGTCTTTCACGTCGAAGCCATCACTTTTAAAGCATTTAAACCAGCGTTCACAAGTATCTTGGGATGGAGCATGTTCACCGAAGTATTCAGCAGCACTTTTCTTCAAAATAAAGTAATGAATTAAAACTTCCTGCAAGTGCTCTTTTTTGGCATGAAATTTAACATTTTTAAGTGTAAAAATATCTATAATGTTAATATCTTCAGCAAATTCGACATATGAAGTTTTTTAAAAATATTTTTATTGATTTTTTACAGAGAGGAAGGGAGAGGGATAGAAAGTCAGAAACATCAATCAGCTGCCCCATGCACACCCCTACTGGAGATGTGCCCGCAGCCAAGGTACATGCCCTTGACTGGAATCGAACCTGGGACCCCTCAGTCCGCAGGCCGACACTCTATCCACTGAGCCAAACCAGTTCCAGCTTGACATATGAAGTTTTGAAGGTTGTTGTCAATACAACAAAATAGCATATATGTCAAATCGCATCTATATCAACATATGTGTAACTCCATTTATTGAAAAAATCTGCATTATAACACGTCTATTAGTTGTAATGCCTAACTTGTTTCTGCCTCCATGCCTTTGCTTATGCCATTCCTCCCTCAAAATATATTCCCCTACTACATTAGCTCCTTTACAAGTCAGGTAAGTCCTGTAAGGTTCATTTCAGATGCCACCTCCAAGAAGTTTTTCCTGATACACTTTCCACTTCTGAGGCTCTATAGCATTTCATTGGTATTTCTTTGCAGTCACTTTGGTTTTGTAGTCAGTTAAATTATTGAGCACCTACTATTTACTTAGTGATATGCAACCCATTTCACTCCTGACTGTTATTTAATCCTCATAAGTATCCAATCTTCCAGACTTTGCAGATAAGGAAACTGAAGCTCTAAAAGGTTAGGTGATTTTGCCCAAAGTCACACAGCTATAAAGTGGCAGGACCAAGATTCACTCCAAGGTCACTATCCTTTGCTGAACTTTGTTGCCCCACATATCCTCTGAGCTTCTGTTCCTTGCGTAAATGTCTTACCCATCTGTGTAAGTTCTTTAGGCAAGGGCTGTGTCTGTCACCTTTATGTCTCCTATAACATCTAGCCCAGCCTCTTGCACAGAATGGTTGCAACAGAATAAACAGAAAATACCAATTCAGGGACTCTCAGAAAACACCTACAAGGCAGCATGTAGATCCCTCCATCCACTCCCATTTCCCCCTCACCGACTCAGGGTGCCTGGCTGGCAATTCACTCATGCCAGACTCTTCCAGGAGCAGGTGCTAATTCAAACAGCCTCATTAACAATCTGTGGGGCCCCTGTACTCATTATAGTGGGGTTTTAACTATATCCAGTTTCCACAATTAAACAGTTTCTATTTTTAACCTATGATGGCAGGATCTACAGGAGAAGGAATGAACAGGATCTAGTATTCTCCCATGTCTCTTCCTAGTGTTCCAGAGGAAAAGAACCTGTCAAAAAACAAAAAATACATTAGATCAGCTACATAAATTGTGATTAATATCTCATTGTTTACCTGTTCTCTGGCCATGTAAATGTTATAGTTTTTTAATCAAGATAAATTTAAAAACTAAGACAATTTACCAAGCTATCACCAACCATGACAGTTTACCTATTCCCAGACATATAGCTTCCATGATACTACAGCAATCTCAAACATTCCTTCCCTTCTAAACATCACTTCTCTCATAGGAAGTGAGGCCAAGGCCTCACAAGGCTCAGTTTGGTTTTGTTTAGCCTCAGTTTTCCCCATTTTACTTTGCTGGAATACTATTAACTATTTCTTGTGAAATATTTCTTGGCAGAATGCTTTAGCACAAATTACACATAGTGAATGTTTGCTGAATTAATAAATAATCTAGCTTGGTGCTATTCAAGCCTTTTAAAAACTGTGCAAAGTAAAAAATATAATATATATTCCCCTTATCTCCCTCTGAAACAAAAACATCTGGCACATGGTAAGCACTTACTAAGTGTTTGCTCTTTTGATGACATGAAAAACTGCACCCTAATCCACTGAAATAAACTGTCTTCATAGTTCTTATATGTCTTCCACAGTGAAAGGCACATTTGTGCTGAAAAGAACCCCAGAGGTCAACTAGTTCTACTTGGCCATTTCACAGTTGGGAATAGTCTAAAGAGAAGAAAGGGACTTGTTTGTCAAAATGGATGAGGCATAACTGGGAGTAGAACTTGGATATCCAGTTTCCCAGTAGTGTCCTTCCCACCACACTACCTCTTGCTTCCTCATGTGTCTTATGAATGCTGCTATCTTATTAACTCATTTTTTCCATGTCATTATGTTGCTGGGAATAAACCTAAGTGCTGAATGCTGGGGAAATTCTTACTCAACAAGCTATACCACAGGCATCCTGCTTTCTATATTTATTCATTGCAGGCATTTGGTATATTATTATAACAGTAGAGGCCCAGTGCACAAATTCATGCATGTTGAAAGAAAATTAATTAGAAGAAATATTTTGATATTGCTACTTGCCCTTTCTCTATAATAGAAGTGTCAACCAAATTCATGATTGACAATGACAGATCAAATACAGATCAAAACACACGAGTGCAATTGGGGCCAGCAAGAGTTTTGTATCTATCGTGCAAGTGCGAGTCAACTTAGCCTTTTATACATATAGAATAAACTTGCTTAATTAGACCTGCTTTCTGATTTAGCTAAACTTTTTCCAGCCCAGGGAAGCACCTGAACTTCTCTTTCATGTAATTGTCGGCAACACAGCAGTAAATATGATCATGAAGCACATTATTATTGTAGATCATGCAAGGAGAACAAAAGGTAAAATATTTAACTGCAGCAGTTTTTTACTATATTTTGTGAAGTGAGAAAACCTGAAGTCACTTTCAAGATACACCATTTTTACTCCTTTTCAGTTAGGTCAAATTTCTAAACTTTCTGGCTAATGAAAAGAAAATAGGATTCTACTGAGTCTCCTATCTACCTACTCCTACTTCTGTGAGGATCAAATGAGATGAGGCATAGGAAAAGGCTTCACAGACATTTGGTTAAAGTGTAAAATGTTTGCACCTGGCTATAAAGCAAGTCATGTTCCTGGGCTGAAAAAATTCCAAGGCGGCTAGTGACTAGGGAGAGGAAGGCGGCCTGGGCAAGGGGCCTGTGGTGGTTTGCAGGCCAGCCACACCCAAGCAGAGGCCTTGGGATCTGAGATTAATTTATGTTCTACAATTGAAACTTTTTAGCCTGGAGTGGAGCCAAGACTTCTGCTCGCTCCATGGCGACAGCCATTCCTGTTTAAATTCTATAATTGAAACTTTGTAGCCTAGAGTGGAGGCCTAGGCACTAGGGCTGCAGAAGCTTGGCTTTCTCCTTCGCCCAGGCAACCCTAGCCTCTGCTCTCTCCAGCTCCATGGCTGCTGCCATTTCTGTTGGAATATATCTTCTATAATTGAAACTTTGTAGCATTGAGTGGAGGCGTAGGCCAGCAATAGCAGAGGAAAGCTTGGCTTCCTCCATTGCCAGGGAAACCCTAGCCTCCCTCCTGCTCTCAGTGGCTGCAGCCATCTTGGGGTTTATTTACATAATTTGCTCCTGATTGGCTGATGGGCGTGGCTATGGACATGGCCTGATAGGAGATATGGTCAATTTGCATATTACTCTTTTATTAGATAGGATTATTATTAAATATATTTTTATTTCTGAGAGGAAGATAGAGGGAGAGAAAAATAGAAACACCAGTGATGAGAAAGAATCATTGATTGGTTGCCTCTTCCATGCTCCACACTGGGAAGGGACTGCAGGAGGACTCTAGGGTGTGTCTGGCCTATCTCGCTCAGTTCCAATAGGCTGGACCCCAGCAGCAAGCTAACCTACTTGTTGGAGCATCTGCCCCCTTGGTGGTCAATGTACATTAAAGAGAGCAGCCTTAGCATATCATTAGCATATTACACTTTGATTAGTTGAATGGCCAACCAGTTGACCAGACACTTAACATATTAGGCTTTTATTATATAGGAATGTTATAATCCACAGGATAGACCTGCTGTTCTTTTATAGATGAGAAACTGAGATTCAGGAGAGTTGAGTAACTCAAATTTCAAGTAAAATTATACAGCTAGTAAATGGTGAGGTTAGAATTTGAGTTCAGGTCTTTCCAGTTCCAAAATCAGTATCCTTTCCTTTATGCTGTGACTAAGAAAACTTTAATTTTCATTTTTTTTGTTGTTGTTAAAAAAAGAGATTGTCTAGCCAAAACCGGTTTGGCTCGGTGGATAGAGCATCGGCCTGTGGGCTGGGTGGTCCCAGGTTCGATTCCGGTCAAGGCCATGTACCTTGGCTGCAGTCACATCCCCAGTGGGGGGTGTGCAGGAGGCAGCGGCTCGATGTTTCTCATTGATGTTTCTGATTTTCTATCCCTCTCCCTTACTCTCTGTAAAAAATCAAGAAAATATATTTAAAAAAATTAAAAAGATTGTCTTAATGGTATATTAGCTGAATGCCAAATTTCTTTCCTGGATATGTGTATATTTTTGACAGGGAAAATGGCAAGAATTGTGTATCCACATAATTATCTTTAGAAAAATGTTACCTGTCTTCATATAGCTTTCTTTTAAAACAAATATTATTGGCTTAGTTTAGTCCATTTAAATTCCTTGTGTGAGATTTTACTGTAATAGTATGTAATCGTATGTTCACTGTGTTTTTATTCTGCTACAGAAGCTAGCATTTGAGAAATGAAGTTTGCCCAGGAAAGGCTGAATCAGACCTTGGAGATTTGGATACTTTGCTGCCCTGCATCGTTAAGGTTATGCATTTGTAAAACTAGTGACTTTTATTCATGACTGCCTCATGTTTTCTTTATTTCTACTCATTACAGCATGTTTATTATCAGTTTGAAACAGATTTTTCCTTTTGTATCTTGTTAGTTTTATCTTCTGAGAATTTGTTATAAGGAAGTAAATTGTAGATTTCACTTTGATTCTGATGCATCCCTGAACTTCAAAGATAATATTCCCTCAGAAAGAAGATTGAATTCTAATTTTTTATCTCTGAAAATTATACAGGCAACATATTTGAAGTAGCACCATGGAAAAATCTAAAATAGAAATGAATGCATGAGCTCTCTTTTAAAGAAAGTGCAGACAAGGAAGTAGAAGAAAAAATAAACAGGACTATATAAAGAGGACAGGCTTCCTCAAGCATTCAATGGCCAATCTAACAAAGTAAACACATTTTTTTCCCCTTAAGTTAAAAATAGGAAATGACTGATTTTCAAGGCACAGAGAGAAAACTATTCTTACTATAGTTTTTCTTCCAAAAAAGCGTGAGCTCATTTCAACTCTTTGGAAATATCTTTGAGCCCCAACATTCCCTATTACAAGTGGCCAAGCTGTGTGCCATTGGAAATACTGCGCTTTTTTGGGGGGAGAGGGGGTAGATAAAAGATAAAACCAGTGAGGGGAAGTGTAACTCCCCACTTAAGTGTGGACGGCATCTGGTGACTTCCTCCACAGATTAAAGAACAGAAAGAGGAAAAGAGAGTAATTTTACAGTAGAGAAACCTGACAAATACTACCTCAGCCACATTCAAGGCCAACATCAATATCATAATCATATTGATAGTATGTACCCTTGATATGATGTGATGTAAATGGCACTTTACCTCTGTGATCATCTTCTCCCAAACCCATAAACACAGTGTAATCATGAGAAAAACATCAGACAAATTGCGATAGAGGGGCATCCTCCAAAATACTTGAGCAATATTTCCCAGACTATCAAGATAATCAAAAACAGGGAAAGTCTAGGAAAATGTCAAAGTGAAGATTAATGTAAGGAGATATGTCAACTAAGTATAATGTGGTATATTGCCTGGGATACTGGACATTAGGGAAAACTAAGGAAATCTAAGTAAACTTTGGATTTTAGTTTATAATATTGGTTCATTAATTGTAATAAATATACCAACTAATTCTAATAAAAGAGTAATATGCAAATTGACCATACCTCTGATCAAGCCACACCCACCAGGCAATTAGGAGCAAATAAACCCCAAGATGGCTGCGGCCACTGAGAGAACGGGCTGCAGGGGCAGGGAGCTCAACGTCCGCGCCCCACAAGCCCGACTGTGCAGGTGTGGAGAGAGGGAACAGGCCAGTTGTGCGGAGGGAGGGGAAGAACCAGAAAAATGGGTCTTTCCAGTTCCTGATGCTGATGGAGCCCTATAGGTGCTGGGCTCCTCCACCTGCAGCCCCCTATCGCAGCCCAGCAGACCCCTGCCCGCAGTCCAGACACAACCAGCACGGCCGCAGCAGGTAGGTGTCCAGCAGACACACTACAAGCATCAAATCACTGCTGCCAAAGGCCCCCCCCCCCCCAACACACACACACTCTCAAGTAGTATGGTCCAAGGGGGCGACTTCTGAGTCGCCATTCCCATGGCAGCCAATGAGCACCATGCCAGGCGGGGAAGCCAGGCCTGAAAGCCCAAGCCCCAAGTTCCCGACAGGGCGTCGTGTGCCAGGGCCCCAAGGAGGCCCCAGGACAAGCATCTCCCCAGAGGCTGTGCAGAAGGAGAGGAACCTCTGGCTAGAGGCTGGGGTGAAGGATGCTGGCGTCTTTGCAGGCTGGGCTGAGGGACACCACCGCCCCTCAGCACCCCAATCCCCCTTGCACCAGGCCTCTAGTAGTAGTATAAGATGTTAATATTAGGGGTAACTGGGTATAGGTACATGGGAAGTCTCTATACTATCTTCTCAATTTTTCTGTAAATCTAAAACAGTTATAAAGTAAAATCTATTAAAAACAACAAAAAATAAAAATGCTTGTGGAATCATTTGAAGAGCTTCTATGGGAATTTAGGAGAACACAGAAGCAATGAATATTATATAACAAGATCTAACATTGGTCTGATGGTTACTGGTTTAGGAAATACCTTAATGTCTACTATCTCATTTAATTTCTAAACAGTCTAGTGAAGTAGATACAATTAATCACTCCCATTTTACTGTTAAGAAAAGTTTGCAAAGATGACGTGACTTTTTGGGAATCAAAAGCTGATCTGAGCAGAGTCCGGTTTGGCTCAGTGGATGGAGCACTGGCCTGCAGACTGAAAGGTCCCAGGTTCGATTCTAGTCAAGGGCATGTACCTTGACTGCGGGTACCTCCCCAGTAAGGGTTGTGCAGGAGGCAGCTGATCGATGTTTCTCTCTCATCGATGTTTCTGACTTTCTATCCCTCTCCCTTCCTCTCTGTAAAAAATCAATAAAATATATTTTAAAAAAGATTTTACAAAAAAGCTGATCTGACTCTAATTCAAATGATTTTTCCATCACATCCCAGTTACCTCTATATTTACAGTCCCCAAATGTTAGCAACAAAGCAGTCAGTAATAGCACTAGGGTGTTAATGGTTGATGAACATGGTTGGGCCAAATGAGTAATTCCTAAAGTCTTTCTTTTTTGCCATCAAATGTTGCTACCTAATATCTTTATTTAAGCATTGGTTAGTAGCATCTTAACCAGAAAAATCCAACTAATTGTATTTGCCTCTGACAAAGTTCTGGAATGTATTACCATTGAGGGAAAGGGTGATATGCATGGGCAGTACTTTGCTTCCTGTCAGATAGCTTTATTTTTTAAGTCTGCACACTTTGGAATATGAGCTTTGCTCAAGGCTCCTTTAAACATCTCATTTGGCTTTTCAGAGTTTATTGATAATAGATGATGTCCTATACTTTGAATCAGGGAAGTGTTCAAAGACCAGCAATGTTTTGTGGATAGTTTACAAAAAATTCCAGTTGTGTTGGCCATATGATGCTCCATCTACCTGTATTGTGTGGGAATTGTTCTGCAGTGTTCCATAATATGTTCATTCTTGCTTTTGGATTACAAACTTCTTGGAGTATGGATGGATGTGGTTTTTGTTTGGACCATTTTATCTGTTGGAAAGCAACATGTAACCTTTCTCCCTCCAAATTCTGAAGACATGTGGCTCTTAAAATAGCAATTGTAGGAGCAATGAAAAAATATAAATGTGAAAGTGTATCTTTTGCAATCAGTTATTGTGGGGCAGGTGGAAGTGGGGGAACTACCAGTTAAAACATCTGCCAAGACACACAGAGCAACAATAGCAGTTATTGGATATTTTTAAAATGTAGCTATGTAAGATGAACTCACCATATAAAGTCTGTCTCTAATCCCATCAGAGAATCTGGTTAATAATCATGAATCTCATTAGATGTCCTGATAAGTAGCTGGCTTGAGTCTTTGTCAGATCTTAGTTGGAGAGTAGGTGTGGCAGGTAAGTGCAGGGAACAGAGAATTTTGAAAAAGAGGACTCCCTAATAAATGTTATTTTTAATTTTCCATCTTGCTGAAAACTCTCCTGGAAGGAAATTCTAGATTATTTTGATCACCTTTTGGGGCATTTAGAGAGAGGATGTTTTTATTTATTGTTAATTAAAATATTTTTATTAATTTCAGAGAGGAAGGGAGAGAAAAACATCAGTGATGAGAGAGAATGATTGACTGGCTGCCTCCTGTATGCCACACACTGGGGATCAAGACTGCAACCCAGGCATGTCCCTGCCCGGGAATTGAACCGTGACCTCCTGGTTCATAGGTTTTGATGCTCAATCACTGAGCCATAGGGACTGGGCAAAAAAGGATGGTTTTAGCACCTTTGGGCTCAAATCTTTTATAGGGCTTCAGAGACTATCCCCAATTCCTTCAACCATATAGAAACCACTTTCTGCTGTTATTGTCTAGTCATTCCAGATCATCTGCAGTTTCCTGAGTATTCAAGCTGGGTCTCTTTTACCTTCTGCTCCTCACATCTGTTTCCTTTCCCTAGGATCCTTCCTTTCTTCCCTACGTGTCCTTCAAAACTCAGCTCACATTTGACCTTACTCTAGAAAATCTCCTTTGATCATGCCCCAATTCAGCTGCAAGTTTAGGTTAGGTATACCTTTTTTGTCCTCCCCAAATACTTGTATAGAGAGTTAGCATAGCTTTCATTTATTCATTCATTTATTCAATTGTTCATTCATCTTATTTATTAAATACCCACTTATGTGTCAGAAGGTTCCTGCTGTCATAGAGCTTACTGGGAAGGGGAAGATAAATAAATAAGAAGGTGAATAATTAAGTATAATTTATGATTTTAGATAGTCAAGAAAAAAGTAGGGTTACATGATAATGAATGAATGAAAGTGGGAGCTATTTTGATTTAGCAGTCAGGGAACTTTTCTCTGAAGAGTTGACATTTGAAAAAGAGACGTGAATGAAATGAGAGAGCCACTGATGTGAATCTATGAGGAAGAGCAGTTTAAGCAGAGGGAACAATGAAGGCTGAAAAACGAAAACAAGCTTGAGATGCTTGAGGAACCTGGGTGGCTGGAGCACAGCGAATCAGTGAGATTGGAAAGGCAGGCCTAGCTAGGTCATGTTGGACAGTAAAGGCCAAGAAAAAAACCTTAGAGACTGATGGAGTGAGGATTTGTATCTAGACTTATTACACTTCAAAGTTTGTGTATATCATAGTACATCACTTATACATATCACATTCTAAAATATAATGGGAAGTAAAAACTTTATGTTTTTCAAAAATATGTAATTAAGATAAATGAAATTACAATATAAATGTTTTGAAAAATTAATCATATTTATTAATTAGGAAATAAATATATAGTTTTAGGCCCAGTTAATATTAGCCATTGATCTATTTTGATTAACTCAGTGAAGATGTAAGATTTTATTGGACTGAACTATTCTTGAAAACAGTGATGTTTATAAGTCAGAGTACACTGCAATTATAATTACAGATTTATATTACTGATTATGATATTCAGCTTTCTTTGTGCATATTTTATGAAAAAAGATATGGCCTAATGTTTCACTACATAGTCATAAATTTCCAGATAGTTCTGGGATTTATATACTTGCATCCACAATTTTATTAGGACTTTTTATTGGACATAGTTAACTTTCCATATTAAGCACTTCCT
This sequence comes from Antrozous pallidus, assembly GCA_027563665.1. NCBI lineage: Eukaryota > Metazoa > Chordata > Mammalia > Chiroptera > Vespertilionidae > Antrozous > Antrozous pallidus. The sequence continues at coordinate 176,699,295 of CM050508.1, read as the reverse complement.
GTTAAAAGTAATAGAAGAGATACTTATTAATTTGGACACATCCTGTGATATGCATTCTAATAGCAATTCTGAAAATTTAGGTCCATCGGCATCATAATCTGTGAATCTTTTCTGAAACTGTCACACCCTTTCTACCGTGTAACTCTAGATCTCTAACGTTTTTATTCTTTTGAGTCCTGGAAAAGGATGTTTTAGGCCTCTTGTTCAACATAAATGTCTTCCTTGAAGAAGTCAGACACAGCTTGACTACAGTTTCAAGCTCAGTGTGTTTAGGTATTTGTCAGATCACTAAGAAAGTCTAATCTTAATGACACTGGGGGACCTAGCAAACTGGGTGTTTTAGAGTCCTTTAGCACTAAGTCTTTTGTTTTAGTTCTTAAGAAGTTTAAACCATCAAGTCATCTAATATTAAAATAAACTAGGTGTTCATACTTACTTTGTCTTCTTCCAAAATATCCCATAAATAAGTAACACTTAAGGGCATGAAAATTGGAGCTCTTGATCTGTTCCTTCATTAAATCATAGAGAACTCAGCACAGCTAGTTCCTACTACATACTCTCTCTTGCAATAGACATGAAGTCTGAGATATATAAACCTTCTCTCCTGATAGAAATAAAGTGTTGAAAACAATTCCTCCCCCCGCCCCCCGCCTTTTCATGCAAGTGCCCCGTTTGTGACAAGTGCAATCAGGTTTGCCATGTTTAAACCAAACTTCTCAAATTTCTTCTCGGCAGATGGTTAAGCTCTATCATTTCATGTGTTCTGGCTAATTGGGTTAAACTTCCTCCCAATTAGCCAGAACAAAATTTCCTTCTATTCCCCTCCCCCCTCCCCCAATAAATATCACAGCCAGAAAGTTGTCAAGGGTATCATGTGGCAGGCACTTGCACACTCTGCTGGTGGGAGCATAAAGGGATGAGGTCTTTGAGGGAAAACAATTTGTCAACATGTTTTGAGAGTCTAGAAAAGTTCATCCCCTCTGACCCAGTGACTTAATATCTAGAAATTCAAACCAAGGTTAAGATCAGAGCAGATGAGCATATATATGTATGATGCTCACTGCAGCATTATTTATAATATTTAAAAAATAGGCCCAGCTGGTGTTGCTCAGTGGTTGAGCATCAACTCAGGACCCAAGAGGTCATGGGTTGGATTCCTGGTCAGCACACATACCTGGGTTACAGATTTTGTCTCCAGTAGGGGGCATGCAGGAGGCAGCTGATCAATGATTCTTTTTTTATCATTGATGTTCCTCCCTCTCCCTCTCCCTCTCCCTCTCCCTCTCCCTCTCCCTCTCCCTCTCCCTCTCCCTCTCCCTCTCCCTCTCCCTCTCCCTCTCCCTCTCCCTCTCTGATATCAATAAAAATATTTTAAAAAATAGAACTTGTTTGACTAAAATAGCCAAGAAGAAGGAAATGGTTTAATTAGTTATGATGCATCCCTAAGATCTATATTTTGCAGCAACAGGAATTATATTTTCAAAGAATACCTATGGCATGAGAAAATTCTCATGAAATAACATTAAGTGGAGAAAGAATGGTATAAAAAATACATGGTCCAATATTTGAATTAAAAATAAATTTATATATGGTTATAATGAATTCTCCACTAAATACCAAGGGTTTGGTGAAGTCTGACTGCTCTTGGAGCCCTAACCCTACTAATCTCAACCTAATGAGAAATTACACAAAAAATAAAAGTTTCTTATGGAGGTAGCTTTTCACAAGGAGTGGGAGAAACAGAGACTAGAACCCACCATCTTTAGCAGTCCCTTTTGTAGAAAAAGTGAAGCTTTTCAAACTTGAGCCTTGAAAAGAGGGTGGCCTCTGTGGGAATTTCCATCCTTGGGACAGTATCCCCTTCTCAGTTTGCCTGACCTTTCATCTTAACCCCATCTTTTTCCAAATCCTTGAGACCCATGCTCTCGTTCCCTGCTTTAGGAATCTACTCTTTCTTCATCTTTAAAGAAAGGAAATCTGCCTCTCTGAACCAGTATATATCTGGTTTGAGCCAGTTTTCCCTCAGCTCCTACTCTTCTCAGTCATTGCCTATTCCTAAGAGAAGGATATCACTATTGACTTCCTCATTAGTTCACCTAAAAAGTAATTACATCTCACCACAGATTCGGTGTGTGATGCTCATATTTCTTGGACATAATAAAGATTTTCCAAGGACAGCCTTTTCCTTCTACTGCCATGTATTTATCCTTGCTCCTTTCAGAACAGTCACCCTTGGAATTATTGTGCTAAGAAAACATTGGTTTGTATTTCATATCCATCCACCAGACCAGCTGTCAATGGCTCTTAACTCTTTGCTAGCCAGAGTAGTGACCATGCCAATTACATTTCTTTAATGACATGACTTACCATGACTAGGAGCTAATAATGGGACAGATTTTCCAGTTTAAATTGCAACAATGTCGTTTTTATTAGACTGAAAATCCTCTAGCCAATACCAAGTCTGACTCATCCAGACACATTTCCACCCCCACTGTCATTGATACACGACTCTGTCCATCAAATCAGGCTTCCTTTATGTTATCGATATGATCCGAGAATTCAACATGGAGAAGTCTGGAAGCTAATGGAATATATTAATGAAGAGCATGATCTTTGGAGTAAATCAGAAGGAAAAAAATAAAGGCAGAAATGATTAAATTAAATAATGAGGCATAGACTTCCAGCTGTTCCTCCATAGTATTTGTTTTTCTCCTCCTCTTCATTAAATTGAGAATCCCAATGTTTAGAGCGCCTGAGGCTATGACCAGTTTCACGGGTCTGTGACCTGTGCAGTGCTTAGACACTCCTGAGATTAATTTAATGCTCTGATATTGCCACCTTGAAATTCTAAATGATGTTTGAACAAGAGGCCCACTTTTTCATTTTGCACTGGACCCTGCCAATTATGTACCCAGCCCTAATCTGGCTATACAACTGCCCATAACAGAGATTCATTTTACATTTCTTCTTTAGCTAGGAGTCGTTTTGTGAGCAATTCTGCTCAACAGGATGTAATGTGTATGCACGTTTAAAAGACATTCCTTTTTTCTAGCTGGCTGAAATACAACCAGCAACAAGTAATTGCTGGAACTTCAGTAGTCGTCTTGGACCAAGATGGGAACCATGCAAGCTAAAGCACCAAGACACAGCTAGTTCGATCCCTGACACTTAGGGCATCATAAAAGCCTCAAAATATCTCTAGACTTCTTCAACTTAAGAAAAAAGAAATATTTTATTTTGTTTAAGCCACATGTATATTTTGCTCATGTGGACAAATACTGTTGATTTTAAAATTGAAATTCACAATGAAGAAAAGGAAATATATCTGGACACAAAAGTGATTTTAAAAGCAATAACACAAAAATGAAAAACTTTTCACCTCTCTTTTCCTCACCTGATACCTCATTTGGCTAACCACCCTCCCCTTCCCCTGCTTCATCCTTTAATACTCAACTCAAGGGTCAATACTCCCACAAAACCTTCCCTGATGCCCACCAATGGCATCCGTCTTTGATGTACCTACACATTTCTGAGCATATCTGCATCATTGTTCTTGCCATAATGTTTGGAAATTAATTGTAAACTGGATTTGTATGTGTTAATCTTTTCTTCCCAATTAGTTTGTAAACATCAAAGGGATGGCTTTGATGTGAATGACATGAGATAACATAGGTGAATTTCTTCAGCATCATTCCAGTCTTCCCTGGGTCTGCTACTTTCTGACCGAAGTGACTGTGTACATTTCTTAACTTCATTCCAATTTCACCTTTTGTACAGGACGATAACATTAATACCAATTTTACAGTGTTGCTCTGAGAATTGAATGAGTTAGTACATTTAAGAAATGCGATTATAACTTGAATGCTTCTCTCATTCCATACTGCATCTAACTCAATGCATAAAAGTAACATGAAAGGTGTTACTTTAATGTTGTCATAGGGAATGGCTGAATCCTGCAGGGACTATTTTGTCAGGAGGAAGGCACCCTGGCTCTGTGGTAGGTGGGAGGCTATCTATGGAGACAGAAACCACAGGAGATCCTTGGGGAAGGCAGACCTCCCAGGGACACTCTGAATGATAGCATGGCAAAAGCAACTTTCAGGGCCCACTTGGGGCAGGCATTCCTATCCCACTTCCCATGCTGTGCTATTTCACACAACAAAAGGGAAGTCTCCGAGGCCTCCTGCAAGAGTGAAGTCTACCCTCTCTCCTGCACTACTTCCTAAAGAGGAGTTGAATCTAGTCCTATTAGTGTTAGCATTGATTTTCCCAGGCATTCCATGCCCGCTACCAAGGTGGCATTTATCTATCAATGTGGTCTAACAGAACCTTCTGCAGTGTTCATTTCTGTATCCAGGGAGGGTCAAAAGCAGGTTTACAGTTTTGAGGATGCAAACAAAAGAGTTTATTCTTGTATTATCACTTATTAATTATTATATTAGTTTCCACTCCAACAATTGTAAGCCTACTTTTGCTCTGCCGTGTAACAGTAGCCACTAGCTGCACGTGGCTACTGAGTACCAGTCATGTGGCTAATATGACTTAGTAACTGATTTTTAAAATTTATTTAAGATACGTTGAACAGTGCAGTTTTATACAAACACATTTGCCATTTGATGAGAACCTTTATGTGATGCATACACTTGTACAGAGTATTTAATACGCAGCCTCCCAATGTTCCTGGCTCTAATCTACTCTCTACATGGCAATCAGAGCAGCCGACCAGCTCCTTGACCTGCTTAAGCACCTGTCAATGGGTTTCTATCACTTTCAGAATCAAGTACCCCATACATGTGTTCTCCTTTCTCTCTCCTTGTACCTCTGTTTTCTTTGCCCAGCTTAATCCTACTTGGCCTTGAAAATCAAATGCCCTTTCCTCCAGGAAGCTTTCCTTGAACATCCCTTTACCTACCTCTCTCCACTAGGCTGGTTGTGTGGTCTTCCTTTGTGCTCCCACAGCCACCCATGCTTTTCCTCTCTCAGAACACTGATCATATTAGGGTATAATTACCGATTAAGTCTCTTTTCCCTTTTGGACTGTGAGCTACTAAGTACCCTGGACAGTGTTATATTCACCTCTTTATCTCCAGAATCTGCACATAGTCCATCTCAGAAGAGAGATCAAGGAATGTTTAAGCAGATTATTCTAAAATGTGTTGGCTTCTGTATTTACTGGAATTATACTTGTCAAATCCTTCTTAACCTATTACCCTATTTATGACTTAGAGCACTATTTGTGGCAGGCAGGGCCTTTGTCTTAGTTTGTTGGGAAAGGACACTGAAGCTTAATGGCTAAAAGGGATTTAATTGTCCAACATTATCAAGCTTTGAGGTCTGAGTTTGCATAGAAACCTGGCTCTTCAAACTCCCTTTGTCCATCTTCCTGTATTCAATGAAGTTAATTTCTACAGCTCTCATAGTATTTATCAGTCATTAAGATTGACTTGGGAAACTTACGTATTTTTAGCTTGTTTGATAATGACATTGCTTATGAATTTTAAACTGCTCAACTGTGAGGGCTATTTCCAATGGGTATTTTCCTGTAACTTCCTATAGAAGATTCTTGTGATGCCCATACCTAATTCCTAACTTCAATGCAGGTGAGTCAACAGAAGTGAATACTGCATAAAGCACCATAAGTGTTAGGACACTGTGCATGTTGCCAGCAACTCAACCCCAAAGCGTTCTGGTCCCTCTGCTTTACTGCCTCAAGACTTTGTCACAAACTCTGTAAGACCTGGGCACACATAACCAGGACATGTGTAAGCTTTCAAACTAGGGGGTGGAAGTAACTCTCAGTCAATGGGGATGGAAATTAAAAGCCAGTTTCCTTGTTCTTTGGTGGGACAATGCTGACACACATTCTACCTGGTGGTTCAGAGGTTCTCCACTGAGATTAAGCACAGTTACTAAAGCAATCAGCTCAATGGCACATTTTTTTTTCTTGGCCTCTCCCCCCATCCCTCTTTCACTCTCTCCACCTGACTTCTGTTTCATGGGTTTACCTCCCAAACACATTGCCAGCGCCCAAGCCCTTTCCCAGTTGCTCCTCCTCTCCTTTGCCTGGCTGAGTGCTATTCATTCTTCAAGACTCAGCGAAGAATATCTATTCCTCTGATTACTGATTCCTCCCACCCTCCAATTTAGTTTCATCTCTAGGATCCTGTAGCACCTGGAATCCTACTTAACCCCTATCAAAGCCATTATCTCTTTTCCTTTCTCCATGAGCCCCTTGACGAGTGGGGGCCTAACTAGCAAGGGACTGGTTGAAAAATTAAGTGCTCAGTAAAACTGCTAGGAATGTGCAGTTGTGAGCTTAGGAATCATTTTTCATTCCACAAACACTGAGCACTCACTTTGTGACAGCAACTCTGCTGACTAGAAAGAGAAGAGACCCCAAGCATCAGGGGAGCTCACCATCAATCGAGGAAAAGAGAAGTGAATACTGCATAAAATACCCTAAGTGTTAGGATGGTGATGCACAAGGAACATTGGACCTCCGAGTGTTTGGGTGGTGTGGGCACAGAATCACTGATTCTTAGGGCATTTCAGCTGAAAACATCTATCTATCTATCTATCTATCTATCTATCTATCTATCTATCTATCTATCTATCTATCATCTATCTATCGCCCAGCACCTCCACCAGCCAGGCACACGGTGGGTCAGGTGGAAGAGCCCTGGGGAGTCAGAGTAGCACCTGGAGAAAAGTCAGTCCACCCAGTTATCCCAGCACCGCAGGTCCCCGCGCCCCAGAGGGGGCGGAGCATGCTCAGTAGCCCGGACGCGCGGTTACTGGGAAGAGGAGCAGCAGAGTCCCAGCCCCCAGGATGCCTGGGCCCCGAGGGGGCGGGGCCTCGGGTGAGCGCCGCTCGCTCCCGCCCTGCCGTTCCCCGCACCGGCCCCCGTTCCCCTCCGCACGCTGCCCCCGCCCCCCAGCCTCGCCACGCGCCAGCCACCCCTTCGGGCGGACGCCCGTTGCCCTGGCAACCGTCGCGCCGCGTCTTCCCGAGTGAGCTCCCTTTGGCCCGCAGATCCCATCGCCCGTTCACTGCTGCCCCGCGATTTTCGGGTGGGCTCAGAGGCGGAGGGACAGCAAAAAAAATGGCGGAGCGGAGCCAGACGGCGGCTCTTGAGGCAGGTCTGTGGGGGCGTCCGGCCAGGGGAAGCCCCGAGGCCGCACCTCCGTCCTGGGGCTGAGGGGACAGGGGACTTGTGTGTGGCCCTGCTCCAGAGGAGGCTCCTCTGCTGTGTATTTGCGCAGTGGGGCTGTGACCTCTGGGTCAGGGGTCAAGGGAGGTGCCTACCCCTGGAGCGGCCCTGGGGGGGGGGGGGACACCTCGGGGTCCTAATAGCGCAGGGGTGTATGGAGGAGTGTGCACACCCCTGAGTGAACGACCTAGAAAGGGCTGGGACCTCAGGGAGGACACAGGACTGCTGGGGGCGCATCTTGGGGGAGTAGGCTGTGTCCTGGAGAGGATATACACAGCACCGTGGGGAAATGTGAGGGTTCCCCAGAGGGGCATGGCTTGGGGAGAGTGGCTCTGACTCTGAGGAGGCAGGTGCATTTAAGAGGAGTGTTACTTAATATCAAGCAGTGGCATGGAAGGGGATATACATCGAGTATTTGTGTTTTGAGGAAGTCTAGTGCTTTAGGGTTGCCGCTGGTCACAGAGAAAAGTATCCTCATGTGGGGACATAAAAGGACAAGAGGTCCAGTCCTTCAGAACCCTGCCAAAGGAGGCTGGAGCCTGAGTGTGTATGGGGATCAGTGAGCTTGAAGGTCATTCAGAAGTCGGGGGGGGGGGGTGTCATTCAGAATCCTATGGGTGGAAGATAGTCTTTAAGGGGCAGGAAGACTCACAGGAAGAGAGACCCAGGATCATATCCCCGAGGTGACCCCCTTGTAGATATGGCTGTGATTGGAGAGATAGTGACCTAAGTCTTACAGGATCATAGAAGACAGCAAGGCTTTTTACAGTCCTGTGTATGTGAGAAGGAGTTTGTCCCTAAAATGGTTGGGGGACGGAAGAACTGGAGCCTCAATACAAGTGGTATCTGGATGTGTGTGGAAGAGCAGTGGTTTTGGGGATAGGAGTGGTGGTGGGTGATAGAAGTGGTATACATGATCTTGTATGTGTGTCCTGATTAGGTATTTTGGTTATAAGAGTGGCCCACTTGAGTTATCCAGTCCTTGGGGGTTGGGGAGAGAGGTTTTGGTAAGATCATTCAGTGATTGGAGCTAGAAACTATAAAACTATCAATAATGGTTCAAGCGACCATTATCTCCCAAGACCTGCCTGGTTTCTCTTTGTTTTGTGGCTTGTTTCTTCCAAAAAGTAGTTCCTTTATTCATTTCATAGTTTAAGTTCTCTCATAACTTAAACATGCTTATTCCTTTATTCATTCATTTACTCAACAAATCCATTCATTTACTCAATAAATATTGAATGCTAACTCTATGCCAGGAAACAAGTTAGGCCCTGGAAACTCCCTGCTTTTAATTTTGTTATCTTGTTCTTCCTCTAACCCTCCCATAGACTTACTGCCTTCAGATATATTATTTAATCTACTTGTTATTTTTATTGCTTATTGCCTGTCTTCTTCCACCAGAATGTAAGATCCATGAAGTCAAGGATCTTTGTTGTTTTCATCAATCCCACATGTCCAAAACGGTACCTGGTATAGAGTAGGTTATTAATAAGTGTTGTTAAATGAATAACTAAATGGTCTGATATTGTCTAGAGGTTTAAGAAGCTTTCTCTGAAGAAATTGCATTTTAGCGGAACTATAATCATGATTGAGTAAATAAAGGGAAGGGCAAAGAGTGGGCCAGGAGAGGAAAACCAGGTGCAAAGACCCTAGGTGGGAGGAAACATGATGTGCTGTATTTAAGGAACTAAAAGGATATAGGGCAGTAGGAGGAGAAAAGAGGTAAGCTGAAGCAGATCTTGCAGGGTTTTATAAGCTATGATATAAATTTTGATAAAAATCCTAAGAATAATAGGAAGCCATAGACAGCTTTTAAGTGGGAGCATGACATGATTAGAGAAAAAAAAAATAGAACTCTGGCTCTAGTGTGGAGAGCACAGAAGATACAAGAGTGGGCATACGGAGAATTGTTAGAAGGTAGTAGCGGAGATGGAGAGAAGGACTTAAGAAATGTTGAAGAGGTAAAATTAATAGGGCTTCATGGAAAATGGAGATGAAGAAGAAGGACGTTTCAGGCATAACTTCTAATTTTCTAATTTGTGCCGCTGGATAGTTGGTGATACCATTATGGAGATAGGGAAATGGAAGGGCTCTGGGGAGCCCTCACATTTCCCCACAGGGCTGTGTATAGCCTCAAACCTGGCCTAGGTTTGAGAGGGAAGATCATGAGTTTGGTTTTGGACATATTGAGTCTGAGTTATCTTTAAGATATCCAAATAAGTGGAGAGATTGACAAGGCAATTGAATTAACACGGAAAGTCTGGGCTGGCATAGAAATAATTACTGAACTCATAATGTGCGTGAAATTCCCGAGAGGGAGAGTAAAGAGTGTGGTGAGAAGAGGCCTGGGATGAAATATTGAGTAGCTGCAATAGTTCAGTGCCTTCCAAAGAGACTGAGAATGTACAACCAGAGAGATAGAGGCCAACCAAATGAATGTTTCAAGATAAATGGCCTATTCAACAGATTGAATGCTGCCAAGTGGTATAGAAAGGATGATTGAAATGTTTGATTTAGCATTATTGGTAACCTCAATGAGTGAAAATTGATCAAGGAAGGAGCTAAACCATTTATCTTCTGAATTACTATTAACTGGCTTAATCTTTGTGTCTTAATATGTTAGAGAGAGAGAGAGAGAAAGAGAGAGAGAGAGACTATCTGATTGACACATATCATCTTTTCCCTTCAGGTCTTGTCATAGATGATAAGGCAGTGTAGGATTGACTGATTTTGGATTAGATGCCCAGCTATCAGTATTGCTGGCTTAAGTAATCTGATATAAAATATGACCTTCAGGTGATTTTTCATCTAATTAGCAATAGCTAACATTTATGGAGTGTTTATTATGTGCCAGACATTGTACTAAGTGCTTTATATGTCTTAATATACTTTAGCATTATAACTATTTTCTAAGGTAATATCTCTAATAAGTATGTGAAGAAGTTTTGGTACAGAGAAGTTAAGCAACTTGCTTAAGATCTTCAAATAATTAGTAAGATGGTAGTTTTTTGGCCCTTTTAGCATTATTTAGATTTATTAGTTGACTTTCTGTTTGTATTGAAATATACAACATACTGAAGAAATAATAGCCACGATGAAAATTTCTGCTGTACAAGAAATATTCTAAGCTAAGTATACATTAGCAAAGGAGAAGAGGAAAGAAATATGGCTCCGATCCTTGTTTAAATTCTGTTTCTTTGAGTTACTAGATGTTGACCTTGGATTCAAATATTCTGATCAGTTTATTCCTCTGTAAAATGAAGATGATATTTGTAAGTTGGTTGTAATAATAGAGATAATATATCTGAAAAGCCTAATAAATATTTCCCTAAGTCCACTGAAGCTTGAATGTAAAATAATTCAAATGTATTATATATACTTTACATATAAAAGCAAGCTTTAAACATAAAGTAATATTAGACATTCGTCTTTTTAATTTTTCTTCATTGATATAATTGATTTGCTATCAAAAGAAAGGTAGACATCAAGTTCTGGAGAATGTAGGATTGTCCAAATTGTGTTCATGAGACATGTCTTATATACAGTGTACTTTAAGAATTTATTGAAGGAGTACAGGGACACAAACTTTTGGTCAAGCATAGAGATAGCTATATAGGAAGATCATATTGACAAAAAAAGATTTCTTTTAAATATTGCACTTTAAAACAAGGACATGAATGTCAGAATTTTTCTCCCTGTCCAACAACTCGACTCTTAAAAAAAGAAAGCTTATAGTTAACTAAATAATCAGATATTATAGTGATTTAAATTAAAGTTAGTTATTTCAGTAAGTCAGTATTTTGCCATTTGTTTCTTTCAGGCTCTTTATATATATCTTGTTTAATTCTCACAAAATTCTTGCAAGGGGATATAATTATTGAAGTTTTATATCTGAGAAAATTAGGGTTCAGAAAGATTAAGTCGTGTAGCTAATATTTCACAACCAATAATAACCCAAGTTCACCTGGCTCTAACTTCCATACTGATAATACTACTCTACTCTGCTTCCTGGCTTTATTTCCTGGATATAAAATCTCATTAATGATAGGAGGGGATGGCACACCACAGAACTTATAATAACACCAATATTCTTACATAGAGGAAGAGGTAATACATTCCCTTAGTTTTCAGACAAATGTATTAATAAGTGCTCATTTGTTTCTAATTACTCTAATCATGGGGTTAATGAAGTTTCTCATCTTAGACATCTCTATATACTCAAAGAGTAAATTAGTGATAGGTAGTGGAGACAAAAATAGCAGTTAGCATATGCTTGCTGCATAGTAGGCATTTGATAACTATTTGTGGGCCACATGAATGAAACTTTTTTTTATCTATACATTTTTTATGATTGAAATATTTAAATTTAGGCTATTGGAAGCTGAGGATGTTGACACAAATGAAGGGGAATATGGAGAAAATTTTGATATTTTACAAAACAAAATTTCCTAAATTGAATGCAATACAAACAGAATTGGTGAATTGATGATGGAATAAGCTAATTTAAAACTTCATTTGGAGGTGTCTGTCTCTTTAGGAAACATGACAGAGTAAATGTGACATGAGTTTTAGAATTAAACAGATAAGTTTTAAAATTACAACTTTACCACTTACTGTATAATAGTGCTTCTCTGAGCCTCAGTTTTATTCATCTTTAAAATGGTGATACTAAATCTTTGCTCAGTAGGGTTCTGAAATGTACATAATTTACATGATAGAGTAGAAATTCTAACTAATTCACTGGATTAATTAATACTTTCTATTCCCTGAGACATGCAGCTTCATATGTGCTTAAAGAGCCTCTCTGATCACGTAGCTACCCCAGGTACTGGGGGAAAGCAACTTTATAAATGTATATGGTTGGGACTTGTGTTCTAACCCCATAAATACATTAAGAACTTAAAATATTTTTAATTAGAATTGGAAATATTATCCAAAGCAGTATTATTCTAACTTTCTATTTTACTAATCTCATTACCAGTGTCCACCACAAGAATAGCAATGATTATGAGAGATACTAGTAAAATGTTTGCAGCCTGATAAATATGGTTGAAATGTTTTGAACTTTGCTATAAAAGACTGAAAGGCCTTATCTCAGTTGAGGTATATCAGTTTTGTGGGGTCTTTGATATGAAGCTCAGCGGCACTCTTATTATAGAACTGGGTGAAGAATCAGTTGGTTTAATAAAGGGGTTGGATAACGTTTGTTCTTTTAGCTAAAGAGAGTGGGTCTTTTAATTTAATATAAAAGTAGTCTAAGATTCAACTTTGTAAAAACAACTGTCCCCTATATTTTGAGGAGGGAGTTAGGACTAATTTTAAATTGTGTTACACTGATTATATGCTTTCTGTCATTGGGAGATTTGTGTTTCGTGACTAGATCAGCCATTTTTGTAATTGGCTAACTTTCTTCAATTAAGGATCTCAGTAGAAATTGAGGTTTTGCATATATTTTTAAAAAATCTGAAGTGTTAGGTCCTCAGACAATGAGTGTTTTAACTAATTAGTGAACCAGAATATCTTCTCAAGCAAGGAGAGAATGAGTGAGAATTTTTTTTTTTACTATTTGTACATAAATACTTTCAAACAAATGGGACTACATTAAATTAAAACACTTGTAGTAAAAACAAAACAAAAACAAAATATCAATAAAATGAAAAGGCAACCCACTGCCAATTTTTATTGGTAATAATAAATATTTGCCAATAATAAATTTGATAAGGGGTTAATTTTCAAAATACATAAGGAAGAACTAATAAATCAACACTGAGAAGACAACCCAATTAAAAAATGGGCAAAGGATCTAAATAGACACTTCTCCAAAGAGGACAGTCTGATGGCCAATAGACATGAAAAGATGTCCAGTGTCACTACTCATCAGAGAGATGCAGATTAAAACCAAGAGCATATGTCACCTCATGCCCACCAGGAGTGCTGGAGAGGATATGCACTGTTGATGGGAATTCATACTGGTGCAGCTACTGTGGAAAATAGTATGGAATTTACTCAAATTAAAAGTGGAACTGCCTTTGACCCAGTGATCCCACTTCTGGGTATTCATCCTAAGAATCTGGAAACACCAATCAGAAAGAAGATATGCACCCTATGTTCTATTTACAGTAGCTAAGATCTGGAAACAGTACAAATGCCCATGAGTAGATGAGTGAATCAGAGTTGTGGTACATTTATATAATGGAGTGTATAAAAGAAGGAAATCTTTTCTTTGCAACAACATGGATGGATCTGGAAATTATTATGCTAAACAAAATAAGCCAGTCAGAGAAACACAAATATCACACAATCACACTAATTTGATTAAGTGTAATCTGAAGAACAAAATAAAATGAGGAGCAAAATAGGACCAGAGGCATGGATCTATGGAACAGACTGATAGATCTCAGAGAGGGGGAGAATGGGAAGGGTGGGAAGAGATCAACAAATGAATATAATTAATATGTGCATAGCCCAAAGACACAGACAATAATGTGGCGAAAGCCTAGGGCTTCAGGTGCAGGGTGAAGGGAGGCAGGGGTAGGAATGTGAGGCATCTGCAATATTGTCAACAATTTAAAGGGAGCAATTAAAAAATGCTGCCAAGCACCCTTGAAAATACTACCTCTGCACTTAAAACTGTGAGAATGAATTTTCTTATTAGAGTGACAAAAGCACCCTTATCCTGTCAGTATCTGCTTTGAACAATACATACTTTGTAACTTTAGAAGTTTTAATAAAATTGGTTTTCAAAAAGATAGTTAAGTATTGTCAGAATAGATAAATTCCTTTGCTTCTGCTCTAGCAAAGTGAATGTTCTTGTGTTGCTGCTTTTAATTTTTTCAAGCTCTTTATCTTTTTATGTATCAATCCATTCTCTATTTAAAAAAAAACTAAAAACTAGTAAAGTCTATAAACTTTTAATCTCTTAGCTTTCTGGATTTTTTTTTCTCTGCTCTAGACTTTGTCTATCCTTTCATTGCTGTGGTAAAGTAGAAGAGATTGGCCTATGGAATAAATCCTAGATCTTTGGTTCCTTCTGCCTTCCATTAAAAAAAACAAACATTTTCCCTCCTTTTATTACTTGGGTGTTTGGTAGGCCAATAGAAATCTTTGGTTCTTAAGTATTTCCGGTCTAAAGTCAATATGTTTCTTACTATTACTGCCAGCTATCTTGAGTATTATAAATATTTAATGCCAAAAAGAAGAAATAGTCTAGGAAATATAATTTAAAAAATACCTATATATATAGAATTTCCTAAAAACTTTTAAATATCTCAGAGTTTTAAAAATGATAAAAAAGGGCTTAAAATCCATTTTTTTCATATTAGTTTTCTAAATATAAGAAAACTGCTTCTGATGAAAAATAAAGCAATCACAGATGGGAATCACTAAATTTCTTAATTCTGATGCTATCTTTATAAAGCAAGTTTTATAAAGTTTTAATTAGTCATAAATGTAAATAATTATGTGGCATTTAAATAAAGAAAATAAGTATTTCAAACTGTTTAAGCTTTACCTGAACCATACTTATCAAATTCTTACATATATTCAAATTATTTTGTGTACAGCTTTTCTACTTTTACACATTTACCATTACAAGTTTATAAGTACAGTATATTTAGAGGTAAGAGATTTAACATGATTTCTAACTGCCCCCCAACTCCTCACTCTCTAAGTATATCATGCAATTACTCTTTTAGGAAAGAAAGAAATAGAAAATTATATTATTGAAGGCATAATCACCAGGAAAGAATGAAAAAGTGCCTGAGTTTTTAAGATGCTCTCTTGTATTTATATTATTCAACTACTATAAGGTCTGTGGCTTCTGTTAGGAGAAAACTGTGAAGTGATAGTATTTTGGGACTTTCTGAAACATTTCAGGATAATAGAGCTGATTAGAATGGTATTTTATATTTGAACTTATTTTTTATTTTATTTTATTTTTAATCCTCACCCGAGGATATTTTTCTACTGATTTTTAGAGAGAGTGGAAGAGAGAGAGAAAGACAGAGAGAAATATCAGTGTGAGAGAAACAAATCAATTGATTGCCTCCTGCATGATCCCTGACCAGGGCCTGGGCTAGGGAGGACCCTGAAACTGAGGTACCTGCCCTTGACTGGAATCAAACCTGGGATCCTTTGGTCATCAGGCAGACATTCTATCCTTTGAGCCAAACCGCCTAGGGCTAAGCTTCTTTGTTTTCTCTTTAAAAATTTGTATTTTTTAATTACAGCTTATATTCAATATTACTTTATTCTAGTGGCCTGGTGCACAAAATTCATGCACATTAAAAGGGGATTAATTAGAGGAAATAATTTAATATTGCTATTTGCCCTTTCTCTATAATAGAAGTGTCAGCAATGAAAGAAAATTAGTAAAATGTATATGAAAACCTTCCCCCTGTCAGAGTCTGAGGCACACCAGGGGACCCAGAGTCAAGTCCCCACCCACCCACATGTGCCTCAAAATTGCACAAGACCCGGCTGCCCCGCCCCCCCCCCCCCCCCACACACACACACATTGGGCTAGATCTAGTCCCAGCCAGTCCCACACTTGTCAAGCCCTGCTGGATGTAGCCTTAGGTCCTCTGGCCTGGCGCCAGGACTGGGGGCTGGCCTGAGGTCCCCCAGCACAGACCGGGGTGGGGTGCGTGCCTTGTGGGGGACATGGCCTGAGATCCCCTGTCAAGCCCTGCTATGTGTGGGGCCGCAGCCTCAGGTCCCCCATCAAGCCTCACTGGCAGGGGGGTGGAGCCTCAGGTTCCCTGTCAAGTCCCACTGGGTGGGGAGCGCAGCCTGAGTTCCCGTGATCCAGCACTTGGGGGTGCACCTTGAGGTTCCCTGTTAAGCCCTGTTGGGTGGGGTCCCCTGTGAAGGCCCACCAAATAGGGGGGTGCAGCCTCAGGTCCCCTGGCCTGGTGCTGGGGCAGGAGACGTGGCCTGAGGTCCCCTGGTCTGGCACTGGGGTTGGGGGAGCAGCCTGAGGGCCCCTAGCCCAGCACCAGAATGGGAAGTGCACCTTGAGGTCCCCTGTCAAGCCCCACTGGGTTGGGGGCATGGCCTGAGGTCCCCCAGCCTGGTGCTGGGGCAGGGGAAGCAGCTTGAGTTCCCTAGACCAGCACCAGGACTGGAAGCATACCTTGAGCTCCCCCATCAAGCCCTGCTGGGTGGGGGAGTGGCCTGAGGTCCCCTGTCAACCCCTGCTGGTGAGAGGCGTGGCCTGAGGTCCCCTTCCTGGCGCTGGGACAGCAGCCTGAGGTGTCCTAGCTCAGCATCAGGGTGGGAAGCACACCTTGAGGTCCCCTGTCAAGACCTGCCAGGTGGGAGGTACGGCCTGAGATCTCTTATCAAGCCCCAAGGGGCCAGGGGAGGGCATAGCCTCAGGTCCCTGCTGATTTGTCGTTAAGGCTCCTTATGGGAACTTGGCCTTAGCTGTGGGTACAGCCATCTTTGTGATGGAGTGATGGTCAATTAGCATATTCCCTCTTTATTAGATAGGATAGGATCAGTTTCAGGTATACACAGTATTGGTTAGACCAGTGGTCGGCAAACTGCGGCTCTGTTGACTAATGAGTTTGCCGACCACTGTGTAAGGCAATACCCTTACCCAGAAGTTTTGACTTTAGGCTAAAGACATTAGTACATTATTACAATGTTTTTTAAGTGTTTTTCCCTAAGGCAGTGGTCGGCAAACTCATCAGTCAACAGAGCCACAGTTTGCTGACCACTGCGTTAGACAATCATATACTTTATAAAGTGTTATTTCTAGTATCTACCTGGCACCATATATAGTTATTACAATATTATTAACTATATTCCCTATGCTGAACTTCACTTCCCCACGACTATTTTGCAACTACCAATTTGTACTTCTTTTTTTAAAAATCTTTATTGTTGAGATTATTACAGATGTTCCTCTTTCCTCCCCCCCGCCCCATTGTCCCCCTCCACACAGTCCCACCCTACCCCAGGCCTTCACCACTCTATTGTCTGGGTCCATAGGTAATGCATGTATGCATATAAGATCTTTGTTTAATCTCTTCCTGCCTCCCCACACCCCTTACCTCTGAAAATCATCAGTCTGTTCCATTTCCATTTCTATGCCTCTAATTCTATTTCATTCACCAGTTTATTCTGTTTATTCCATTTCTTGTTTGTTTATTTTGATTTTTAGACTCAGTTGATGATAGGTATGTATTTATTGCCATTTTGCTGTTCATATATTTGATATTTTTCTTTTTCTTTCTCTCCTTAAAGAATACCCCTTTATTATTTCATATAATACTGGTTTGACCATGATGAACTCCTTTAGCTTTTTCTTGTTTGTGAAGCTCTTTGTCTGACCTTCAATTCTAAATGATAGTTTTGCTGGAAAGAGTAATCTTGGTTGTTATTCATCACTCTGACTATCTCTTGCCACTCCCTTCGGGACTGCATAGTTTCTGTTGAGAAATCAGCTGACAGTCGAATGGGCATTCCCTTGTAGGTAACTAACTGCTTTTCTCTTGCTGCTTTTAAGATTCTTTGTCTTTAGCCCTTGGCATTTTAATTATGGCGTGTCTTGGTGTGGTCCTCTTTGGGTTCCTTTTGTTTGGGACTCTGTGCTTCCTGCACTTGCAATGCTATTTCTGTCATTATTTCTTCAAGTAGGGGAAGTTCTCTGTCATTATTTCTTCAAGTAGGTTTTCAATATCTTGCTCTCTCTCTTCTTCTGGCATCCCCATAATTCAAATGTTGATACACTTGAAGTTGTCCCAGAGACTCCTTACACTATCTTCAAATTTTAGAATTCTTTTCTCTTTTTTCTTTTCTGGTTGGGTGTTTTTTGCTTCATCATATTTCAAATCATTGATTTGATTTTCAGAATCCTCTACTTACTGTTGAATCCGTGTATGCTATTCTTTATTTCAGTCAGTGTATGCTTAATTTGTGACTGGTCCTTTTTCATTTTTTTTGGAGGTTTCTAGAAGATTCTTGATTAACCTTATAAACATGGTTTTGAATTGTATATCCAGTAGTTTGCTTTCATCCATTTGTGACATCTTTCTTTGTCTCCACATTTTGGCTGTTTCCCTGTGTTTGTTTTTATGCATTCGGTAGAGTTGCTATGTCTCCTTGAGTTGGTAAAGTGGCCTTGTGTAGGGCCTAGTGGCTCAGCTTCCCCAAGAACCTGAGCTGGGAGCTCTAGATGCACCCCTTTGTGGGTCATGAGCACAGTCTTGTAGTTAAGACTTGATTGCTATTGGTGTCACTGAGAGGAATTGACCTACAGGCCATTTGGCTGTGAGGACCAGTTCTTACTACAGTGGGAAAGCTGCTGTGCAGAAGATATCCCTATGGAGCAGGACTTGCTTCAGTGGAGCTTTGGTGCTCAATGAGTCTGCCCCTTGAGTGTGTTGCTTACAGATATGTAGAGTTGTAATCTGGTATGTTCTGATACTGACCACTGGGTACACTGGCTCTTTGGGCTCCAGGAGGTGCAAAGTCAGCTCCTGCCTGGGGCCACCCAGCTGGAGCTACAAAGAGATTTGCAGATCCCTCCTTTTTGTTTTAAGTATGTAAGTGCCCATGTGAAGCCCAGCTATGAAGCAAGGCAGGCTGGTTCTGGTGATGGGTCTTGAGTCTTTTATTGATAGGTTTGGGGCTCTCTGACCCAGCTGCAGTTGGTTTGAGAGATTTTAGCCTGAGCAAGGACAGGCAATCCATATGCAAAAGCAGCTGTACACAGCTAAGGTGGGGGTGTAAATTGAATGAGCCAGAATCTTAGGGAATCACCAAGGCAGAACAAAAAGAAATGGCTGAAAGCCCTGTGACTTGGGGAGGTCCCGTCATTAGAACAGTGATCCCTGTGAGCACCCCTGTCTGGGGAGAAAGATGCCCCCGAATTTCTGCTCTGATGCCATACAATCCAGTTCCTCATCATGTGTGTCTGTGTTCCCTAGAGCCTTGCCCTGGTGCTGGAGCTCAGAGGAAGCGGGACCTTGTAAGTTCAGTTTGTGGAGTAGGTCTTTTAAGAGGAACAGCTGGGTCTCCAGCAGCCTCTGTGTTATTGAGCACCAATCTGCATTGGGTTTTAAAGCCTGTAATTCTTACTGCCCACAGGGACTTCTTTTCCTAGCTTTGGTATCTCTTGGGGTCTGGTGTGGGGCTGGGACCCCTTGCTCCCCTGGGCAGCCTCTGCAGAAAGGTTCTCCCTCCTGATTAAAAAAAAAACAAAAACGGCACACGTGGGTACTGGACCAGTCCATTCCATACCTCTCCACCTTCTATCAATCTTAGTGTGCTTTCTTCCTTACTTCTCCAGTTGTAGGACTTCCATTCAGCCAGCTTTCCAGTGGTTCTGGATGGTGGTTGTTCTGTACCTATGCCACCATCTTCCTTCTCCCTGAATTTCTTTATTGTTTTTAAAAAAATTTTTATCTTCCCCTGAGAATTCCATTGATATTTAGAGAAAGTGGAAGAGAGTGGGAAAGACAGAGAAACACCGATGTGAGAGAGACACATCCATTGATTGCCTCCTGTGTGAGCCCTGAGCAGGGCCCAGGCTTAGGAGAACCCTGAAACCAAAGTACATGCCCTTGACTGGATTTGAACCTGGGACCCCTTTGTTTACAGGTGGAGGCTCTACCTACTGAGCCATACCAGCTAAGGCATCCATGAATTTATTTTTGAAGAGAAAAGTTATGGACATATAGTTTTTTTATTTTTCTTTTTAAATCAACAAAGCAACATCTTTTGATTTAAAACAAAGGGGAATTCTTCGGATAAATACCCAAAAATGGAATTGCTAAATCATAGGGTAGTTCTATTTTTAGTTTTTTGAGGAACCTTCATACTGTTTTCAATAGTGGCTGGATCAATTTATAATTCTATCAGTAGTACGTGAGGGTTGTCTTTTCTCCACATCTGGCCCTCACTTGTTTGTTGACTTATTGAGGCTATCCATTCTTACAGGTGTGAGGTGATATCTCATTGTGATTTTAATTTAGTGATGTTGAGCATCTTTTCATGTATCTGTTGGCCATCTATTGGTCTTCTTTGGAGAAATATCTATTCATGTCCTCTGCCCATTTTTAAATCTGATTGCTTGAATTTTTTGGGCATTAAGTTATGTGAGCTCTTTATTTATTTTGAATAATTAACCCCTTATCAGATTTATCATTGGTGAATATGTTCTCCCAGTCAGTAAGTTATCTTTTCATTTTGTTGATGGTTTCCTTCACTGGGCAAAAATGGTTTAGTTTCATGTAGTCCATTTTTTTTCTTTTTTCTTTTGTTTCCCTTGCCTGATGTAACAAAAAATATTGCTGAGTGATGTCAAGAAGAGTTTTGATATTTATCCCAAGAAATCTACAACACTAATTTGAAAACATTTATGTACCTCTGTATTCATAGCAGCCTTATTTACAGTAGTTAGGATGTGAAAACAACCTAAGTTGCTTTCATAAAGAAGATATGGTGTATATGTATAATGGAATATGACTCAGCCATGAAGAAGAATGAAATCTTGCAATTTGTGACATGGATAGACCTAGAGAATATTATGCCAAGTGAAATAAGGAAGTGATAAATACTATTTGATTCACTTATATGTGGAATCTAAAAAATAAACAAGTTAAACAGAAACAACTCATAGATACAGAAAGCAAATTGATGGTTACCAAATGGAAGGGGGTGGGAAGTTGAGTGAAAAAGATGCAAGGGGGTAGGAAGCACAAATTGCCAGTTATAAAAATTATCATGGGGTTGTAAAGTATAGCATAGGGAATATAGTCAATAATATTGTAATAACTGTGTGGTGCCAGGCAGGGCAGTAAGTTCATAAGGTATATAAATGTCTCATTGCTATGTTGTACACCTGAAACTAGTATAATATCAGCAGTAACTGAAAAATACATTTAACAAGATGATAGAAATACCAGTACAGTCCTAGGTTAAGCTGCGAAAACTACTTATCTATGTGACATACCTGTTTGGGGCTTGTCCCTTTATTGTTCCTGACTACCCTGATCATACTTTCATATCCCATCAGAGCCTTTTCTTCCTGGGCAGGGCATGAAGATGCAGACCCGCCTTCTTTACATTTAAAATAAGCATATGTTGGCTCCTCTTAAGGCTCTGCCAATGTGCTGTTTTTTGAGAAGTTAATCCATTAGTTTATGTAGATATACAATCATCTATTACTTCTTTCAGCCTACTTGGGAGCTGAGGCAGTGCATTTACACTAGACTTAGTTGAGGGTTTGAGTGGTAGCAGCCAGGCTATATATGGAAAGTTCTCTGAGTCTCATTTTTTCTTACAATATATGGTACACATACTAGTTTATTTCTATCGTTAATTGTGTAGCACTATAAGTATGTAAGGTATTAAGGCATGTTTTTGTGATGTTATTTGAATACTTAACAACTTACTCTACTGTGATGCCCTGTCTTTCTGGAGAAAGAAACATCTTTAAGTACATAGCGCAAAATGTAGTCTGGTACTAATACCAATTCTTTTGCAGTTACTGCTCCTACTACTTTTAAAGTACTTTTAAGAGCTGAGATTGAGTTTAGAAAAAATTGGGATTGAAGTGATTTTTATAGCTGTAGAACCAAAGATTTTTCTTAGATGTTCTTTGAGTTGTTCTGGTAATGTGTGACGATCTTAGATGTATTTGATTTAGAACTATTTAGTCAGAGGAAGCAAAGCCATTCATTATGAGTGGAAATCCAATCAGACCAGGAGAGCAAAGACTTGGTCATTTTTTTTTTCTTTTGCTTCATACACGTAGGCTTTTCTCTTTAAAAAAATAAACTTAAGTGATGTAATGTATAGCATATTGAGCATAGTTAACAATATTGTATCATATATTTGAAAATTACTAAGAGAATAGATCTTAAAAGTTCTCATCATAAGGAAAATCATTTTATAACTTTATGTGGTGATGGATGTCAACCAAACTTATGATAGTCATTTCATAGTATATACACATATATCAAATCATTTTGTTGTACACTTAAACTAATACAATGTTAAAGTCCAGTTATATCTCAATTAAAATAAAATCCCAAACAAAATAGTAACATCAACATATTTTCATTTTGCCAGGAAAACTCTATATTATTGACAGATAAAGGTTTATGCTAGTGAGGATCTTTCTCTATTGTAGCTCTGCAAAGTTCTGGGAAACAGGGAAATGCCTAAGGAGAAAATTGACTAAATGGCCTTTCAGTTCTATTATTTCCTCTTTCCCTTCAGAGTAATACAATGAAACTTGCCTGTTGGTACTCTCAGATAGTATGCTTAGAAAAGACTAGATAAATGTGCAGATAAGAATTTGATTCAATTGTATTCTTAATTAAAGTGTAATTAGAAAAAAGTTCAAACTATTTTCATTTTCTCTGGATTTTATAGTTCTAAACTTTAAAATAAGCTTCATATTGTTCAAAGGTAGACATATTTTTGTATTTTCTCTAAATATATTTATAAAATTGGTGACTTACTGTTTTCAATAAGCTAAATATGCATATAGCAAAGGACTATATTTCTTTCCTGTGAGTCTTCATATATACTTTTATTACCTTAAATAAATGGTCAAAATCACTTCTGTGAAATAAAGGACTAAAAGGCTAAATATAGTTCAAATTTATTATTAAAAAAGACTAATTATTTTAATTATACGTATACACATATTTTCAGTTATTTCTATGGTTAAAAGCATGAACTCCAGGTAAATTACCTGAGTTCAAATTTTGACTGTTTACCTATGATTATTTAACAACTAATTGATTTAATATTTGCAAAGTACTCAATATAATGCTAAACATATAGTACAGGTTATAAGTATTTGTTAAACACATTTATAAAATTGTATTGTGCCCTAACCAGTTTGGCTCAATGGATGGAGCATCATCGGCCTGAGGACTCAAGGGTCCCAGGTTCGATTCCGATTAAGGGCATGTACCTTGGTTGTGGGCACATACCCAATAGGGAGTGTGCAGGAGGCAGCTGATTGATGTTTCTCTCTCATCGATGTTTCTAACTCTCTATCTCTCTCCCTTCTTCTCTGTAAAAAAATCAATAAAATATATTTTTTTAAAAAGTTGTATAGTGAGAAATTAGATGACTTTCAAGTTCATAGTACCTGTATAGTATTTGAACAGGGTATGAGCTCAATGAATATTTTTGGATTTGTAGTTACCTGACACATTATATGTATATGGCATATTTTAGATGAATGATACTAAACACAAAAATGTCTGCCATTATTTTATTTGTTGTTACATTGCTATTTTAGATAGCTTCTTACATTTTCTAGAAGCATTGAAAAAATTTTTTTGATTTGTTTTCTGAATACTGATAACAGATTGCTTGCATCTCTTCTCTAAAGATATGTCAGCGTGGCCACCTAATTATTAAAAACTGTCGAATTGCTTTGTCTTTAGGAAGAACTGTTTTAGATAGTTCAGCTCTTGTTATCATGATGCTAATATAAAAGTGTTAACAATACCAAAGCTCTTTGGCTTATTTCTTAGAAAATGACATGAATAATTTCAAAACTCTTAGGATTTAAACTGTTTTTCTGCCTCTTCTTGACATTTGTGGATAAATTAGTATTACTTTAATGACTTTGCATGGAGTACTAACAAAGCACTGCAAAGTGATAGATATAGTTGACAATCATAGTTAGTATGTGCCGATGTGTTTTGTAAATCTGTTTTTCCCCCTAGGGTACATAGATCATTTCCTTTAGCAGCAGGGAAGTGGTTTCCTAAAGGAATAAATGACTAACTTGTCAAATCTTTTGTAGACTTTGGGGGATAGATGATATTAGGTAGGCATTCCAGGTATCACACAAACATTTTCTTAAAAAGAGAGATGAGAAGAAAAAGGAAGGTTATAATTTGGAATAATAGATAACTGGTGATATGAAATATATTAGTATTTAGAGTACATAAAAGAATATAGTTTTTTTTGGTTTGTTTACTATGGGCATTGGTATTGCAGAAGTAAGTTAATTCATTAAGTTTAGTAAATAATTTATGTGACTTTAGGCTTCAATAAGAAAGATTAGCAAAATATTTGGTTTTAAAGGAATGTAATATTAAATAAAAATGTGACAAATTGATGCAAAACATTTTCAAAATGAGCCTACCACACAGGACCTGGACCTATCTAAACTCTCATACACTGCTGGTAGTAGTATAAACTGTACAACCACTTGGAAAAGCACTTGGCAGCATCTATTTAAATTGGACATATGGAGGTATACCCTATGACACACTGTTAGGAATATGCCCTTCCCTCAAATGTCTATGTATGTGCACCAAAAGACATGTTCAAGAATGTTGATAGCAGCATTATTTGTAATAGCTAAAAATTATAGCAACTCAAATGTCCATCAACAATAGAATTGTTGGATAAATTGTTATTTATTACTACAATTGAATAATCTATAGCCATGAGAATAAATGGACTACAGCAGCATGTGAAAGAAATTGATACAACATAATATATGTCATATGGTTTTATTAGTATAAAGTCCAGGAACAGTAAAAGTTACTTTATAGTATTAGAAGTCTGTACAGGATTTATTTTTGGGGAGGAGTAGGAAATAGTGATTGGAAAGGGGCAGTATGATGACTAGGATTCTGGAAATGTTCTATTTTCTGATGTGGGTAGTAGTTATGCAAGTGTGTTCATTGTGATAATACACCGGTCTTCATACTTAAAATTTGTGTCCTTTTCTGTATGTATGTTATACTAGATAAAAATAATTAAAAAGTTAATCAGTCCCAGGATTATTCTGATCTGTAATCAAAGTATAGTATGCTAATTAGACCAGACGACTTTCTGGACGAAGGCGGTGCTGCAAGGGAAAGCCCAGGTCCTGGGCACCAGAGAGAAGCCGGTGCTGGCAGCTGGGAGAAGGAAGGCCTCTTCTTGCACAAATTTCATGCATCGGGCCTCTAGTATCCTTAATAAAGAAATAGTACAATATAATTTAAAAGGCATTACAATAGGAGAAATTATTCTCTCTCTCTCTCTCTCTCTCTCTCTCTCTCTCTCTCTCTCTCTCTCTCTCTCTCTCTTCATAAGAACCTTGCTACTTTCTAGTTTGGTAAAAGTTTTTCCTCTTCTCTTTAAACCTCAGGTACTTACTTGTAAAAAGAGAAATAGTATTTCTGAGGATCAACAACAGCATGGTTGATTTTAAAGTGTTATAAAATACAATACTAGAGGCCCTTTGCATGATATTTATGCAAGAATAGGCCTTCCTTTCTCTGGCTTCACTCCCAGCCACCCTGGAGGTGGCAAGTCCCCAGTCCTGGCCCCCCTGAGATCTGGCAAGTTCCTGTTCCCAGCCCACATGGAAGCCAGCAAGTCCTTGCTTCTGTATGGAGCACTGCTCCTGTAGTTCCCTCTGCCACCCCTTTCCCCCTCATAGCAGGTGTCCCGTCCCTCCCAGCAGCTCCATGCCTGCATATGCAAATTAACCTGCCATCTTTGTTGGGTTAATTTGCATACTCACTTTGATTGGCTGTGGGCATAGCAGAGGTACGGTCATTTTACATGTTTGTCTATTATTAGGTAAGATGGTATAATTGCTACTGTTCTTATTAAATGAATCAAAGAAGTATTGAAGATCAAGGATCATTACATTCAAAGAGTTAAATAGGTGTAGGTAAGAAGAGATAATTTAAGCAAGCAATCACATGTGAAAAGCTGAGCAGCAAACTCTAAGTTGTTAAAGGGTATGCTGAAAGACCTCTCTCAACTACTGGCTCCTTCCTTATGATATGTAAGCATTCTTATAAATGTCTGTCATCTACAGAACCACAAATTCTTTCCTCAAACAAGTATCCCCTTTATCTGTTGCTTCATAGGGAAGCCTTTTGAAACAGTTTATACAGTAGTCCCCCTTAATCCACAGGGGATATGTTCTAAAATCCCTAGTGCCTGAAACTGCAGATAATACCGAATCTTCTATATACTATGTTTTTCCTAGACATACATACCTCTGATAAAATTTAATTTATAAATGAAGCACAGTGAAAGATTAGCAACAATAATCCCATCTAATAAAAGAGCAATATGCAAATTGACCACACCTCCACTACATCCACCAGCCACACCCACCAGCCAATCTGGAGCTAATATTCAAATAAAACCAACCAACATAGCTGTGGCCAAGGAGAGCAGGAGGGACACTGGGGTTTCCTAGCAATGGAGGAAGCCAACCTATCCACCTGCCCTGGCCAGCCCAGGCCTCAACTCAAGGCTACAAAGTTTCAATGATAGAAGACAA
Organism: Antrozous pallidus; assembly: GCA_027563665.1. Lineage (NCBI taxonomy): Eukaryota > Metazoa > Chordata > Mammalia > Chiroptera > Vespertilionidae > Antrozous > Antrozous pallidus. Next base: position 176,672,799 of record CM050508.1, on the reverse strand, counting down.
AGAAATCCCAGATACCAGGGCTTTCGCTTGGGTCTCCAGGGGGCATGGCCAGCCTGCAAATCACCATAGGCCCCTCGCCCAGGCCACCCCATTCCCCAAAGGAACCCCCACCCTGATCCAGGACACCCTTCAGGACAAACCTGCTGGACCCCACTCATGCACCAGGCCTGTATCTTACTCCTATCTAATAGAATAATATGCAGATTGACCATAACTCCAACACACAAGATGGTTGCCCCCATGTGGTCAAAAATGACTGCCCCCATGTGGACACAAGATGGCCACCACAAGATAGCCAGCAGGGGAGGGCAGTTGGGAGGCACCAAGCCTGCAAGGGAGGGCAGTTGGGGCAATCAAGCCTGCATGAAAGGATAGTTAGGGGTACCCAGGCCAGAACAGGAGGGAAGTTGGTGGTGACTGGGCCTGCAGGGAAGGGCAGTTGGGGGTGATCCAGGCCTGCAAGGGAGAGCAGTTGGGGGTGATCTGGCCTGCAGGGGAGGGAAGTTAGGGGCAATCAGGTTGGCAGGGGAGCAGTTAGGCATCAATAAGGCTAGCAGAGAGTGGTTAGGGATGTTCAGGCTGGCAGGTAGAAGCAGTTAGGGGCAATCAAGAAGACAAGCAGGTGAGCATTTGGGATTCAGCAGTCCTGGATTGTTAGAGGGATGTCTGACTGCCCATTTAGGATTGGACCTAAATGGGCAGTCATACATCTTTGGAGGGGTCCCAGATTAGAGAGTGTGCAGGCTGGGCTCAGGGACACCCCTCTCCCCACTGTGCACGAATTTTGTGCACCAGGCCTCTAGTGAATAACAAAGAACAATTATATCAACATACTGATAAAACTTCTGTTAATGTGTTCTCTTTCTCTGTAAATATGTAATAACTAATCTGTAACTGAGAGGCTTACTGAGTGACTAATGGGAGGGTAGTGTATACAGCATGGATAGATTGGACCAAGGGATGATTCACATCCTGGTGAGATGTAGTGTTACTATATGAAATTTCATTATGCTACTCAGGATGGTGCACAATTTAAAACTTACTTTGTGTTTATTTCTGGAATTTTCCATTTAATATTTTCAGACTGCAGTTGACTGTGGTTAACTGAAACCAGGGAAATCAAAACCATGTACAAGGGGGGAACTACTATATTTGTGATTTTTTTGCATCACTTCACTTCTTCAACTCACCATCCAAATTCCACCACTATCACTGTAAGGAAAATGGACTAAGTTCATTCAGTAATTACATCCTACTTGCTAAACTCCAAGTTTCTTAGACCCTTTCTATTACTTATTCTATCTTTTAATAATTTTCTTTTGGCTTCTATAACATGTCTTTTCTAAGCATATAGAACTCTAGGTGGGCAAGAAATGCTGGATGAAAGATAGATTGAGTGATTTTAGGTAACATTTATTTACATGTGTTTTCTTAGTATGATTGACTCCTGTTTATTTATCCTGGTGTTGCTATGATTCTACTGCTAACTCTCTTTTCTTGATCTATGTCCCCTTTTTTCTTTTTAAAAAATTTAATAAATCTTTATTGTTCAGATTATTAATTACAATGTTCTGCTCTCCCCTCCCATAGCTCCCCTCCACCCGGTACTCATCCCACCCCTCTTCTCTTACCTCCTCTTCACTGTTCTCATCCACAGGTATATGATTTTTGTCAAGTCTCTTCCTGCACCTTCCACACTCCTTTCCTCCCAAGAATTGTCAGTCCATTCCCTCTTTATGCCCCTGATTCTATTATATTCACCAGTTTATCCTGTTCATCAAATTTTTAATTCACTTGATTTTTAGGTTCACTTGTTGATAGATGTGAATTTGTTGTTCATAATTTTTATTTTAACCTTTTTCTTCTTCTTCCTCTTCTTAAAGAATACCTTTCAGCATTTCATATAATACTGTTTTGGTGGTGATGAACTCCTTTAGCTTTTTCTTATCTCTGAAGCACTTTATCTGCCCTTCAATTCTGAATGATAGCTTTGCTAGATAGAGTAATCTTGGTTGTAGGTTCTTGTTATTCATCACTTTGAATATTTCTTGCCATTCCCATCTGGCCTGCATAGTTTCTGTTGAGAAATCAGCTGAAAATTGTATGGGTGGTCTCTTATAGGTAACTAACTGCTTTTCTATTGCTGCTTTTAATATTCTCTCTTTGTCTTTTGCTCTTGGCATTTTAATTTTGATGTGTCTTGGTGTGGTCCTTTTTGGATTCCTTTTGTTTGGGGTTCTGTGCACATCCTGGACTTTTAAGTCTATTTCTTTCACCAGGTGATGAAAGTTTTCAGTCACTATTTCTTCAAATAGGTTTTCAGTATCTTGCTCTGTCTCTTTTTCTGGCACCCTCATAATTTGGATGTTGATATGCTTGAGATTGTCCCAGAGGATCCTTACACTATCTTTAATTTTTTGGATTCTTTTTGCTTCTTGGTTTTCCAGCTGAGTGGATTTTGCTTCTTTGTATTTCAAATCTTTGACTTGATTCTTGTGGTTCTCTAGACTGCTTTTAGGTCTCTGTATAATATTTTTTATTTCAGTCAGTGTATGCTTAATTTATAGTTGTTCCTTTTTCATATCCTTGAGGCTCTCGTTCATATCCTTGAGGTTCTCATTAAATTTATCAGCCTTTTCTAGGAACCTCTTGAAAAACCTTATAACCGTGGTTTTGAACTCTATGTCCAGTCTTTTTATCCCCTCCATTTCTTTAAAATGTGATTTGTTCCCTTGTCTTCACATTTTGGCTGCTTCCCTGAGTTGGTAGGATAGCTTTGTGTGGTAGGTATCCTATAGGAGACAGTGGCTCAGCCTCCCCAGTTACCTGAGGTGGATACTCTTGGTGCACCCCTTTATGGGTTGCAGAGTTTTGTAGTTAAGCCTAGATTGCTGTTGATATCACTGGGAAGGTTTGACCTCCAGGCCAATTGGCTGTGAGGATCAGCTGTGTTTACACTGTGAGAGCCTCTATACTCAGCTTGGATGGGGTGGAGTCTCCAGGTTGAGCAGACAACCTTGATTTCCCATCAGCTCTGCCCTAAGCGGTGCCTGAGTCTCTGAGAGAAAGCTGCTGCTGAGCTCTGCCCACTGCAAGACTGTTCAGCCTCTCCCCAAATGAGTCTGCAAACCCAAAATCTCACCCAGGATTGGAAAACAATGCAATCTGGTGGTTTTCCTTTTTTATTTTTCCTACCGAATGAGAGAGCAAGCCATGCATCCTCTCTGCATGCTCGTGCACTTCTGTAGTTCCTAAGTTTATGCTTCCTCTCCGCAAGCTTGCGGACCTCTGCAGCTCCTGAGTTTCAAGTGCTTTCTCCTTACGGTCCAGTTTCACCCCGTATGAGTCTGGGTTCCATGCGACTCACCTGGATTTGAGCAATCAGTGCAGTGGGACACCTTTGTTTCCCTTCCTGTTCGAGAAAACCAGTCGCGTATTCAGCCGCCCGCCCTATCCACTTGCGTGCGGCTCTGCACCTCTTTCTTCACGTGTCTTTGCAAGTCTGCCCTCCACTGCTCCTCTGAGTCAGTTCTATCTTTCTTTATATTTGTGGAATTTCCACTTAGCCAGCCTTCTGGTGATTCTGGATGATGTCTGTTTTGTTTTTTAGTTGTAGTTTTGAAATTGTTGTGTGGGGCAGCAGTATAGGTGTTTACCTATGCCACCATCTTGATTCCTCCTTCCCCTTCTTTCTTTTAAAAATATTTTTTTATTGATTTTAGAGAGAAAGGGAGAGAGAGAGAGAGAGAGAGAGAGAGAGAGAGAGAGAGAGAGAGAGAGAGAGAGAAATGATGAGAGAGAATCATTGATTGGCTTCCTCCTACATGCTCCATACTGGGGATCGAGCCCGCAATTCTGGACTTGTGCTTTGACCACAACCTCCTGATTCATATGTTGATGCTCATCCATTGAGCCACACTGGGTGGGCTATGTCCTCTTCTTGAATAATCCCATCAAACCTATAGTTTTAATCTTATATTTCTATCTGGACAGTGATTATTCCATTCTAGACATTTCTTCTGAGCCCCCTACTCATATCTAAATGGTCTTTGTCTTTTTACTGGTCTGTTTTCATAATGTCCTTCTCTTGTTTCATTTACGTAATATCCTGTTATAGCTGTGATGGTCTCATTATGCATACATGTATGTATATATAGGGTAACCCCAAAATATGTAAACACACTTTAACAGTTGATAATTCACTCATTTTCACCCCTTTTTGGGTTTAACTAATTTGAAATAATGGGCAAAGCCAGACTAAGCTTTGAACAAAGAAAATTTATCCTAAAATGCTACTAGACTTTTTATGGTGCTACATGAAAGATAAAGTTTATAGTACAAAACCAGAAACTGTTGATGAATTGAGCCCAAATATTAAATGAAATGATTCTTAATATTTGTGATTCCATTGTTTCAGATTAACAGCAGTGCCTGTACCAGAATGGTATTTAGTTTGCAAACAGGCATTGACAAAACAAATTATTCATTCTGTAGATTCTTTTAAAATTTGAAAATGAACTCTGTTTTAATAAACACTAACTTTACAGACATTCAAAGTGTGAGCAATCAGTGGGATACCCTATATGTGTAATGAGCATTTCTATAATTCAGCATATTGTTTTATTTCTCTGTATTCTTCTTTCTTCCTTTTATTTTTATTTTTGTGTGAGAGATTTCCCAATAATGTCTGGTGGTGATCTCTCTACTCCCATACTTAAAAGTGAGGCACTGAAAAGCTGATTGGAACTTTTGTGTTTGTAAAACTTACTTGACTGAAGAGAGGATGATTAGGCTGCACCATTCTCTGTGGACATTCTACTGTTAGAATTCATCGATTCTCTTTGATAAGTAGTTTTCCCCCAGAAAAGAATGCTTTAATTTCCCACCTAATAGAGAAGAGCTGGGCTGCAAGAATTCTTATTGGTGGGTGAGGGAAGAGGGCCAGGAAACTTATGATTTAGTGGATAAACTTTCACTTAATCTTCCAAATTTTCAGTAAGGTTTCCTCACTTTTAGCATCACCTGGTGTTTAATTCCAAAGTCCACTTGTAGTAAACATTAATGCTTCTCAAATATTTCTAGTTCTCCTCCTATCTTTGAAGTTAAATGTGTCCATGTGATATGCTCTGGCTAATGAAAAGCAAGTAGAGTTGATGTGAATCACTTCTGAGCAGAAGCATTTAATTTGTGGTGTGGGATTCACTTTTACCATGGCAAGTATGTCATGTGTGCCTGGTGAAATGACCAGCATGTGGAGGATAGCTTCCCTATCTAATGAAGAGGGTATATGCTAAATGACTGTCACACCCTCACAAGATGGTGGCGCCCATAGCCACATGATGGTGGCAGGTCCCTCATTTCTGCCTCATCCAGCTGGAATCCTCAGTCCTCTCAGCCCCACAGGGGAAGGCAGTTGGGGGCAACCAGGCCTGCAGGGGAAGGCAATTGGAGGTGATCGGGCTGGCAGGGGAGCAGTTAGGTATCAATCAAGGCTGGCAGGGGAGTGGATAGGGGGCTATCAGGATGGCAGGCAGAGTGGTTAGGGGCAATCAGGCATGCATGCAGGCAAGTAGTTAGGAGCCAGCAGTTCCTGGATTGTGAGTGGGATGTCCTACAGGATCAGGCCTAACTGGCAGTTGGACATCCCCCAAGAAGTCCCAGATTGGAGAAAGTGAAGGCTGGGCTGAGGGACAACCCCACTCTGTGCATAGATTTTGTGCACCAAACCTCTAGTCTAAATAAGAATAAAATATTGTACCAAACTACTGAGGTTTGGGGTTGTGTAGTATGCCCTGGAAAATTTATTAAAATTTTGGAAAGCTTAAATGATCTTTTGCCAAGATGGGAGAAGGACAGTTTCCTGACTGTGTGGGGGTGAGGGAGGTGTTCTGAAGAATAAAATTTTCTCAGTTTATCAACCAGTCCTCCTGTTTTTAGCTTCACCTGCACTTCCACTTTCAGAGGGATTCTGCATTTTTACAGTGAGAATCAGTATGCTCTGGGCTTTACTCTACTGCCACCATGGATTTGAGCTTCTTTCATTCCTTTTAGTTCTTTGTTCTTTTTAGTTGCCATTTATCTGTTAAGTTTTCAGCTTCCAAAATTTTATTGCCATTACCTCCTCTTCCACTGATTCCCCAACTTGGGTTTATCATTTTTAATTTTTTTCATTTCCGTCATTTTAGTGAAATTTTCAGAAGGGAGCTGTGTGATAAATAACAGTGTTCAGTATACCACATTTAACAAGAGGATGGATTAATGTTAACTTGGTCAGGTTATTTCATACCTGTGGTCTTTAGTCTATTTATCTGTGATCTTTAGTTTGCTTATTTGTGATGAATAAATTTTTAGATGGTGCAGACTCGATCACTAACTCTGCATGATGTTACAGAAGTGAAGGGAACCAGGTTTGCTAAAGTAATTGTGATGATAGAAATGTATTAGCCTCAGAAGCTACTGAGGTGGTTCATTCTAACCTAGTACAGTGTAAAAACTTTTTTCTACATGATCAACAGATTCTCTTTAGCTTTAAAAATTGCAGCGTTCTTGTTTTTAATCTTTGGTAGAGTATGGGCAATAAACAAAAAAAAAAACAACTATTTAATATTTTGAGTACCCTAAACATTTTATGCATTATTACAAGTAAAACTTCCCTCAATAATGATAACCACATGAGTTGTTTATGATAGTTTACAAATCCCTTGAAGTACAGAATGTGATATTTACTTTATAAATTTATTCAGTAGTATTTGCTTCTTATATGTATTCTTTTAAACTACGTAAATGATTAGTATGGTGTCATGTTGACTGATGTAGGAATTTTCTCCCTAATCCTCTGATTGTTAGTATATAACTTTCAAGTTTCAGTAGAACATGGCATTAGAGTCTTGTTGTTGATATATTCCTAGTAATTTGTTTACAATGAGATTTATGTTCTCATCAAGTTTTAAAAGAGGATTTTTTGAGAGTCATAATATTGATCATTCAAAATTTGATATTTACTTATATTTAATGTAAAAGCACCATTAAGGACTCTTTTGAGTAGTACAATTTTTATGATTTTAGAAGTATTTGAATTTCATTTACTGTTCATTTGCTTTAGAATAATTCTTGTGATTTAAGGAATGGGGATACTGGTGATACACATACTGCAAAACCAAGTTCCATAAATGATCAACATTTAAAGTTATTTTCTTTGTCAATTTCTATAAATTTTAAAAAATTGAAAAATATTCATTATCAAAGTAGGTGTTTGAAGTATTATTTTTACTAAGTTTTATGTAGTTTTTGGGGAACTATTTAATCTTGAATTAATTTTATCATTCACTATTTTTAGATTCTTTCTCTTTAAAAATTATAATATTAAAGAACATCTGAGTAGTTTATATAACATTTAATTAAAATAATTACAATACAAGTATAACTGTCATAAGTAGTCTTGGTACCAGATAAAACTGAATTCTTAGAAATGTTACAACTTGACTTGATAGGAGAAGTATAGGGCACACTTGAGAACAGCCTCTTAGCCTTGAGCAGTTAATGTGTCATGGAATCAGACAGTGTTTTATAGAGGATATGGAGAGTATCAGCATATATGGTAGGCTAATTAAGAGAAGAGCAGTTTATAAAGCTTGTATTTATACTTGCAAAAGAATTGAAAGCAGGATCTTGGATATTTTCATGTCCATCTTCACAGCAGCATTATTCACAATAGCCAAGAAGTAAAATCAGCCCAAATGTCTGTCAGTGGATGAATGGAAAAACAAAATGTGGTGAGTATATACAACAGAATATTATTCAGTCTTAAAAAAGGGAGTCATGTCACATGCTACAGCATGGATGAACCTTGAGTAATTATTTTAAGTGAAACAAGCCAGTTATAGAAAAACTAATCATTTAGGATGCATCACATACATTATGTAAAAATTCAGATAATGCAGAGAATATGAAAGAAAACCAGCTGTAAATAAATTTTCTTTAATATAACTACTATTAATATTTTAATGTATATACTTTACCCAAGCATTTGGTGTGTATGTGTGTTTGTGAATAAACAATGTATATTTTATTTATGACTTACCTAAAATGAGATATGTATTATCTTTTATAACCAGTTATAAGAAAACACAGCTGTTTATTATGGAAATCTTTCCATATTTTCACATATTTATTATGTTTTATGATTGAGGACAATATAGCTACACTGTAATTTATTTAATTTTCCCCTGTTGATGAGCATTTAGGTTTTAGTTTTGTCCACTATAAACAACACTGAAATAAAATTCTTTTTATACATCTTTGACAAGAAAATAGTGGAATAGTGTCTTTGAAGTTCTGGAAGAAAATATTTTCAACCTGTAATTCTCTGTCCAGACAAACTTTCTGTTAATGTAAGGATAGATTAAGGTCATGTTCAGAGATGTAGTAAGTCAGAATTTGTATCTCTGAGGCTTCCTATCTCAGCAAGTTACTTGGGGACATATACCAGCAAAATTAAGGACCATGTGAAGAAAGAGAACAGTGGATCCAATCCCTGAAGATTGTGAAGGAACATCATAAGTTGATGACTAAGCAGCAGGCCTAGGACATTAATGAGTTCAGGTGACATAGAAAGATAGAAGATTCTTGAAAAAATACCTCTGAAGAAAAAGGGGTTTTTATGTTATAGACTAGTGGTCTGGTGCATGCATTCATGCATATTGAAAGGAAATTACTTAGAAGAAATATAATTTATTCATTCATTCATTATTTTTTAGAAGAAATATTTTAATATTGATTGCTATTGGCCCTTTCTCTATAATAGAAGTGTCAACCAAATTTATGATCAATAATGACAGATTGAAACACATGCGTGTGATTGGTGCCAATAAGAGCTTTATATGTATTGTGGATGCACACATCAACTTAGCCATATATATCTATATATATAGATCTATATCTATATCTATATCTATATCTATATCTATATCTATATCTATATATGTGGGAGGGGGGCAGAGGGGGGTGTCTCTCAGCTCAGCCTGCACCTTCTCAAATCTGGGACATCCTTCTCACAACCCAGGACTGCTGGCTCCAAACTGCTCGCCTGCCTGCCTCCATGATTGCCCCTAACCGCTTCTGCCTGCTAGCCTGATCACCCCCTAACCACTCCCCTGCCAGCCTAATTGATGTCTAACTGCTCCCCTCCCAGTCTGTTTGCCCTTAACTTTTCTCCTCTGCCGGCCTGGCCACCTCTAATTGCCCACCCCTACAGGCTTGATCACCCCCAACTGCCCTCCTTTGCAGGCCTGGAACCTCCCAACTACCCTCTCCTGCTGGCCATCTTTTGGTGGTCATCTTATGTCTACATGGGGAAGGATCTTTGACTACATGGGGGCAACCCTCTTGTGCATTGGAGTGATGGTCAATCTGTGTATTACTCTTTTATTAGATAGGACAGAGGCCTGGTGCATGGGTGGGGGTCAGCTGGTTTGCCCTGAAGGGTGTCCTGGATCAGGGTGGAGATTCCCTTGGAGTGTGGGGAGGCCTGGTTGAGGGGCCTATGGTGGTTTGTACGCCAGCCACACCCCGCAGCGACCCAAGCAGAGGCCCTGGAATCTGGGATTAATTTATGTCTACAATTGAAACTTTGTAGCCTGCACTGGAGCCAAGCCTTCTGCTCATTCCGTGGCGCAGCCATTTTTGTTTGAAACTTTGTAGCATTGAGTGGAGGCCTAGGCCAGCAACGGCAGGTGGAAAGCTTGGCTCCCTCTGTTGTTGGGGAAACCCAAGTCTTCCTCCTGCTCTCAGTGGCAGCAGCCATCTTGGTTGGGGTTTATTTGCATAATCTGATCCTGATTGGCTGGTGGGCATGGCTGTGGTTGTGGGTGTAGCGAAGGTATGGTCAAATTTGCATATTACTCTTTTATTAGATACGATAGATGACCATTAATGGGGGCAGTATTGTAATCAGCCAGCCACAATACAAAATAGCTTGAGAAAAGTTTTTTGCACATGCATATGCTCATATAGAAAGAGTATATATGGTCATGGAAGTGAGTGAATAACAATTCTCCAAATCAAATTTAAAAAGTGAGTTAAATAGTAATTCTAGGTGTTAGTTGGGTCTTCTTTGGGGAGTTCCTCCAGAATGAAGTATCTGACAAAGAGCTGGTGAGTTAAGCAGGGGATTGAGATAAACCTAAGGAGGTCAGCTCCACAGTCAGTTTATAACCAGTTCTATTAAACAGTCACAATTGACACCCTGTACCCTGCCTTTCAGTGCATACATTAGGAAGACTGAACTGACCTGTTAAAAAAAGCAGCAAAAGTCCAAAAGTGTACCATGGCTTTGCTTTGTTGTTGTTGTACTTGCATCAGCAGTAGTAGTAATATAATTGTCATTTTTGTAATAGGAATAATATTAGAAACTCTCAGGTAGTGAACACCAGATGTGTACAGAAACCATGCTAGGCTATGTACACAAAATATTATTAATTACTAGTGCCCTAGTGCATGGATTCATGCACACTGAAAGAAAATTAATTACAAGGTGCTGGCAGGGTGGGATTGGGCAATATGGGCCAACCTCTCATAGTCCCTACCAGGCTGGCCACACCTGGGGTGGCACTGCAGCTTGAAGGGCATCTGTGAATTGAGTGGGGTCCCTTGGCATGGCCTGCAGGGATCAGGCCAAAACTGGCTCTCCGCCATCTCCCAAGAGGTCCTGGATTGTGAGAGGGTGGTTCTCGGGTGACACACCCTGGAATCGGGCTCCCTCCTCTCTAGTTCTGGATGTGTCACCCAAGAACCACTGCTGTCAAGTCACCACAGCTTGGCAGAACCTGCATTGCACATCTGCCCCTGGTGGTCAATGCGTATCATCCCTATCTGCCTGTTGGCTGGCAGATGAATGCTTAGCCTTTTATTTATATAGATTGCATCACTCTTGTCAGACAAGTATTATCGTTATTTTACAGGTTTAGAGAGGTTAAGTTTTGTTCAGCATACAGCTTATAAATGTTAGAGCTAGGATTTGAAGCTTGGTCAGTTTGATTTCAAAGCCCATGATATTCCACTATGGCAAATGATACTGCAAGAATGTCCAACCCTTGGGGGTCTTGACCTTGACTCTGCATGCCAGGAGAAATGCTAGGTAGGCAGAACACTTCTTCATTATGTCAAGTTACCTGCAGTGGAATTTCAGTGATTACTTGCTGGGCATTTTCTTCCTTCCCCTTCCCCTTCCCCTTCCCCTTCCCCTTCCCCTTCCCCTTCCCCTTTCCCCTTCCCCTTCCCCTTTTCCCCTTCCCCTTCCCCTTTTCCCCTTCCCCTTCTCCTTCCTCCCTCCCTTCCTCCCTCCCTTCCCCTTCCCTCCTTTCCCTTCCTTCCTCCCTCCCTCCCTTCCCTCCCTCCTTCCTTCCTTCCTTCCTTCCTTCCTTCCTTCCTTCCTTCCTTCCTTCCTTCCTTCCTTCCTTTCCTTCTTTCTTTCTTTCTTTTCTTTCTTTCTTTCTTTCTTTCTTTCTTTCTTTCTTTCTTTCTTTCTTTCTTTCTTTCTTTCTTTTTCTTCTTCTTCTTCTTCTTCTTCTTCTTCTTCTTCTTCTTCTTCTTCTTCTTCTTCTTCTTCTTCTCTCTCTCTCTCTCTCTCTTCCTTTCTTTCTCTCCTGAGGATATTTTTAGAGACAGAAAGAGAGAGAGGGAAGGAGGGGAGAGAGATTGAGAGAAGGAGAAACATCTATGTGAGAGAAACAGATGTGAGAGAGAAACATCAATTGGTTGCCTCCTATATGTGCCCTGACCAGGGATCAAATCTGCAGGCCAGGTATATGCCCTTACTGAGAATCAGACTTGCAACTTTTAGGTGTATGGGATGATGCTCCAACTAAGTGAACAACTGGCCAGGGTGCTAACCATTTTCTTTATTAGAACAAACTGTTAGGGAATCTTTTATACTTGCCCTGAGTTTACAACATTTATACAAAATGATAAATTCACTGTATGCAAATTAGCACTCTTCCAAGTAGCAGTAGAATGGTACAGAGATTGTATGAGTTTTTGTTGTAAAGTAGAATTTTATCATATCCAACATTATTGTATTTACTGGTAAGGGCAGAGTTAGAGTTTTGCACGTATAAAAGGTATTCTTAATATTTTTTCTTATTTTCTGTAACCATTATAAAATCAAATATGTAAATATGCTTTAGCATAGTAATTGCATTTTCAAATTTGAATTTGTTTTATGCAGTTATTTAATCTGAGTTTCATTAAAAGAGAATAGTTTCTATAGCAACTACCACATCTGATATCTTTGGAATCTCTGAGATATGAAACACTTTCATTAAAAAGCAGGATATCTTGGAGACTTCTGTACAGATTTAAATGTTTCAGAAAAACATTTTGTGTGTATTTATTTTTCCTAGTTTTTATCAAGTTTATTTTATACTACATCACTTTTCCCTTTAAAAGTTTCCACCATATGTACTTGGAAATAAAATGTCAAAAGAATTCAATGAGGAGGTGGATATTGGAGAGAATAGTAGGAGTTAGTGTGAGCTCCTTTCTGAATGAACTCCATCAGCACACATGCTATTTCCTTTTAGCAGGAAACCTGTTGATTTTTCTCTTTGTAGATATTCTATTAGGTTTTGAAAATCATTTCTAGAAAAAAAGAATGATATAACAGTATGAGGACAAAAATTAAAATAGAATATTAGGTCATTAGTACCAGACTCCTGTTCCAAGGTATTTTTAGTACTTTGTTTAAAAAATGTCATTGTTAAGTAATGTTCACAATTTTGCCACTTATCAACTGAAGAAAGATTATTTTTATACTTGAAAATAAATATTGGTATCTGAAATCTATTCCTTAAAGTTCTCTCATTCATTGCAGTGTTATTTATAATTAGGAGTCCAGTGCATGAATTTGTGCACCTTGAAAGGAACTGTGGGCCATGAGGCTGCAGGGGGCACAGGGGCGGTTCTCAGCTCATCCTCCATGCCCCCACTTGGCCCCTCTCATTGCAGCCCTGGGTCCCCTCTCTGCTAGCAGCCCCACTCCCGCCACTGCCCCTGCTCCCGCATGCTGATGGGGCCAGCCCTGCTCACACCTGCTGATGAGGTGGAGCTATTGGGGCCGGCACCAGCAGCAGGTGCGAATGAGGCCAGCACCAGCAGTAGGTGCCAGAGGCACCTGCTGGCCTCGATCACTCTTCAGGAGCAGGGAGAGGTGGAGAAGCCCTGAGGGCTAGGGCGATCGGGGCTGGTAGCCACTGATCGCACCTCCTGATGGTGCCAAGCAAAGGGGGCCAGTGCTGGATGCCAGCAGTGGGTGCAAGTGGGGCTGGGACTGGCAGCAGGTGCAAGCACCAGGCAGGACCACAGCACATAGGAGCAAAGAATTTTCAGTAACCAGTAGAGGCTCGCCCTGATGACAGCGACTGGCACCCCACCTTGGTCTGGTGCTTTCTGTTCACCTGCTCCACCATCCTGCTGCAGCCAACACCCACCATGCTCTGTGGTCTGCTGCCTGGTGCCGATGCTTGCCCTGTTTTACATGCACCTCCTGGTGGTCAGTCAGCACATGTCATAATGACTGGTTGTTGAGTTGTTTGATTGTTCTGCCGTTCGGTCTATTTGCGTATTTAAGGTTTTACATATATAAGTAGCCAAGATCTGAAAACAGCTAAAGTACCTACCAGTAGATGGTTGCTGGAATTAGTAATTATTCAAACTCTATGCATTTTTTTGGGATGCCTGTTTATAATCATTAGGCGAGATGGAGTGGATAAAAAGGTTGTGGTTCATTTACACAATGGAAATACTACTTGGCCATAAAAAAGAAGAAAATATTACTTTTGCAACAGCAGGAATAGACCTAGAAATTAGTATGTTAAGTAAAATAGCCTGTCAGAGAAAGAAAAATACCATTTCATTTCACTTATATGTGGAATATAATAAATAAAATAATTTAACAAAATAGAAAAAGAACATAGATACATAGAAAAGACTGGAAGCTCTCAGAGGGGAGGGTGGTTAGGCAAATGAGTTAAAAAAGATGAGGGGATTAAGCAAAAAAACATGTGTCACATAGACCTGGATAGCAGTATGGGGATAGCTGGGGGAAAATAATTGTGGTGGGAGGTAGAATTGGGCAGAGAGGGAATGATAGGGGATAGAAAGAGCCTTGACATTGGTTGGTGAGAGCACGATGCAGTATGCAGATGATGTTTTATTGAGTTATACACTTGTGACCTGTATGTTTTTTTAAATATTATTACTGATTCAGAGAGGAAGCAAGAGGGAGGGAGAGAGAAACATAAGTGATGAGAGAGAATCATTGACTGGCTGACTCCTGCACGATCAGGGATAAGCATGCCATCCGGGCATGTGCCCTGACTGAGAATCAAACTGACCTCCTGGTTCACAGGTCGACGCTCAACCACTGAGTCACCATGGCTGGGCAACCAGTGTGGTTTTATTAATCAATGACATCCCAATAAATTCAATTAGTAAGTGAATAATTAAAATAAAATCAAAACAAGATTATATTCATACTCATATTAAGAGAGACAGTGGGGATTAGGCAATAGGTCTGTTTTAAAGCCAGTTATCTTAAATATACAAAGACTCAACAAATAAGTGCTTTGTTTTTAATATGCCCAGTTCTGCATTTGCACTCCATATATTATTTAGAGCATTCTCAGTTTTTTTGGAAAATTAATAATTTTCTCAATTGTAGTGTATTTTCTAACTTGTTTAAGAATGGCTCAAATTATTAATGCTTCTCTTATTGGGAACAGACTTAATTTTGATTATTTTAATCACAATAACTCAAGACAAATAAGAAGGGTTTACATCCTTTTATTTTCAATAAAATTTGGTACATCCATATATTTTGGTATTATCTGCTCTGTTGAGATTTCTTCTGTTGCTTATTTCCTTTCATAGTCTAAGCCATCCTGCAATTAAGGCATTATTTGGCTCACTGCATGTAGTGTGTCGACAAAGAAGGGTTTTGTTTGCATCTCAAGCCACACCATGGGATAATCATATGATTGTTTCAGGGAAAGGAATTTTCATCTTCATCTCAGGGCATAGGTTACAGTCTGGTGATGAAATCTACTTACAATCTCCCTGTGGATTAATCCAGGGAGATTCCATCAACACTAATAAAAGAGAAATATGCAAATTGACTGTACCTCTGCTACACCCACAGGCCACGCCCACCAGCCAATCAGGAACGAGTATGCAAATTAACCCAAACTAGATGGCAACCGCCATGGAGCTGGAGCTCCCAACAATGTTGGAAGCCAAGCTCCCCGCCCGCCCTGGCTGGTCCTGGCCTCCACTCAAGGCTACAAAGTTTCAATTATAGAAAATAAATCCCAACAAAAATGGCAGCAACCACAGAGCTGGTGAGAGCAGGAGGCTTGGGTTGCCTGCAGCAATTGAGGAAGCTAAGCTTTCTGCCCAACCTGGCCTGCCCTGGCCTCCGCTCAAGGCTACAAAGTTTCAGTTATAGAAAATAAATAAATCCTAGATACCAGAGCTTCCCCTTGGGTCACTGAGGGGGGCATGGCTGGCCTGCAAACTATCACAGACCCCTCGCTCAGGCAGCCTCCCACCCCAAAAGAATCCCCAGCCTGATCTGGGACACCCTTCAGGGCAAACCAGCTGCCCCACCAGGCACTAGGCCTCTACCCTATCTAATAAAAGTAATATGCAAATTGACCATCACTCCATCACACAAGATGGCTGCCTCTATGTGGACACAAGATGGCTTCCATAAAATGGCCATAAGGCAGGGGCAATTGGGAGGGACCAGGCCTGCAAGGGAGAGCAATTTGAGGGCAATCAAGCCTGCAGTTAGGGGTGAACTGGCCAGCAGAAGGGGAAAGTTGGGCGGACCTGGCCTGCAGTATTATGAGAGGGATATTCGACTGCCTTAGGCCCAATCCTGGATCTAAATGGGCAGTTGGACATCCTGCGAGGGGACCCAGACTGGAGAGGGTACAGGCTGGGCTGAGGGACACACACTCCGGTTATGAATTTTGTACACTGGGCCTCTAGTTAGATATAAAATAAAAGACAAGTTTGTTCATGAAAAGATTAGAGAAACATTTGAGCAATAGGATTCCTAAACAAAGGAACTTCAACTTGAAATGTCCCTATAGTTTTTACTTTCTTAAGTAAAATCATTCAGCTAGTTTACTGAAGAATATTAGTATACTAAGTTCCTGTGAGAAGGAAATATGGTTGCATGGCTTGTATAAGGTAGGCCTTTTGGTATTCACAAAAAGATGTCACATTCAGGGTCTAATAAATGTTAGAGAGTAATTTAATTATTTGCTTAACTAGAGGCCTGATGCACAACATTTTTGCAAGGGGCTAGTCCCTTGCTTTGTCCAGAAGGTCCTCTGGAAGGTTGTTTGGCTGTCCAGCCTAATTAGCATATTATTATTTTTATTATTATAGATAGGTATTGAGCACCTATTTTATATTAAGTATCGTGCTTGATACTACAATTACAAAGTTGATGAAGATACGTTCCCAGCTTACAGTCAGTTGAGATACATTAATTTTCATGTGATTATAGTATTGCACAGTACTTGCAGTGACGAAAGTATACATAGGATGCTGTGAAAATACAGAAATGGGTATCTATAGGATGTCCCAAAAGAATGTTTTTAACGTTTAACAGCGGATAGCTCAATTGATGTTTCTTTTTTTTCAGATTTAACCCATTGGAATTAATATTCAAAGTGTGTATATATTTTTTGGGGACATCTATATACAATCATTAGGTGATACGGAGAGGAAGTTAGAGAAGTCGTCTCAAATGAGCTAATCCTTAAATTCTAAAAGATATGTTGAAGTATATTTTCAGGCAGAGGGAAGACATTTTTAATATTTAAGCAAATGTATAAACTTTGCCTCTGTTCTACTGTTTGTTCAGTTATTAAAATTTTGAATTATGAATAACTCAGGTAGATATGACCAACTATATATATTTTAAGAAATGTTATGTTATACTGTATTGTGAAGGTGTGATATAATGATTCTTTTCCTGAAAATAATTTTTTGTCTAAATATTGTGATAAATTATGTTAAACTAGGTTTGCAAAATCTATGTTTTGTTTAGCATAGAAAAATTTCTTATAGATATTATTTCTCTTTGCTGTTCTGGAAATCTAATTTTCCAAAGGCTAACCCCTCCCCCATCAGCTGCTAATTTAACAATTTCTTCTGTTTCTCTGTTGATGACTTGGAATATTATATTCATGCTTGTCTTCTGCTTAATGTGGCAGCTCACTTGGTAGAAACACAAGTTTTTTCACAGTTGAAAGTAGACTGACTGTTGACCTTCTGCATAAGAGATTAGCTTTATCTATAGAAATGCAACTTTCTTCAAAATCTTTGCAATTTTGAGAACTAGAACATATGCCTTTAGTATGCTATACATATATATGACCATTTATTTTGATTACTGCTGTAATCCTATCTAATAAAAGAGTAATATGCAAATTGACCATACCTTCGCTACACCCACAAGCCATGCCCACCAGCCAATCAGGAGCGGGGGTGGGGCCAAGGCAGCCTGAGCCTGGGGGGACGGGGCCAAGGCGGCTGGTGAGCACATGAGGCGGAGGTGGGACCGAGGCCTGTGTGAGGTGGCCAGCAAGCGTGGAGGGGAGGTCCCCAGGGCCAGATGTTCACCGGTGGCCAGGGCCAAGGTGAGTGGCAAGCACGCAAGGTGGGGGGCGGGGCAGAGGCATGCCAAAGGCGGGGGGTGGGGCTGCACAGGAGGCTGCTGCAGCTGCTGAGTGCAGGGTGTGCCCAGGGCTGGGCGGTCACTGCTGGGGCTAAGGCCTGGGCTGGAGGGGGACAGGACCAAGCCGTCCAGTGAGCGCACAGCCCTGGGGCTGGGCGGTTACCGGGTGGTCATTAGCAGCCGGGGGTAAGGCCAGGGCAGGGTGGGTGAGGCTGAGGTGACCAGGGCAGAGCCAGCAATCAGCCCCATTGCAGGTTGATGGCTGAGTGCCCAAGGCCTAACGCTTCAGCCAGGGGTGAGGGGTCAGTAGGACATCCCCTGAGGGCTCCCAGTATGTGTGAGGGGGCAGGTTGGGCTGAGGGATCACTCACCCCCAGTGCACGAATTTTGTGCACCAGGCCCCTAGTTACTATTGAAGTAGCCTGGATTGGAGACAAAAGACATTAGAAGTTTCCAACTAATTCTTTACAGAAGAGTCTCTGTAATTGTCTTTCATTTTGATGAAAAATTTAAGATGAAGGGATTTGGGGCTGAGAGCAGAGATTATTTTCCTCAGTTGATATGTTGTACTGAAGTTGAATTTTGAAGACTAGTGAAGTATTCGTGACAGCTATTGTACACATGACATGGCCTCAGTGTTGGAAATTCAAGTGCACTGGGAGAGATCTAAAGTGTATTTTTTAAAAAAAAAGTTTATTTAGATATGTCCTAACCTCTCTGGGGCCTCCATTTCATCACCTATAACATTGTAGAAGTCTTCATTGGCTAAATAAGCACTAAGGTCCTTTTAGCTCTAATAGTCTATGAATGTGATTTTAAGGATAAGGTTATAAAACAAGTTCAATTTATATTTTTAAGGCTCAAAAATATGGATAAATTTACTATGATTTAGTGGAAGAGCAGAAGCTCTTGAAATCAGTTGTTAGTTCAATTTAATAGCTATATGATATTGGCCTAGGTGTTTAAGTTTCAGATTTTTTATTTGTAAGATGGGGATGATAGAACTGTTGTGAAGATTAAATGAAATAATGTATAAAAGCTCTTATACAGCCCTAGCCAGTTTTGCTCAGTGGTTATAGTGTCAGCCTGTGGACTGAAAGGTCCTGCCTGGGTTTGATTTTGGTCAAGGGCACATGCCAGTGGAGGGTGTTCAGGAGGCAGCCAATCGTTTATTCTCTTTCATTTATTGATGTTTCTATCACTCTTTCCCTCTCCCTTCCTCTCTGAAATGTATGTGTGTGTGTGTGTGTGTGTATGTATACACACACACACACACACACACACACACACACACACACACACACATCTTTTTTCAAAGCTCTTACACAGTGGTTGGCATAAATTAAGCACTCAAATAATGTTGGCCTCTTCATTTCATTTTCCCTTTCAGTTTCTTTTAAAAATAATCTTTATTGTTGAAAGTGTTACAGATGTCCCCCTCCTCTCCCTCCATTGCCCTCCTCTACTTGTATCCCACCCTGCCCCAGGCTTTCACCACCCTAATGTCTGTGTCCATGGGTGATGCATATATGCTGATACATTCTTTGGTTAATCTCTTTTTGTCCTTCCTCTCCCCCTTGCCTCTGAAATTCATCAGTCTGTTCCATGTTTCCATGTCTCTGGTTCTATTTCATTCATCTGTTTATTTTGTTCATTAGATTCCTTGTTTGTTTATTTTGACTTTTAGATTCAATTGTTGATAAATATGTGTTTTTTACCATTTTGTTGTTGTTCTTCTTCCTCCTCCTCCTCCTTCTCCTCCTCCTCCTCCTCCTCCTCCTCCTCCTCCTCCCCTCCTCCCCCCCCCCTCCTCCTCCTCCTCCTCCCCCTTCTCCTTCTTCTTCTTCAAGAAGACGTGTCAACATTTCATGTAATACTGGTTTGAACTTCTTATCTTGTCTGTGAAGAAAGAACTCCTTTAGCTTTTTATTGTCTATGAAGTTCTTTATCTGACTTCCAATTTTAAATGACACCTTTTCTGGGTAGAGTAATCTTGGTTGTATGTCCTTGTTCTCATCACTTTGAATATTTCTTGCCACTGTGGCAGCCACTTCCTTCTGGCCTGCAAAGTATCTACTGAGAAATCAGCTGACAGTTGGAAGGGAGCTCCCTTGTAGATAACGAACTGCTTTTCTCTTGATGCTTTTAAGTTTCTCTCTTTTGTCTTTAGCCTTTGGCATTTTAATTATGACTAGAGGCCCAGTGCAAGAATTCATGCACCAGTGGTATCTCTCAGTCTGGCCTGCAGGATCAGACAAAACTGGCTCTCTGACATCCCCTGAAGGGTCCTGGATTGCGAGAGGACACAGCCCAGGCTGAAGGACCCCAATGATGCACAATTGGGGCCAGAGAGGGACACAGGATTTTGGCCAACCAGGGAGGAACCATGGTAGGGCTCCAGGATGTGTCCAGTCCATCTCACTCAGTCTTGATTGGCTGGACCTGAGCAGCAAGCTAACCTACAAGTCAGAGCATCTTCCCCCCAGGTGTTCAGTGCATGTTATAGCAAACAGTTGAGCAGCCTTAGCATATCATTACATATTATGTTTTGGTTGGTTGAACAGATGACCAGATGACCAGACACTTAGCATATTAGGATTTTATTATATAGAATGTGTCTTGATGTGGGCCTCTTTGGGTTCATCTTGTTTGGGATTTTCTGTGCTTCCTGCACATGTAAATCTATTTCTTTTACTAAGTGGGGGAGGTTTTCTGTCATTTATTCTTCAAATAGGTTTTTAATTTCTTGCTCCCTCTTTTCTCCTTCTGGCACCCCCATGATATAAACAGAAGAAATCTCCAGAAAAAGAACTAAGTGAAATGTAAGCAAGCAAATTGCTAGATACAGAGTTAAAAACAATGGCTATAAGGATACTCAAGGAACTTAATGAGAACTTCAAAGAATTTAGTGAGAATATCAAGGAACACTGAGAATTTCAAGGAACTTAGTGAGAATATCAAAGACATGAAAAAAGACTAGTCAGAAATGAAGGATATACTAACTGAAATGAAGAATAATTTACAGGGAATCAACAGTAGAGTATAGGATGCCAAGAGCCAGAGCATTGATTTGGAATATGAAGAAGCAAAAACACCCAATTAGAAACACAGTTTAATCATTTTTAATTCTTTATAATGGTTTTAGAGAGAGAGAGACAGGGATAGGAAGAGAGAGAAAAGCATTGATGTGACAGAGAAATATCAATCAGTTGCCTCCTGCACATGCACCAAGTGGAGCTTGAACTCTCATCTTGGGAACGTGCTCTGACCAGGAATTGAACCCATGACCCTTTGGTGCATGGGACAATGTCCCAACCAACTGAACTACACTTGCCATGACCATAGATTATTCTTATATGCTATTTGTTAACTGTTGTATTATTACTTTGTATTACAACTGTAAGCCTACATTTGCCATGCTATGAACTAGAGCCTGGTGCACAAAATTTGTGCACAAGGAGGGGCGTGTCCCTCAGCACAGCCTGCACCCTTTCCAATCTGGGACCCCTCAAGGGATGTCTGACTGCCCATTTAGGCCCTAGGATCGGGCGTAAATGGGCAGTCGGGAATCCCTCACATAATTCAGAACTGCTGGCTCCCAACTGCTTGCCTGCCTGCCTCCTGATTGCCCTAACTGCTTCTTTCTGCCAGCCTGATCACTCCCTAACCACTTCCCTGCCAGCCTTATTGATGTCTAACTGCTCTCCTGCCATCCTGTTTGCCCTTAACTGCCATTTCCTGCAGGCCTGGTCACCCCTAATTGCCCTCCCCTGCAGGCTTGATCGCCCCCAACTGTCCTATTTTGCAGGCCTGGTCTCTCTCATCTGCCTTCCCTTGCTGGCTTGATTGCCCATAACTGCCCTCACTTTCAGGCCTGGTCCCTCCCCTGCTGGCCATCTTGTGGCGGCCATCCTGTGTCCACATGGGGTCAGCCATCTTGTGTGTGAAGTAATGTTCAATTTGCATATTACTCTTTTATTCAATAGAATGGAGGCCTGGTGCATGGGTAGGGGCTGGCTGGTTTGCCCTGAAGGGTGTCCCTGATCAGGGTGGGGGTTCTCCTGGGTCATGGGGTGGCCTGGGCGAGGGACCTGTGGTAGTTTTCTGGTCGGCTATGCCCCCTCCCCCCCCGTGACCCAAGAGGAGGCCCTAGTATCTGGGACTTATTTATCTTCTATGACTGAAACTTTGTAGCGTTTAGTGGAGGCCAAGGTAGGTCAGGGCTGCCAAAGCTTAGCTTCCTCCATCGCCGGGGCCAGCTCAAGCCTCCTGCTTTCTCCAGCTCTGTGGCTGCTGCCATTTTTGTTGGGATTTATTTATTTTCTATAATTGAAACTTTGTAGCCTTGAGTGGAGTCTACAGCTGGCCAAGGTGTGTGGAAAGCTTGGCTTCCTCCATTGCCGGGGAAACCCAAGCCTCCTGCTCCCTTCCTTGGCTGCAGCCATCTTGGTAGGGTTAATTTGCAACTCGCTCCTGATTGGCTGATGGTGTGGCTTGTTGGTGTAGCGAAGTGATGGTTAATTTTTATATTACTCTTTTATTAGATAGAATGTGTCCAGTGTCTGCAACTTTCCACCATGCCTTCCTTAGGTATGGTAGTTATTCAGTAGCTATTTATTAATGAAACTTGAATTTCTAGAACCTGAGTATCTAGATTTCTATTGCATGCATTTCGTCTCTTTTTTCCACTTTTGATCTCTAAAACGAACCACATAACTTTTTGAAAGGCCAGTAGTGAAAATGACCACTTCCTCAGATGTTTTTCATGCTTGAGACTGTTAATAAGTTCCATATGGAATATAAACTCTTTGTCTGGCAGTCTGATATGATTACCACCATACCTTTTTATCTTTGTCAATTATTATTGCCCCACTTTGAGCTTACATGATTTAAGAAAGATGTGCTTTTCACATCTTTCTGATTTATTTAGTACTGAAATTATATGTGGTCACAATTATAATAATTATAATGAGTGAGATGTTGGGATCAGAGACAACCCCTGGGGTTGTCTGCACCAATCTGTATTCCCACCATAAGTGTACTTATATGAGGGTTTCCTTTTCTCCACATCCTTGCCAACATTTGTTGTTTATTTATTTTATTTATTTTTATTGATTTCAGAGAAGAAAGGTTTGGGATAGATAGAAACATCAGTGATGAGAGATAATCATTGATTGGCTGCCTCCTGCACGCTCCCCACTGGGGATTGAGCCCATAAATCTGGCATGTGCCCTGACTGGGAATCGGACCGTGTCCTTCTGGTTCATAGGTCAACACTCAACCACTGCACCACACCAAGCAGGCTGTTTGTTGATTTATTGATGGTAGCCATTCTGACGTGTGTGAGGTGATACTTCATTGTGGTTTTACTCTGCATTTCTCTGTTGATAAGAGATCTTGAGCATCTTTTCATATGTCTATTGGCCATCTACATGTCTCCTTTGCAGAGTGTTTACTAATATTCAGGATTTCTGCCAATTTTTTAATTGGATTGTTTGTTCTTTTTGGTGTTGAGTTGTATGAGCTCTTTATAAATTTTGGATATTAACCCCTTTTTGGATGTATAATTGGAGAATATGTTCTCTCTTTCAGTAGATTATCTTTTCATTTTGATGATGGTTTCTTTTGCTGTGTAGAAGGTTTTTAGTTTGAGATAGTCCAATTTGTTTATTTTTTTATTTTATGTTTCCCTTGCACAAGGAGTTATATTAAAAGAATAATTGCTAAGAGAAATGGCAGAAATTTTACTGTCTGTGCTTTCTTCTAGGAGTTTTATAGTTGCAAGTTTTATATAAGTCTTTCATCCATTTTGAATTTACTTTTGTACATGGTGTAGGAACATGCAACTATGGAAACGGTATGGAGGTTTTTAAAGAAAAAAAATGGAACTGCCTATGACCCAGCAATTTCACTTCGGGTTATATATCCAAAGAAACCCAAAACACCAATTTGAAAGAATATGTGCAGTGTTATTTAAAATAACCAAAACATGTAAGCAACCCAAGTGCCCATCAATATACAAGTAGATAAAAAAGCTGTGGTACATATACACAATGGAATACTCCTTGGTTATAAAAAAGGATGAAATCTTACTTTTTACAGCAGTCTGGATGGACTTAGCAGGTATTATGCTAAGTCAAATAAGTCAGACAAAGACAAATACTATATGATTTCACTTATATGTGGATTCTACAGAACAAAATAAATGAACATATGAAATAGAAACAGACTCATTGAAATAGAGAACAGATTGATGGTTGCTAGAACAGAGGGTGTTTGGTGGACTGGATGAAAGAAAAGGTAAAGGGGTTCAGAAGTACAAATTGGTAGTCATGAAATAGTTATAGGGATGTAAAGTATGTCAATCCTATATAATAAAAGCTTAATATGCTAAGTGCCCAGTCATCCATTCAACCCATCAAAGCGTAATGTGCTAATGATATGGTAAGGCTGCTCAACCGCTTGCTATGACAGGCACTGACGACCAGGGGCAGTCAGCCAGTTGACCAGTCGCTATGATATGCACTGACCACCAGGAGGCAGACAGTCAACCGGTTGACCAGTTGCTATTATGTGCACTGATCACCAGGGGTCAGATGCTCCAACTGGTAGGCTAACTTGCTGCATGGAGTCCGGCCAATAGGAACTGAGTGAGACAGGCCGGACATGCCTTGGAACCTTCCCATGGTTCTTCCCTTGTTGGCCAACTTCCCGTGCCCCTCCCCGGCCCTAGTGGTGCACTGATAGGGTCCCTTGGCCTAGGCTGTATCCTCTCACAATCTGGGACCCTTTGGGGGTGTTAGAGAGCCGGTTTCAGCCTGATCCCACAGGCCAGGTAAGGGACCCCACTGGTGCACGAATTTGTGCACCGGGTCTTTAGTATTGTTATAATAACTGTGTATGGTACCTGGTGGGTCCTGGAAATATTAGGGGGATTACTTTGTAAACTATGTGAGTGTGTAACTATTTTGTTGTACACCTGAAACTAATACAAAATAATATTGAATGTAAACTGTAAATGTAAAAGAAAAAATAAAAGTATTTCTCAAACACCAGATATGATTAGTTATTTGCCAGAATCTGTTATAGGTATTTCATCCCTAATTCTTTTTGAAAAGGTATGATATAGCAATATTAATCCCTATTTTACAGTAGACAGAAACTGGCTAGAATTGCTTAGGGAATATTAACCAATATCACCCCAACCATAAGTTACCTTTACCACTAAAGGTAACATAATTAGTGGTAAAAGTAGAAGGTTGAAACATAGGTTACTTTGATGCAAAGCCATTTTTATAGCTATATCCCATAAATGCTAGCTATAAAAAAGTATAGAAGTAACACTTTTAAATAAAGGTATCTGTAATCCAAGGCTTCTTCATCTTTGCACTTCAACTGAAGGCCCTACAGAAGGTTACCTATTTGCATGTGTGTTTAAAGAGCAGTTAGTTGTCAGCTTTTAGTAGTATATATAAGAGAAATGTCTCTGTGAAGTAGAATATCAATTCAACTTAGCTTGTTGAATTGGAGGAATTTCCCAGGAGACCACAAGCACATTCTGACATGAGCTTTTAGGTCCCCTGTTTCATCCTCTGGATCCGCTCTGCTCTGTTCTCTGGGAATCAAAATGTGGCTTTAGGCATCAATGTGATGTTTGCTGCATTTCAGGTATAGAAATGGTGTTGGAAATATGAAGAACTCTGCCATCTCATTCCTTGATTTTCTTTTCTTAAAATTTATTATTTTAAAGTGGAATTGGTTGGGGTGACATTGATTAATGAAATTGTATAGATTTAAGGTGTACAATTCTGTAATATATCCTCGGTATATTGTATTGTGTATTCACCATTCTAAGTCATTATCTCGTCATCACCAATTATTCCTTCATTACCTTCTCCTGCCTCCATTTCTCTATTGTAACTAAAAAGTTTTTGCACAGTGAAGGAAACTGTTAGCAAAAGGAGAAGACAACCCACTGAATGGGTTCGCTTATATATCCAATAAGGGGTTAATATCCAAAATTTATAGAGCTCATACAACTCAACACCAAAAAGAATAAACAATCCAATTAAAAAATGGGCACAGGACCTGAATAGACACTTCAGCAAAGGAGTCTTACAGATGGCCTATAGACATATGAAAAGATGCCCAACAACACTTTTCATCAGAGAAATGCAAATTAAAACCACAATGAGATAACACCTCATACCAAACAAGTGGAAAAAAGGGACTTCTTGTACTCTGTTGGTAGGAATCCAGATGACGGAGCTGTGGAAAGCAATCTGGAGTTACCTCAAAAATTAAAAATGGAACTGCCGTATGACCCAGCAATTCTACTTCTGGGAATTTATCCAAAGGAGCCCAAAACCCTAATTGGAAAGCATATGTGTTCATTGTAGCATTATTTAGAAGAGCCAAGATTTGAATGCAGTCCAAGTGCCCATCGATAAATGAGTGGATAAAAAAGCTGTGGTACATTTACACAATGGAATACTACTGAGCTGTAAAGTGGAAGAAAATTTTACCTTTTGAGAAATCATGGAAGAATCTAAAGAGTATTATGCTAAGTGAAATAAGCCAGTCAGAGAAAGACAAACACCATATGATTTTACTTATTTGTGGAATCTAATGAACAAAATAAAATAACAAACAAAATAGAAATAGACTCATAACTATCAGAGGTTAGGTGAAAAAAGTAAAGGGATTAAACAAAAAACAAAATCCAAATCACCTAATCTAAAATCTCTTTATATTATCAGATGCCAGATTTTGTAGTTAGAACAAGTACGTGAACAAGTCACCAAGATACTAAGAGTACTTAACATCACTCCACTAGATCTTGGCAGAATTGTTGGTTATTTATCTAACCCATTCCCTGTCCCCAGTTATTAAATAAACATATGTTATACACCATCTTATGTACCAAACCAATTAAGTGAAGTCAGGATGTATAATATCCTATGTTACTCAAGTCTTTTTTTTAAATTAGTTAACCATTGTGATTTTATAGGTAAAAATTATTGAAAGGTCATTTAATTCCATATCCTTTATTTTATAGACAAATAAACTTATGTCTATGTAGATGGAATGGCATTCTTTAACAGCACACAATAAGTAGCCTTGAAGGGAGATGAACCTAAGTTTTATTTATAGAACATATTTCCAGTATGCTCTGTTAACTGTAAGTTATATACTCAAAGACATAGTTGATTATAACAATGAAAAGAAAGACATAATACCATGCATTTTTGTACCTCCTTCCTCATCTTAGTAGAGTTTTATCCTCCCCCCCCCCTTTTTTTTTTACCTTGGTGGACCCTTTTTTAAGGGAGATGTACACTGGAATGCTTCTGGTATATTCCATTAAGGTTTTTCTGGATAGGTTCCTACTTATGGTATTTTGAGACTGTGAGGACTTACACAAAATTGTGAAGTATTTGGTAAAGAAAAGGGAACAAGGACTGGAATGGCTCAAAGAATAGTTATAGAAGGAGACTAGCATGTATAATGGAGTGAATTTGGGAAATGAGATAGGGAAGGAAAGAGTGAAATTATTTAAGTTAAAGGTAAGAGGGAAGTTTGAAGAAGAAATTTGAGGTATAGGTGATATCTAGTCTTGTCATCTACAAAATATAAATAAATTTTTAATGCCTGTGTTACAATATTTTTCTAAGGATATCAGGGAAAAAGGATTTAGATACTTCGAAGGTATACTGTACTATTTAAGATGATGATGCTTGATAAAATTGATAGTGGTTAAGTATGAGGTAGAAGGAAAAAGAAGGCAAAGAGGTAGAGTAAATATTGAAAGCATAGTGATTTGTAAAAAGCATTGAGATTATATGATAGAGCTTAAGAGATAAAAGAGAAAACTAAATATAGATTTGATAAGAAGAATTAAAGGAACACCACAAAATAAATGAATGATTTGGGTATACTAATTTAGCATACTGATTAATAAGTAGAATAACTGAAATTAAGGAGGAACCTTAGATCAACCATTTGAAAGCTACTTAGTATATATTTTTACAGCTTTAGCAAGTCAGAGAAAGGCAGATATACACTGAGTGGCCAGATTATTATGATCTCTGAATGCATAATGTGGCCACTCAGTGTATATCCTATATAATAAACGGCTAATATGCAAATTGTCCCCTCAACCAGGAGTTTGACCAGCAGGCAGGCTGGCCAACTTCTCATGTCCCCTACCCCTGGTCAGGCTGGCCAGACTCCGCTATGCCACATTCATGCATTGGGACATATATATTCTATATAATTAAAGAGCAGTATGCAAAATAACCATACCTCTGCTACATCCACAAACCACACCCACCAGCCAATCAGGAGCAAGTAAGCAAATTAACCCAAACAAAATGGCTACAGCCACAGACAGAGCAAGAGGCTTGGGTTTCCCTGGCAATGGAGAAAGCCAAGCTTTCCACCTGCCCTGGACTGCTTTGGCCTCCACTTAAGGCTACAAAGTTTCAATTATAGAAGATAAATCCCAATAAAAATGGCTTTGGCCACAGAGTAACCAGGAGGCTTGGCTCCACTGAAGCCTACAAAGTTTCAAATATAGGCGATAAATAAATCCCAGATACCAGTGCCTCCATTTGGGTCACCTGGGGGCATAGCCAGCCTGCAAACCACCACAGGCCCCTTGCCCAGGTCACTCCATGCCCCAAGGGAACCCCCACCCTAATCAGGGACACCCTTTAGGGAAAACCAGTTGGCCCCCTCCCAAGCACCAGGCCTCCATCCTATCTAATAAAAGAGTAATATGCAAATTGATCACCACTCCAACACACAAGATATCTGCCCCCATGTGGACACAAGATGGCTGCCACAAGATGTGCCAGCAGGGGAGAGACCAGGTCTACAAGTGAGGGCAGTTACAGGTGATCAGGTCAGCAGGGGAGGACAGCTGGGAGAGACCAAACTTGCAAGAGAGGGCAGTAGGGGATGATCTAGCCTGCAGGGGAGAGCAGTTAGGGGTGACCAGGCTGGCAGGGAAGGGAAGTTGGGGGTGACTGGGTCTGCAGGGAAGGGCAGTTGGGGCTGACCAAGACCTGCAGGGGAGAGCAGTTGGGCAGGGCCAGGCCTGCAGGGGAGGGTAGTTAAGGCTAAACAGGCTGGCAGAGGAGTAGTTTGGCATCAATTAGGCTGACAGGGAAGTGGTTAGAGGATGATCAGGCTGGCAGATAGAAGTGGTTAGGGGCAATCAGGAAGGCAGGCAGATGAACAGTTGGGAGCCACCAGTCCTGGATTGTGAGAGGGACATCCAACTGCTCATTTAGGCTCGATCCTAAGGATTGGGCAGTGAGACATCCCTTGAGGAGTGTCAGATTGGAAAGGGTGCAGACTAGGCCGAGGGACACCCCCACCCCCTTGCAAAAATTTTGTGCACCAGGCCTCTAGTGTGTGTGTGTGTGTGTGTGTGTGTGTCCCCAATCTAATAAAAGGGTAATATGCAAATTGACCATACCTCTGCTACACCCACAAACCACGCCCACCAGCCATGTCCACCACCAATCAGGAGCAAAATCCTATTTAATAAAAGAGTAATATGCAAATTTGACCATACCTTTGCTATGCTACCAGCCAATCAGGGGTGGGGGGCGGGGTCAAGCAGGACTAGGCAGGGTGGGGTGGGGCCAGGCCAGGCAGCGTGGTGGCCAGCCTACAGCCAGGTCCGGAAAAGGCCTCTCCCTGGACTGGGCTGGGGGTGTGGCCAGGCAGCAATCAGCCAGATCTCAGGGTGACCACTTCCCTGGGTACCTCAGGCCAGGGACAAAGAGGCCTCGCCAAGCAGCCTTTTATCCCCTGGCCTCCCCAGGCTGGGCTGGGCTGGGGGTGTGGCCAGGCAGCGATCAGCCCAATCTTTAGGCTACCGCTTTGCTGGGTTCCCCAGGTCGAGGTCCCCTGCCAAAGGATGGAAAGCCTGCCAAAGGCTTTTGGCCTTGGGCAGGCTAGGGGTAAGCTGTCAGTAGTACATCCCCTGAGGGGGCAGGTTGTGCTGAGGGACCACCCACCCCCAGTGCACAAATGTGATGCCTGAGATGGACCAAAGTTCTTCAACTGTAAATCTGATCAGTATAGTGTGTAATTCGTTAAAATGTATTATTTGATATATTCAGAATGACTTCTACCATTGTTGCTAATGTGTTGACTTTCATTTATTTATTTTTATATATTTTATTGATTTTTTACAGAGAGGAAGGGAGAGGGATAGAGAGTTAGAAACATCAATGAGAGAGAAACATCGATCAGCTGCCTCTCCTGCACACTTCCTACTGGGGATGTGGCCACAACCAAAGTACATGCCCTTGACCGCAATTGAACCTGGGACCTCTCACTCTGCAGGCCGACACTTTATCAGCTGAGCCAAACCCATTAGGGCTATGTTGACTTTTTAAATAATATTTATTAACCAAAACTGAGTTTTTTTTTTTTTTCACATTTCCTTCTACCAGTCTGGGTCTACATTTGTGCATTTTATTTTTCTCATGCTAAGTGAAGGCCTGTTTTTTTTATTTTTTTATTTTTTGGTCATTGTTAATTTTGGTCTAACATTTTTACTCATGAAGATTGTTTAATTCCCAAGACTAACATCTATTCTGATAGCTACTCCTGGTTTTAAAACATCTGAAAAATTATGTAATGATCATTTATTTTCTCTAAGTCTTGAATAAAGTTTTGGAACCTCTTTGAGTGATCACTTATTTTCAGGAAATGTGAGGATTTCATATGGCCATGTTTGAAAGTTGCTATTTCTTGATTTTTATCATCTTTACTCTTATATTTACTTACTATCATTGGTCCATTGATCCATTTATAAGGGAAATGTACTTCCCTAAATTTTCAGTTCAGGGAAATAACATCTAATTTATCAGCAAGCCTTTTGAGTAGCTCTAATTTTCATCCTACTCTTCATCTCTATTGCTTTTATCTTAGTTCAGACCTTCGTAATCTCTCATCTAAATTATTGCTTCAGCGTCCTAACTGCATTTTCTGTACAATCTCATCTCTTTCCATTCCAATTCAATGCTATTGCCAGAGGTGTCTTTGTATTGTACAATTCACATCTCATAATTTTACTACTTAACATTAATTATTTAAATACTTTGAGATAAAGTAGACATTTATTTTTTATTTTTTAAAACAATTTTCTGTTTCTTTTTAAAAAATATTTTATTGATTTTTTTACAGAGAGGAAGGGAGAGGGATAGAAAGTCAGAAACATCGATGAGAGAGAAACATCGATCAGCTGCATCCTGCACACCCCCACTGGGGATGTGCCTGCAACCAAGGTACATGCCCTTGACCAGAATCGAACCTGGAACCCCTCAGTCCTCAGGCCGATGATCTATCCATTGAATCAAACTGGTTTCGGCAAGATAAAGTAGATAGTTAAAAAAAACATGTACAGTCCTGATTTTTTTAATGTAATGTTCTATCTAGCTTCTTCTCTTAAATCTCTTGGCCTTTTATTTATGAGTAATCTATTCTTTCTAGAACTGCAACTTTTTCATATGTTAGTTGCCTAGGTGGACACTTACTCAAGATTCAAACTATCACACTTTTTCTCTAGAAAAATATTCTGGATTCTTCCCCACTTTTCCCCAAAACAGGGGATTTATTACTTCTTTAAGTCTTCATTTGTACAATGAGCATGTCTATTTAAGAGAATATAAGACAATTTGTTTTGTTTACTTCTTCATTTCCTCTGCCTACACTCCTAAGTCTAATTCTTCTCTGGATCTTCAGCACCTAGCACAGTGCCTGGCACAGAGTGGATATCCAGTGACTGCTGAGGGAGATTAATGAGACCTCTGATAGGCCATGGTTTGGAGAACACTGTGCTTTAACTCTTTGCATATTAAATCTGGCAGAGATAGATCAGGAAAACCAGCCAGATGTTGTTTTTAAGGGTTCAGTTTTTAGTATGAAAATTAAAATTTCATTTAGAATTACAGATCTAATTTGGGAACCAGAATTCAGTTGTAGAGCCTGACAAGATTACATATGTAAATTCTCCAAAGGCTGATCCATCTTCATGTCTTTCCTGGTGCAGTTTGTGTGGAAGTAGAATGTTCTCCAAGTCTGTATCCCAGAGTCTTTACTCCTCTGGTCTTCCTGCCTACCTCATTCAGTTACCACCACTTGACCTATTGTGCTCAAGTCATCACCACAGAAGAATCTTGTTCCTTTTCTGTCTGTGAAAATGCTGTGGGCTCTTAGCCGCCCCCGCCCCTTCCCCGGGTCAGACTATACCCTATCCTTCTCCAAATCTTTCAGGGTAGGTTTTTACTGCTTTCAGGGTAAAATATAACCTTAGCATGTCTTAGAAGGCCTTCCATTATTTAGTTCCTATCTTTCTCTACTTGCTACCATCTTGTTCTTTCCTGGAACTTCTTTTTTATAATTCTTTACTTGGCTAATTTTTGCACACATTTTAAAGGTGGTTCAGAAAGTCTTCTATGGAAGCATTTAGATGTTGCTACTCAGTGCTCTTGTAGAGTACCTTGAACTTACCTTACATATCTAGTATTTTTCACATTATACTAGTACTATAATATGGTGGTTTATTGAATTGCCTCTCTCATTAATATCCTTGATGCACAGGAACTTTTAACATATATATTTATATTACTGGAACCTATTATAAAGGGTGCATAATAGTCATAAATAAATATTTTATAAAATGAATTAGTAACTTTATAATCAGAGTTGAGGAGGAAATTTAAAAAATTGCTCCCATTTGGTATGGAATAGAAAAATATACTTTTAAGAAATTCTTTTTCGATTAAATTTTCAGTTCAACAGCTATTTATTGATATTACCCTATAGCTGGCATTTTTTACTTCTATAGTGAATGCAAGTGTCCCTATTAATAGTAACCAATGAATATATGGTTCTCCATTACTATTACTAGCTCACAAGTAGAAAACGAGTGTTTACTAAGTGGGAAGAGAGCATTAAAGCATATGCAGTTGGCTGTAATATAAAATAGAACAAATATAAGTAGAATATTGGTAAGATCAAGGGAAGGTGAACATTTATTGCAGAGTATGGGAATGGGATGCAAACTATTCTTTCAGGAAAAAATGGGCCAACAATTTCTTCTGAAAGGATGTAAAGATGTCTTTTCTTACAGAAATATAATATTTTCATTATATATTTTATTTTCAGTGTAGTCCTTATCTACATGGTCAGCTTTTTGAGAGTATATTAGTATATTATTATTCTTTTATTGATAGATTGATTTATAGCTTATTTTCATATATATTCTCCTTAGTTCTGGATACAAGATAATGTAGATGCAAAAGCAAATCTTCAATATATATTTGGTAATTAAAACATCCTGTAATTGATTGTAGCTTAACAAATCTAGACATCCTATTTGTATTATAGATACACATACCTAAAGAGAAATAGCATATGTGTATTTAGGCAATTGTTTTTTTAAAGGTTTTTGTTTTTTGAGTTCTTGTAGTATATCTTGTAAATATATTTGTAATGTGAATAAACATGGTACAATTTTATAAAATGCTAGGAAAAAGGTGTGTAGTGAGTACTATTTGATTGAGATTAAAGTCCACAAATCAATAGATTATTTTTCCTAAAACACCTTCTGGTAGGAATTTTAGATTTACTTTTTTGGGTGAAAATTTATGGGTTAATCTTCAATGTAATTTTATATCAAGATTATGAAGCCTGGGAAATATGGCTTTATAATGGATCTTTTGACAGATTCCTTTAACTGCATATTACTTATGTATAGAGGTAATTTGTTACTTCTTCCAAGATGTTTTGGCTGAAGAGGTGGAATACATGCTCTATATAAAGGTTGATTTTAGTTAATAAGCTGTTTTCCTTGTTTTTGTAAGGGTTCCTTGTAATTTTTGTGTAAAGTAGTTTTCCATGTAAAACTAAAAAAATTTGATAT